>JAGPOW010003316.1:185762591-185831226 GCA_030014935.1 Caiman crocodilus
ATGTATTGCAAGTAATTTCCTACAGGTGGGGTGATTTGTTTAATGCTCTGCAGCTGCTGTCTATTCTTGCAGGTTCCTTTACTAAGTACCCTGGTGTTTCATGCAACTCAACAAGCCCTGTCTCAAAACAAGCTTGCGAGGCATCAGGAAAAATCTGCTTTAAAACAGAGAGTTTAGGAGGAAAAACACGTAAGAAATGATGAATCACAAAGGGCTCTCATCACTACTTAGTGCTGATTTTACAAGAGGATTCCAGCTGCTTTTACTCAGTATCTCCTTCCTCCATGTTCCAAAGGCTCAGGCCCCTGAGATCCTGAAGTTGTCTCTCTTATGTTGATCTTCCCTCAGCCTCCTGCTTCCTGCACTCCAAGAACACACTCCTCTTGTCAAGCTGACTTCCCAGGAAAAATGTCCCCAAGCCTTTTGCCTGGCACCACTGTGCAGTGCCTCACTTCCGCCTGAAACCTGAGCGTGCAACTGGTTTTGTGCAGTTAGACCTTTCAGGGCGTGCATGAGCACCCGCAGCAGGGGAGGATCCCAGCATTGTGGCATGAGATCATAGATGTGCAAGGCAGAGACAAGTCCAAATCCCAAGTAATACCTGTACTGTGGGTGCCTAACAAACACTTAGGCAGAATTTACAGCACTAAGTCACAAAAAGCAGCCCACTTACATGCTACAAAACCATTTAAATGTCTACATTCATTAGGTGCCTTCATTTGGGCCCCCAAAGATCTTTTAGCATCTCAACTTAGGTGGCTGCATATGCCTAAAAAGAGTTCAGATCAGCCATCCAGGTGCTGGCCTCAGCTAGGTTGTGATCCAGATTAATCTAGAAGGAATTCTACCTGATCATCACATCAAAGAGCTACTCAGCACAGCTCACAAAGACAATCTCATAGACGACAACTTCCAGTAAAACTCAGTAAGCAGCCCTCTTCCCAAAATAATTGCCCACCCCTGGCCTAGTAGTTAATATACTCATCCAGTAAGTGGGAGACCTAGTTTATGGGCCCTCTCCTGCCTGACATTATGTAAATTCATATTTCCCACTCCCCAGAGGAGGACCCTAACCTTCAGTCGCTAGAATAGGGTACCATTCCCCCTTCCTGCTGGAATTGGCTCATTAGCCAACCAAGATTAGTGGGGTCAGAAAGAAAGCAATTACAAGAAGCAGGACTCTATAATCCACTGAGGAGAACATCTCCCTGGATTCTGGTCCCTGGTGCCAAGACTATTTCTGTGTTTTTAACCTAAAAAAAATCTAATATCAAACAGTTTAATGTAAAATGTATAAAAAGCCCTGGCCTTGGGGGGCAAATCCCAGAAGTCCCTCCTCTTAAGTGAGTACCCTTCTCAGTGGGCCACAGAGTCATTATTTTCCCTCCCTCTTATTTTCTCCCTTTCCAACCCTTTTGGCTTTCTGAATCTCGCATTCTTGACTGCTCGGTAGGCTAACTTCAGTGGAAGATTAGAAAGGGATTGTCACCTAGACTAGTGGCTATCTTGGTAAGGTACTTTCTTAGAAAGCAGGCAATGTGAATTTAAGACCCTCAGGCTGAGGACCTAGGTCTTCCGTTTCTTGGACAAATGCTTTAATCGCTAGGCTATTGCACAAAAGGTGGGTACCGATGCCACCTGTGTTCAGGTGATATATTTTAACACTGAATGTAATACTGCTGTCAGCTAGGCATCTTAGTTCAGGCAGTCATCTCCACTCCAGGCTCTCTGGATCCAACACTTGAGAATCATCTAATGTGCAACTCCAAATCAGAAAAGAGGAACGGTGAATAGAAAAGTTCAGACACACTGCTGGGCCTAACATTTCATATTGGCTAACCATATACATCTCCACGCTCAGCACTTAAGTGCTCGTCCTTTGAGAGGCACTCAGGTCTCCATATTCACTGCAGGGGAAGGCTTGTTAATCTGGATCACCTTCCTATAGTCAGGCGTACACATCTGGGTCTTGCAATACCTAAGCAAAAACATCTAGAAAGGTGATTTGGATCTGACCCCATTCTCTTCACATATGTTGTGGAGAGACTGTGCAAAACATAGCATTTTTATAAATCATGGGAATTATATTTTGCCTTCAAAACTGATTCAAATACAGCATCCAAGTCAAATGGGCCTCAGTTATTTTAAGCAATCCCTCTTCAAATAAAAAATCCAAAGTCTCCTGTGTTGGATTTAAGAGTGAAAAATCCTTTAAAAACAAATGTGACGTTAAAAAAAATTACACTTTAACTGGAAATGAGGCACTGACTTAAGTGTGGAACTGAAGGGTGTAGGCATGAGTCTATCCTGTCTTTGCCCCTTACATGCTCAGTATGTCTAGACAAACACATGTCTCAAAACTTTTCCTTTGTGGTATGTGATTAATGAACAACTCAGAGCTGCTCCATGGGCAGGTAAATACAGATATGCATTACCTTGGAAAAAACTAGCTGCAAGTCTTATTAAAAGACTTATCATGAATCTTCCCTGCTGGTCTGGTCTTGTTAACTTTTTTATTGGTCTTGTCCACAATTTTCTGTATGTAGCAATTTTTCAGATAATCTTTAAATCTAGTCAAAAGATGCATCATGAATTCCCTTGAATGTAAGCACTTACAGTTATATTGCTGCAGAGGTATTGTCAAAACAGATTTATATGTTTGCATACGTGTCTTTAAAAGACGCTATCACAAAGCCTATGTCAGAACACTGCCAAAGGTATTTCGCCTATTTTAAACTGTGTACATCATTAACTTCAGGGATTAAAGGGAATATTATGTAATGATAGGACCAGCTGCACTGTACTCTAAAGTAATTCATTTCAGGATATGTCTCTGCAACAGTATGAAGGTATAATTGCAGCATGTACTGATTAATCTAGTCAGCTTGGGAAGCCTAGCACTGAAGATAAAGGAGCATGGGCATTAGCCATGTTATCAACCTGAGTAGAAATTCTTCACAAACCCCGTGTACATAGGCTGGTTGCTAAAACTCGTGCTGCTACACCTTCCCTGCTATCCAATTTTGAAAGCAGGGACTGAAACCCAAGGATCCCCACCCCTATCCCTCCCGGCAGATGGTCTTAGCCATTAAGATACAGAATAACATTTGCTCTTGCTTGCTTCTTGGACCATTTATGCATTATTCATTAGACTGCTCTTAGTTTAAAAAATAACAGAAATAACCCTGAAAGCAAAGAGAAACCTAGGACTCATCAGTCCCAAGGGAATGCCTGCCTCACTGGTCTATAAAGCTCTGAAATTTCTTGCTTGCTGTCCTCTTGGCGTCACAAATCTGACACTAGGCTACCCACTGGAACAACCTTAACAACAAGAGTGGAGGGTGCCCAACCCAGTCTAGCCCTGGTGGTTAGGGCACTCTTCTGGGAAGCTGATGACCACCTGCATGGGAGATCAGAGCGATATGTGAGCTGCAGATGTCATTGTATATGGAACAAGTGGGACTGCCCATTGCCACTGTAGGCTCATATTGTTGATACAACTTGTTTTAAAATGGCATATGGCAAGTGATTCTTCTCTTCTGTTCAGCACTGGTGCAGCAACATCTGGAGTAGTGTCCAGTTTTGGGCCCCCTACCATAGAAAGGATGCAGAAAAACTGGAGAAAATCCAGTGGAGGGCAACAACAATGGATAGGAGGTTGGGGCACATGACTTCTGCGGAGAGGCTGAGGAAACTGGGCTTATTTCGTCTGGAGAAGAGAAGGCTGAGAGGGGATGTAATATCAGCCTCCAACTATTATTTACTGGACACGTCCACATGAGATGCTAACTGTGCAGTAGCTGAATAATACTGCACAGTAGTTTGTCACAGCACAAACAATGCTAATACACAACTGCACAGTATCATTAGGCTGCTGCTCAGTAGCATCGCTAAAAAGGCTTTTGCCAGTGCTACTGCACAGTACTGCTGATTACTGCAGATGAACTTAGTACTTGATTAGATAAGTACTAAACGTAATGCTCAGTAACTACAGCAAATTCATGAACATGTAGACCTGCCCGCTGTCTTTCACAATACAAGAACTAGGGGTCACAAAAAGAAACTAGTAGGTAGTAAGTTGCAGACTAACAAAAGGAAGTTCTTTTTCATACCGCATTGCAACCCAAGTGCGGAACTCATTGCCACCAGATGTTGTGGAAGGTGGCAGGTTAGCTAGATTAAAGGGACTGGACAAATTCTTGGAAGAAAGGGCAATCAGTAAATATTGAGCATGGGAATTAGAGATACAGTGTCTGAATTAGAACTTCCTAGACCTGAAATGTTGGGGATGGGTGGGAAACCTGGCCATACCCAGTTCACTCTCCCTTTCAGCATCTGCCCTCTGCCACTGTGTGACAGGATACTGAGCAAGGCAGACTTATGGTTTGACTCAGTAAATGGCAATTCTTATGTTCTAATATTCTTATGAGGAATGTAAATGTAAGTCCACCGCTCATGGTCTCTGCAGGGGCTTCCAAAGTACCAATATCTGTTCTTGATCTGGGTAAGTGCAGGTGCAATTTGTTGCTGCCAAGACACTTCCATTTGGAAACTCCACCCATCAAGTGGTTAGCACATAAGTGCCTGTTAAACAAACACCCCAGGCAATTGTCTCCTCTTGAAGTAGCTTATGCAGCCAAATGAAGCTGTGTGCATGAGGCTTACTCACTTTTTCTTTCATTTCTCCCTCTATTAGAGGAGGAGACTTGCAGAAGCCTCTCCCCTGTTGAAGCTCCTATTGCTTTAACTGGATTAGGGTCAGCATCTTAAATGCCCAGTGCGCCCAGTATCTCACATTCTTCTGGAGTGATTGCAGATGCCTAGCTGTGATGAGGTTGGTCAGGGGAAATGCTGTTGTGATGATGTGAAGCTAAAAACCTACATCTAGTTTCCTTGTCATGATGTCCACTAAGTTCCAGTAATCCATTTTAATATTTCCCAAAGAGCTTCAGGCTTGAATGGTTTTACGTTGTGCACTTTTGGGTTCAAGTAAAGGATAAATGATAGAATCCTGTTACATTCATGCTGCCTCCTTCACCACCTGTTTGCCTGCTTCTTCCACAAGCACCGTCACCCTAGTGGCCATGCTGACCCATAGCCTTGGCACAGGGTCCCAAGAATGGTCTGTGCAGTCACTAGCCAGTCCTCCTTTAGAGTCCAAATCCAGACTTACCTGTCCCACAACATTGACAAGGAACTGCCAGCTGGACATAGCCAAGATACAGTCATTTCATGTGTAAGTCATCACATTCTGGCCATTTTTTGAATGACCGATAATTGGTTTAATGTCATATAGTTGGACATATAACAGATCTGTGTAACAACATGGTTTCTTTCACTGCCTCTCTCATCCTCTGTCCCTATCCTTTCTGTTGGTTTGTTATACCCACTTCTTTCATCTTGTCTTAGATTAAGAAGTAAGTTTTGGGAAAGGGATTCTCTCTTATTAGGTGTTTCTAATACTAGGCTGGAGACACGCTGTACTGCAGAAAGGGAATAAGGACTGGCCAAGTTTTCCTTCAGAGTCCTCAGTTCTGCTTGTGAATCACAATCCTGACTTGCCACAATGCCCATGACTTGACCACTCCTCCAGTGGGCAGTAACAAGCAGTTATAAAGAATGTGAGACCTTACACTTCCTTCCTTCCTTCCTTCCTATCTTTGCCCCTGTGGCCTTGCTGCCTTGTAAACCTACAAAGTATCACAAGTGAGGCAGACAAAGCATCTCACTGTTTGGGTGGGAGAGCTTCAACTGGAGAGAGGCTTTTGATTTTGCATAAAAACCTACATGGTGCAGAAGTTGCAGAGCCAATGCTCCAAGGAATATGGAGCTATGGGAGGCATCATCTGTTAGACAACTGGCAAAACAAAGGTCCTGATTACGTACATTATGCCATTAAAGACCCTATGGCAATTGCTGCAAAGCAATACAAATGGTTCTTGTTAGCTATAAAGTTTGACTATGGCTAGAGATAACAATTGCATTGATATTAAAGGATGCCAATATAAGCAACTATGATGCAGCTGTTACAGCTGCAGGATTCTGTAACAATTCACATGTGGCAAAACTACTACCGCTTCAACCCTGTTTCATTCAAAGTCAAGGTGATTTAGCTCATTTGTACTGCTACTGGCTCAGGCAGTCTTTGTACCAGAGGATGTTCTCTCCCAGGATAGGGACAGGCATTCAAAAAACCTGAGCCTGAATTCATTCAATCTTTGCAGATCAGTCTAACCTGGCTAAGCTAAATCACTTTGTAACTGCTCAGACATCCCCTCTGGACTGAAAAAAAATCAGGTGCATGCCTGCTGTGGCTTAGGCTAGAAGCCAGGGAGCCTAATGGAGTTTTTTTTAAACAGCTCTTCCAAGGAAGGACATTAAGCTACCTGTCGATTAGCTCCAAAAGACCAGTCTGCCTTTGTGCTGTCTGCCACAGCACAAACTGTAGCCAGCATGTTGTCTGCTACCTAATGCTGAGGTGTCTATGTAAGGCAGACAGGTGGGAGAATAATCCCTCCTTAACATGGAGAAGCCAGGCAGATGCTCTGTGCCTCCAAGTCTCTGCCGAGCTCCAGCCAGGAAGTAAAGAGGATGGGTCAGCCCTGCTGTGGAGCACAGAGCCCGGCCCAGCCCAGCCCAGAGGGCATGCCAGGATGCTGAGGGAGTCTGGTTGATCAGGAAGGGGTCTGGGACAGACATTGCATAAACTGGTTTGACTCAAGTCAGTTCAGTCTGATACTACATTCAAACAGGTTTATCTCAAGCTGGTTTGAGCCTTTTTCAAACTGGTTTATGTGCACTGAACATCTGTTCTATTACAGGCTTAAACCAGTTTCTGATCACTTAAACTGGTGTAATGTCTGTCCTCAGCCCCAAGCAACCCTCCCTTTAAATCAGTTAGAAATTATATTTGTCTATACCTTCAGGTTCATTCCCAACTGAGGTATTAGAAATCTACCCACCCAGTTAAAACTTCCCTTGAATTTTAGCTGCAGATGCAGTTTTCAGTTGTCCTTCCCTAAACTCTTATATGGTTCTGCTTTTATGTGTTGTCTGTCACTGTGGGTGAAAAAAAATCTTTGTATTAGTAAAGCGTGTTAGAGTTATTCAAAATGATTCTCCACGTTACATTGTATTTTTTATTATTAGCATAATGTAAAGCTGAATGTAGCTCTGCAGTAAGCACTTTTTAAAAACTAAATTCATCTGCCTGTAATATTTTAACAGTATGAAACAATTTTAAACAATTAAGGGAGAAAGTGATTGTAGGCAAACAGATACAGCATGAAAACTTAAAATAGCCCCAACCCTTGGGCTCTAGTTCTCTCAACCCTAGACCTAGGCAAAACATGACCCTGTTATTTGACCAACAAGTGACTCCATTTCCCCTTGACAAAACTGGTCTAATGCTGACTTGTCAAGGGAAGTTATGAAGTTTACTTGTGTTACAGTCCTGAAACACTTAAGGCTTCTGAGATAAAAGGTTTAACTTAAATACAATGTATTATTACAGGGTATGCTCACATTAGGCAGGTCCCCACATGCAGGGGCTTGCGTTATCGGCTGTATCCAGACCTGCCCATTTAGGTGTTTCCTGTGCTGCCACCTTACAGTGCAAGGGTTTGGTTTTTTTTGACCCCTGGTGATCTAGGGGTGAAAAAAAGCAGCACAGAAAAAAAAAAGAGAAGCGGCACACGTGGAGGCAGCATGAGCTGCCCCAAACTACAGCCTGGCCAGCTAGAGCCACAATCTGGCTGCTACCTCGGCTGCAAGCTGCAGCGTCCCTGGCCCCCAGGTAAGGCTGCTGGGGCCAGCACAGTTGCTGGCCCTAGCCTCCCCTACCCCACCTGGGGTAACCTGCCACAAGCCAGAGGGTGCATGGCACAGGTGTTCCCCAGGGACAACTAGCAGTGTGCAAGGTGTGCTGCCCTGGGGAATCAAAAGTCCATGCGCGTCTGGATGCCACCATAAGGCACAAATAGCAGTGGCACAATTCATGCTGCTGCTGTGTGCCCCCTCACACACCCCTGCACCTGGACTTTGGCACAGTGAATTATCTCAGGTAGGGGTAGGGGAGGCTGGCCCCAGCAGCGTGACCTGATGTCATGGTGCACAGATCCAGCAGCCCACAGCCTGCCCAGCAGCCAAAGTGTTGCTCTGGACAGCCAGCCCTCCATTTGTTCCAGTGTGTACTACTATCTATGCATGCTAAGAACCACTTTTTCCCCCCAAGTTTTTTTTTATTCCTCGTGGGATTTCCTGGTACCAAATGTTGCCGGCACTGCAGATTTGCAACGCAGCACATGTTTTCACAATCCCTGCGTGCAGTTTGTGGTGCCACAAACTGCACACCCCTGCACGTGGGAACCCGCTCAATGGGAGCACATTTTTACAACAAACCATATGAAACAGCGAGAACAGAAATGCTGACCCAACTTTCATTCACTTGGCTGCAGAGAGTGGGCAGAGGGGCTCCTTTTATAGTGTTTACTTCAAACAAACAACTCCTGTGAGCCTGGGAGTCTCCCGTGGAAACTAAATGTAAGAACCAAAGCCCTTTTCATGGGTATTTTTATTTTAAATCCACATGAATCTTAAATTCATCATGTGGAGAGAATGTGGAACACATTTCTTTTTTTTTCCATGTAACGCTTACTTTCCCACAATGGATAAAAATCATTTTCTTATACTGATTTGTGTGTTCATTCACCCAAGGGTAACAAAATAGCTCAGAGGCAGGAACACCCTGTCCCAGATCCCTGCCAAAAAGAAGGACTCTCTCTTGGGGGTTCCTATGAAAAGCTATGCTATTTCAGACAAGGATACATGTGTGGCCACCTACACACTACCTCCCTGGCTCCTAATTCCTTAGCTATTGCTCAGCACTGAGTAATAAGCTCTAGCAACGTGATTCACACGAGCCCCAGAGTGTGTGCCAAGCTGTTGTCACTATCCCTTCCAGGTCTTAGGGAAAGTTGTGTGGGTGGGGGAAGTCCACGTTTTAATCTGAATGTCTGATCAACTGTTGGAATAAAGATTAAGCATTTCATACATTTTAGTTAGAGCTCCTGCAACTCAAAATACAACTCAGCTGTTTACCAGGGCAGTTATTAGCATAACAAAGTGTTTGTATGTTTTCATGGAATTGATTTTCACTGTTGTACTATGCAAAGGGTAAAGATTTTAACAATAAGAAAATAAAACTCTCACAACAATAATTGAAAGCCAAACCCCGTGAGAGCTATCATAATGGGTGAGAAGTACACTGAAGCAATACACAAGAAAATCTTTGTTGTTAATAGCGAATACAGGGTGCAACGTGTTGCTAGTAAGGCAGGCATTGTAGGAGGCAGTGCAAAATGTGCAGCTGCCCAGGGCCCTGAGCTGGGCAGAGGCCCAGGTTTCATTCTAGTTATGTGTTGCAACAGACTGTCAGCAAAACTATGTTGGAGCAGAAGCCTGCATCAAAACCTTTGCAAACCCAACCGCTCAGAGGTACGAGACCTGGATGATGCCGTGGGGAATTGGCTTCTGCCCCTGGCTCACAGTTACAATGTGAGGTAAGACAAGTCAATTAAAACAAACTTTGTGCAGTTGGGCACTAACCATGTGTCCCTCATTTTATGAGTACCCAGCCCACGGCCCTGCAGTCCACTTTTACAGCAGTGCTGAGCACTCGCTGGTATAACTAAAGCAAATGGGAATTATGATTTGATTATCTAAACTGCTATAAAATACCAGGTCCTCTGAGTCCTGGCCCCTTGCTTTTTTGCATTTCAGCACAGTAACTCAATATTAGCAATCCCAGGTGATCAAGAATCATAAACTACACACCTCGGCATAGCTAAAATTTGCTACATGGTTGGAATTTGGCCTGCATTTGTTCCAGCCCCACAGCTTCGGTCTCAGTCAAAATCCTTTTACTTGCAGACAGAGAGAGAGAGATAAAATTGGCCACATTATTGGCCCCTTCTCCTTTTTCCTAAGTATCAACCCCATGATTATCAAGCCCTGCCTCTTGTGCCTATCCACCCTTCTTCTCTGTCTATAGGCAGAATGTTCTCAGAGAAGGTGGCCTCTTCAGGGACCTAGCTGCAAACTCTGGCAAATCTCCACTGGGGCTTATAACATGTCCAATTTTATTTACATGGGTAAAACAACATATTTTCCCCCTAGTGTTCAGTATTTACACGTAAAAGGGAGTGCCCAAACAGTAAAACCTTCAGCTTTTTTTTCTTCTCCTTCATATCTAGTCCTCTCTCATTAAACTTCTCCTGAAGGTAGAATCCTTTATGTTCAAAAATATCTCCTAGATATACTTCGAAGCAGTAAAACAGTACAAACATCTTTTCTTTTTTGTCATAGTTATTTGAGATTGCAAAATATAAACACAAATACCATAAGCCTCTAAACTGGCAATATTTTATTTACTCCCTTAATATTTGTACCATATATCTTATTAGGAGAAAGTGGTGGTGATGCCTACATGGTCGGGTGGGTGACTAACTGGCTGGAGGGCCGCACCCAGAGTGTGGTGGTAGACAGGACTTATTCGACCTGGAGGGACGTGGGCAGTGGGGTTCCCCAGGGCTCGGTCTTTGGGCCTGCACTATTCAACGTCTTCATGAAAAAACTTGGGCAAAGGGGTAGAAAGCACCCTGTTCAAGTTCGCAGATGACACTAAGATGTGGGGGCAAGTGGGTACTCTAGTGGGAAGGAACAGGCTGCAAGTGGATCTAGACAGGTTAAAGGGGTGGGCCGAAGAGAACAGGATGGCGTTCAACACTGACAAGTGCAGGGTAATGCACCTGGGGAGGAAGAACCAGCAGCATACCTACAGGCTGGGGAACTCCCTTCTCACCAGTGTTGAAATAGAAAAGGCTCTTGGAGTCATTATTGATGCAAAAATGAACATGGGCCAACACTGTGGGGACACAGTCAGGAAGGCCAACCACACCTTGTCGTGCATCCACAGATGCATCTCAGGCAGGACGAAGGAGGTGATCCTCCCCCTCTATATGCAGCACTGGTCAGGCCGCAGTTGGAGTACTGTGTCCAGTTCTGGGCACCGCACATCAGGAGGGATGTGAACAATACGGAGAGGGTCCAGAGGAGGCCACCCGCATGATCGGGGGGCAGCAGGGCAGGCCCCACGAGGAGAGGTTGAGGGACCTGAACCTGTTCGGCCTCCACAAGAGAAGGCTGAGGGGGGATCTAGTGGCTGTTTACAAACTAGTCAAGGGGGACCAGCAGGCATTGGGGGAGTCCTTGTTCCCCCGAGCACTCCCAGGAGTTACAAGAAACAACAGACACAAGCTAAGGGAGGGTAGTTTCAGGCTAGACATCAGGAGGCACTATTTCACTGCCAGGTCAGCTAGGACCTGGAACCAACTTCCAAAAGAAGTGGTGCTGGCTCCTACCCTGGGGGTCTTTAAAAAAAAGGCTGGACAAACACCTGGCCAGGGTCATTTGACCCCAGTACTCTTTCCTGCCATGGCAGGGGGTCGGACTAGATGATCTCCCGAGGTCTCTTCTGACCCTACCAACTATGAAACTATTTTAAATTACTATTTTTATTTTAGTATTACTTCAGCATCTGTGAGCCAGAGTCATAGATCAAGATCTTGTTATGCTTTATAGTAGAACACCAAAAGAAAAAGATAGCATGAATCACCCAGTTCACACAGTTTGGCATCATACGGATCTATTGCTTCTCCAGATTCCTGACCAGAGTTGCTGAAAAGAGCATTTTTATGTTTGATATTCTGTGTGGTTTTAAAGTGCTTCTAGGATTTTATATGGGTCCTTCTCGTCCATGGCTGTGTGCAGAAACTGCTGGCAGCCAACGTGCATTGCATTTAAGTATGTGATTTCTCTTATTTTGCCTTCTTTTTAATTCAATCCCATTTTTAATTTCAAAGGTTTTTTTCATTTGATCTAACGACTGCCCATTTGTTGAAGTCACCCTCTTGCATGTCCCTCTGTCTGGAGACAGAAAATTGGCTGGGTGCAATGATTACTGGTTTCGCATTATCGTTGTTGGGTATTGTTCCCCTCAGCACTCTTAGCTTCTGATTCCTCATGCCTACAACAGCCAAGTCATTTTTTACACCGGATATAAGAGAGGCTCGAAATAGTTCATTGTTCCAGCTCTATTTGTTCCACCAGGCCTGCCGTTGTTTCTCAGCAAGCATGTCCTGAAAGGAGAGTTTTCTACATTCCAAGACTTCGGCTTTTATTAACAGGCTATTACTCCCTCTGTTGGCAAGCTACCTATTATACCTCTTATCTTCTTTCTCAGAAAAGATGGACCATTTTCACTGAAACTTAAAAAGCTGAGGCACTCTCCCAGAAAGGCACACTGCAGCCTGAACAAAGCCTGGCAAAGTTATAGATGACAGAAAACATATCTTATAATGTACGGTGTTAGGAAACCTTAACAACTGGCAGGGGTATCAGCTCCAGCTATAATGAAAAGTACTGGATTAAAATGCCTTGGCCCAACAATTGAGTACATGCAAGCAGTCCTTGTAACACAAACTACATTGCCTGGGTGGTATTACTTTCCTCTCTTCAGCAGGAATATCTGAACGCAAAAGTCCCTCATGTCCGGCCTAAGAAGAGATGCCACTTTTGGATTAACTGGCTTTTAGAAACCTTACTGCTGGTGGTATTTTAATTCATATAGTTTTTGGTGTACATTTCCAATTATTTTGTTTGGGAATTTTGTCTAATAAAAAATAGACACACACTTGCAAACACACAGTCCTGGAAAAATGCTTTATGTTGCTCTTGACTATATAAACTTACCAGTGTGGCATCATACCCTTGGACTGGAACCTCAGCCAGTAAAACCAAAGTCTCTGTGGGCACATTCAGACGAGTGCACGCATGAGTTTCCCCAGGGATAACGAGCAGTTGCACTTAGCTGCGCCGCTGCTATGTGTCCCTAGGGAACACTCATGCACGTGCGCTCTGGCTCATCACAGATTGCCTTGGGTGGGATAGGGAAGGCTGGGGCCAGCACCTGGGCTGGCCCCAGCAGCCTTACCTGGCGTCCTGGGGGCATCATGGGGCTCCAGAGACAGTGATCTGGTGCACAGCGCCTGGCCAGCAGCCAGACAGTGGCTCTGGCTAGTTAGGTCCAGTTTCAGGCCATGCATGCTGTCACCACATGCCCCACCCTGCTTTTTCTCAGGTGCAGGTTTTTTTGACACCAGGATCTCCTGGTGTCATAAAAACCCAACCATGCAGCAAATTAGCAGCACAGTGAGTGCGTCTGAATGTGCCCTATGGTAGCTTCTCTTTGGAGATAACAGGACTAGCTAAGGACAAGATCCTTAGTGCTTTAACTGCAAGGGTGTGTAATAAGGAGAATCATGTTTATCAACTGTCTGCATTGTCAGTGGGTGCGTCTACATAAGACACTACTGCACAGCAGTTACAAGTATTTAGTATTTGTATAATCACGTACTAAATAAATACACAGTAACTGAAGTTACTGTGCAGTAGCACCAGCAAACACCTTTTTAGTGATGCTACTGTACAACAGCCTAATAATATTGCTCAGTAGTATATTAGCACTGTTTGTGCTGTGATGTGCTACAGCACGGTATTATTCAGTTACTGCACAGTTAGCATCTCATGTAGACACACCCAGTAAGTAGTATTATTTTACTTAGGAGCCTGGCACTTCTTTCTCAGAATTAGGTGGGGTTCTCTGAAACCCCCCTGTATTGAGGGTTGTCCATAGGTGTCTTTAAGTGGAAGACATGGCTGTTTCTGAAGGGAATGATAACCTGCCAGTAAAGTATATCCATGCCTACTTAGCATTCTTGTTCTCTTGGCTGGACTTTCAAACTGCTTCTTATTTTTATTCATTGCCTGTCAGTTTAGTGTCATGTGAGGATTCCTCCATACTGAGCATGTCTATGTGTATCAAGATGCTTTTTCTAATGCACATTAAATTGAGTACCTCCAATGCAAGGTACTAAAGAAATGCACACCAGGCTGCCTTAATACACAGTAATGAATGTGCAAGATTGCTAAGTGATGCTTAATGTGCAGTAGCCTATTTTACTGTGCATTAGCATAATTGCATGTTTTTTACATGACACTTTAATGCATAGTAAAATAGGCTGCTGTGCATTAAAACACATATGTAGACCCACCCACTTCTTTGCCATGCATAGTGTGGATGCCCAGCAAAATTAGATTAGAGCTTCATTGAATTGGTTCATTCTTGCAAATTCCTGTCTGCAAATTCCTGTCTTCACAAAAATCCTGGAAGAAATCACACCTGATATAATACCGGTTGAGTGCATTCACCAATAGGTAACCATGATGGAACTGGAAACCAAATCAATCAGTGTATCTGTTTCCTCTGAGAAAAAGTTGCTGAGTTATCATATAGTTATTCATTGTTGAGCATGAACAAAACTGTATTTGAAATATTGTTAGAGCAGAGCTTCAAAAGAGTCTTTCATTAAACTAAACTGGCTATACAGGAACCTTAACATAAGTGTTGTTTTTTCATTTTTGAGACCTAGTCATTTCAACTGAATAGTCAAAGTTTAACTTGATTCAAACCACATCACTCCCTTATGTGACATTTGCACCATAAATTACGGAGATTTAAGCACAGTAGCCCGATAGACCACAAAGTTTTGATGGAATTTTGACTTGTTGGATACTACTGCACCTAACAAAGACCTGAAATTATTTGTAATGTCTAACAATTTGACCACGGGATGCTATTCCAATTAGAAAGATTGCCAGCAAGAGACGGGATCCACCTAACAAAGAGAGATACAAGCATCTTTGCAGACAGGCTCACTAACCTAGTGAGGAGGCCTTTAAACTAGGTTCACTCGGGGATAGAGAACAAAGCCCTGAGCTAAGTCAGGGAACGGGGGACCTGGAGGAAGCAGAAGCAGGTTGGGATAGCAGGGGAAGCCTCTGTTACTTGCAGGGGCCTGAGTGGCAGCTAGGCAGCCTGCAGCTCCCTGCCATGCCAGTTAGGCAGTGTGGCCTGATTGGAAGCAGGGCCCAGCTGTGCTTCATAAGAGCTGAGCCCTGAGCTGCAAAGAGGCAGCAGTTCACTGCCAGCAGCCAGGGAAAACACCACCTGGCTGAGCTACTGCGCAGAGCAATGTCTTGAAGGTAAGGGCTAAGGTGATGGGGAAGGAGAAGACCCCATGATCCTGGGTAAGACTTGAAACTGCACCCTGCCAGGGAAGGGTGGCCTGGTGGAGCTACCTGTGGTGGGGTAGCTCCCCAGAAATGCCAAGCCAGTTACCTCCCCGATGAAAGGCTAGAATGGAGGATGGAAAGACCTGTGGTAATCCCCAGACTCTCGGTAGTGATCTAGGGCTAGACCAGAGAGAAGCTAGACTAGAGTGAAGCTCCAGGCGGTAGGGTCCTGAGCCTTGGGGAGATATTAAGGAAGCTCCTGGGGCCAGGGGTGTGGGGATAACCCAGGGAGGGCAAGAGAACAGGGCTCAGATCCCATACAGAGGGCTTGGAGGCTTGGTGTGTAGGGCCTGAGGCCTAGTGTATGTATGTGTGTTCATGTAAAGAGAGAACCCAGGGTGAGGGTGCTGGGACCATGAGATCTGGTAGGGAGTGAGAGTCTGGGCAAGACTCTGGAGTTCAGGTCCCAGTGTGAGCCACTTGAGACAAAAACATCTGTGAGGCATGGGATATGACTAGATATGGACAGATTATCCATCTTATCCATCATTATCTTCCCAAGAGTGGGAAGATGAGCATAGGATGGGTTTCAATACTGACAAGTGCAAGGTACTGCACCTGGGGAGGAAGAGCCAGCAGCACACCTACAGGCTGGGGAACTCCCTTCTCGCCAGTGTAGAGGCAGAAACGGATCTTGGAGTCATTACTGATGCCAAGATGAACATGGGCTGCCAATGTGAGGAAGGGGTCAGTAAGGCTAACCACATCTTGTCATGCATCCACAGATGCATCATGAGTAGGTCCAAGGAGGTGATCCTCCCCCTCTATGCGGCATTAGTCAGGCCGCAGTTGGAGTACTGCATCCAGTTCTGGGCACCGCACTTCAGGAGGGATGTGGACAGCATTGAGAGGATCCAAAGGAGAGTCACTTGCATGATCAGAGGGGAGCAGGGCAGACCCTATAAGGAGAGTCTACGGGACCTAAACCTGTTCAGCTTCCACAAGAGAAGGCTGAGAGGGGATCTCGTGACTATCTATAAACTTACCAAGAGGGACCAGCAGGGAACAGGAGAGACCCTGTTCCCCTGAGCACTACCAGGAGTAACTAGGAATAATGTCCAAAAACTGAATGAGAGTAGGTTCAGGCTGGACACCAGGAAGCACTACTTTAAAATCAGGGCAGCTAGGATCTGGAACCAACTTCCTAGGGAAGTGGTGCTCACTCCTACCCTGGGGGTCTTCAAAAGGAGACTACATAATCGTTTGACCCCAGCACTCTTTCCTGCCATGGCAGGGGGTTGGACTTGATGATCTGCTCAGGTCCCTTCTGACCCTACCTGCTATGAAACTATGATAAGGGGAGGTTGGAATTGTATATCTAGGCCCTTGTCATCATGGGAAATAAATGGGCAGCCTCCCACCTTAGTGACATCAAATAATCATTTAACATCAAGGCATGGCAGACGAGGTAGGTGGGCAGTTAACCCTAAGACAAATGGGTGGGTCAACATTGAGACGGGCCCTGGGACATCCACTTGTTACAGCCTCATTGTTTCTGAGAAAGTAGGGCAATTGTCTAGTCACCTCAAGTGTCTGTGCACAAATGCACAGAGCTTGGGAATCAAGCAGGAAGAATTGGAAGTCCTTGCACAGTCAAGAAAATATGATATGATCAGAATAACAGAGACTTGATGGGAGCTCACATGACTGGAGCACTGTCATGGATGGGTACAAACTGTTCAGGAAAGACAGGCAGGGGAGAAAAGGAGAAGTTGCGCTGTATGCAAAACAGCTGTATGATTGCTCAGAGCTCCAGTATGAAACTGGAGATAGTCCTGTTGAAAGACTCTGGGTTAAGGTTAGAAGGGAGAGAAACAAGGGTGATGCTGTGGTGGGTGTCTGCTATAGACCATCTGACCAGGAGGATGAAGTATAGATGAGGCTTTCTTCAGACAACTAGCGGAAGTTTCCCAATCACAGGCCCTGGTTCTCATGGGGAACCACCCTGACATATATGGGAGGGCAATACAGCAGTACACAGGCAATCCAGGAATTTTTTGGAGAGCATTGGAGACAACTTCCTGGTGTTAGCATTGTAATGACCAATTAGGGGCTCTGCTCTTCTTGACCTACTGCTCACAAACAGGGAAGAATTGGTTTGGGATGTAGAAGTGGATGGCAACTTGAGCAGCAGTGACCATGAGATTAAGTTCAGGATCCTGACAAAAGGAAGAAAGGAGAACAGCAGAATATGGATCCTGGACCCCCTCAGGGAACTGTTGGGAAGGATCTCCAGGGAGACCAGTCTGAGGGGGAGAGGAGTCTGGGAGAACTGGCTGTATTTTAAAGAAACCTGACTGAGGGCACAGGAACAAACTATCCTAATGTGCAGGAAGAATAACAAATGTGGCAATGTGGCAAGCAACCAGGTTGGCTTAACAGAGGACTCTTCAGTGAGCTTAAACACAGAAACGAAGCTTAGAAGAAGTGGAAGTTTGGACAAACAACTTGGGAGGAGTAAAAGAATATTGCTCGGGCATGCAAGGATGAAGTTAGGAAAGCCAAAGTGCAATAGGAGTTGCAGCTAGCGAAGAACATGAAGGCTAACAAGAAAGGTTTCTACATGCTTTGGAGTTTTTTTGCAACAAGAGCAAACTGTTGGCTTATATTTAGCTTATAGAAAACATAGAAATGTAGAACCAGAAAGGATCTGTAAGATCATCAAGTCTGGTCCCCTACTGTGTGCAGGAAGTTATTGGGCTCAGATGAGCTCAACAAGGTACCTACCCAGCCTCATCTTGAACACCTCCGAGGAAGGTGATTGTGCCACCTCTGCCAGGAGTGTGCTCCAGATTCTGGTGGCCCTTACAGAGAAGAAGTTCTTTCTTATATCTAGCCTGAATTTACCCTCTATTAGCTTATGCCCATTGGTCTTCATCCTCACTTGGGATGCCTTCCTGAAGAGGTGCTCTCCTAGATCCTAGTGCTCTCACTTCTGACATACTTGTAGGCAGCTATCAAGTCGCATCTTGATCTGCTCTTACTCAGGCTGAACAGGCCCAGTTCCTGGAGTCTCTCCTTGTAGGACCTGTCCTCCATGCCCTTGGCCATACAGGTTGCCCTTCTTTGTACCCTCTCAAGCTTAACCATATCCTACTTGAAGTGTGGTGCCCAGAACTGGACACAGTACTCCAACTGAGGCCTCACCGGTGCCAAATAGAGAGGGAGAAGCACCTCCCTGGATCTATTGGCCACACATCGGCTGATACACGCCAGGGTTCTGCTCGCCCTGCTGGCAACCTCATTGCACTGCTGGCTCATATTCATCTTTTGGCCGATTGTGACTACCAGGTCTCATTCAGATACTGTGCCAGCCAGTGGACCACCACACATCATGTAGTTGTGATGAGGGTTCTTCCTACCCGGGTGAAGGACCTTGCACTTATCTCTCTTAAACTTCATCCAATTTCATTCAGCCCAAGAGTCCTGTCTGTCAAGGTCATCCTGGAACCTGGCCCTATCCTCCAATGTGTCCACATTTCCCCACAGCTTGGTATCATCCACGAACTTAATCACTGAACTCTCTACCCATCATCCAAGTCATTGATGAATATATTAAAGAGCACAGGTCCAAGTATTGATCCTAGGGGACACCACTGGAGATGACCCTCCAGAATAAGGCCATCCCATCCCTTACCACCCTCTGGGAGCAGCCTCTGAGCCAATTTTCCACCCACCTCACTGTAGACTGGTCCAGCCTAACAACCTCCACTTTTTTTGAGAGTATCCCATGGGACACAGAATCAAAGGCTTTACTGAAAGCTAAGAAAATCATGTCCATCTCGTGTCCCTCATCCAGATGGCTAGTTACCTGGTCGTAGAAGGACACAAGGCTTGTCAGACATGATCTTCCCTGAACAAAACCATGCTGGTTACTTTTTAATACCCCGTCAGTTACCACCTTGTTCTTGATGGCCTCCTTAATAACATTTTTCAAAGATTTTACCCAGGACTGGAGTCAGACTGACTGGTCTGTAGTTTGCAAGGTCATCCCTCTTCCCTTTTTTGAAGATGGGATGACCCTCTTCCAGTCATCTGGGACCACTCCAGAGTTTCATGACTCTGCAAACAGCCTGGCCAGGGTGCTGCTGTAAGCTCCACCAGTTCTTTCCAGACTCTTGTGTGCAGGTCATCGGGTCCAGCAGACCTGGAAACATCCAAGTGTTGTAGAAGATCCTTCACCTGTTCAGGACTGATTTCACGTGGCCTGTTGTCTTCCTCATGGTCCCTGGGCCTCAGGCCAAGTGAACAGCCCCTGTTTGATTTCAGGAATACCAGTGCAAAATATGTATTTAGGAGTTTTGCTTTTTCATGGACAGTGATGGTGGGCTTCCCCTGAGTATTCAGTAGGGGGCCCATAGTAGAGCCCGATTTTTTTTTTCTTCTTCTTCTTGCTCCCTATGTATCTGTAGAAGGACTTTCTGTTGTCTTTTATTCTGGTTGCCAGCTTGGTCTCCCTGCCTGCCTTAGCCTTCCGTGTTTCATATCTATGGCTCTGTGTCTCATATCACAAGGCTTTTGACATAAATAACCTTGAGGATCATACACATGCATTACAGAATTAGTGTACTATGGATGGAACATAAAAGATGGCAGCAAATCTACTAAAATTTAGATACTGTTAAGATCAGGAGGAGAGAAAGATTTATTTTGTCAATTCAACTGGCGAAACCTGGTCTACTAAGTTTTCTTCATTTTAAGATGTATAAGTGTACATCCCCATCATTCATATTTAAATCCAGCCAAAGTCAAGCACAAAGTCTTTGGGTCTGGACAAAGCAATTCACTGCATTTCATCTGGATGACAGTTAAATCACCTACCAGTAAGACTGAATGAAAGAGTCCATGAATCAGACCAGCAAGGAGAGCCCAGTGGAGAAATAAGCAAGGGAGTGGCAGGCAGGGCTTATGGACTCTACACTTGGCTCCTCCATTTACTTACTGTGCAACTTCAGACATATCGCCTATCTGCTCTGTGCCTCCTCCTCTATAACAGGGCAGTGACCTCCATCTCAGTGGTGCCATGACATTCAATATATCTGTCTTCAAATGGGGGTTCAAACTTTGTTGCATGGAACAGTCTGCAGATTCACATCTTAAGGCCAGAAGTGATCATAATGACCATGTAGTATGACACCCCACATAAAACAGGCCATAGGGTTTTACCCAATAAATCCTATATCAAACCCATAATTTCTAGCTGAGCTAGAGTATCTCTCTCTTGCTTTCACTCTCTCTCTCTCTTTCTCTCCCCTTTTTCTTTTAAACAGATGGGTAGATTCTAGATCGCTGTATAGCACTATTACCCCAAAGTGCTAAGTCATCCTATGCTGCAGTTGTTTCAAGCTTTCTTCTTGGATGTAATCCTACCGTGGCTGTCTGTGCCTCTGTTGACTGCAGGCTGGATTATTTTGCAATAATTATTATTCCTATTGTGGTAGTACTAGAAGGACCTTGATCAGAAATCAAGGCTCTATCATACTCAGTGTCATACAGATATGTAACACAAAGATCATCCATGATCCAGGAAGCAGAGGAGTTAGTATTTACAACAGATGAATTAACAAACTGTAGTGGGAGAAACACCAGATACAGGAACAAAAAGAAAAGCGTGTCTGGATACATTAGGCATCACATGCCTACTTTATAATGCAGTGCATATTTGCCCATTCTTGAAGACCAGCTACCACAAAACTAAGTCTTTCCTCCCTTTCCAACCCCCCCAGTGTTTTGATCTAGTAACTAGAGCCCTGGAGCCCTGTGCTTTCTTCTCAGATCTCTGCAGTTACCCTCCTATAGGACACTGGACACTCACTTTGTCTCTCTGTATCTTTGCTTTCCTACACTTTCCAGTGTTGTATAGTTAGACAATAAACTCTTCAAATGTTTGCATAATGCTTGGTGCAGTGATGGGATATGTGCTGCTGTAATACAACTAATAATAATAAACCTAAGGACAAAGGGTCTGCAAAGAACCTTGAGATATCATCTAGTACAGCCCCTTGCTCAAGGCAGGATTGCCTCCATCTAAAGCATAAATATTTGTATACCATGCACATAAATCCCTTGAGTGATGGCAATTTCACAACCTCTCCAGGTAATCTGTTCCAGTGTTTAACTCCCCTCATAATTAGAAAGTTCTTCTTGATCTCTAATCCATATCTCCCTTGTTGCAGTTTTAAACCTGTTACTACTTGCCCTGTCTCCTGTGAACACAGAAGATAATTGATTGCCCTCTACTTTATAAACTCCGTTGGTATTTGGAGACTCTTATCAACGCCCCCTCAGTTTTCTTTTCTCTCCTTCCAACTAAATAATCCCAATTCTTCCAACCTTTCCTCATGTATCAGGATTTCTAATTATTTTTGTGGATCTCCACCGAACGTTTTCTGGCTTGTTTACATCTCTTAAAGTATGATGATCAAACTGGGCCCAAGACTCCAAGTGAGATCGTCTCCATGCTGAATGGAGTGGGAGAATCACTTCTCTTGCATACCACACACTTGTAAATTTAATAGAACTCATTATTAGCGTTAAGTTTTCGATTATGTTAGATTGTTGGCTTATACTTAATTTGTGTTCCCCTATAATCCATAGGTCCTTTTCTGCAGTATGGTAGCTAAGCCAGTCTTTCCCCATTTTGCTTTTCTGCATGTGATTGCTCCTTCCAAAGTGTGCTGTGACATGAGGACACATGAATTTCATCAAGTTTAGTTCAGACCATGCGTGGGTCTAGGATTTTGAAGAGCGGGGGTGTGGGAGATGCAAGAGCATCTGCAGCCACACTTCCCTCCTTCCCTTCCTGTGGATGGATCATGCCATGGCACCAGCTGCTGGGGGTTTTTTGAGTTCCCAAATCAGGAATGATTCCCCCACCCTATTCTCTTCCCCAGCTCTGGGCATCCCTATCCTTCCTCCCCTCCTCTCCACCTTCCTCTCTACAGCAAGTTTTGCCCAGGGTTTTTCTCTCAGCGTAGTAAGGGGGCACCCACCTGTCACTGCCACAGTCCTTAGATGACCTGTCAGTGGAGGAAGCCCCACACTGCTTCTGTCCCACTCTAGCTGAGCATTTCAACGAGTGGGCGTGCAGGATGCCAGGCTTGATCGGGGGTGGCAGCAGTGGTGAGCGGTCCCCTTCGTGCTCCCTGCCTAGGCCCTGTGCTGGCTGGAAGCAGGTACTGGAAGGAGGGACCACCTACTGCCACCTTCATTCGCAAGTGAGCCGGGCTCCCCACGTAGCCACTCCCTATCTGGAACCCGCAAGTTAGGGGGAGAAATGTAGGGGCACGGGCTGGGCACGGGGACCCAGCTTGGCACCCTGCACAGTCATTCCCAACAATCCCAGCTGGGGTAACCTAGGGGCTTCTCCCCCTTCCCGCCCCACCATGTGTCAGCCAGGGACAGTGTTGGTGGTGGGCATGTCCCCCCTTCTTCACCTGCTCCCTGCTTGTTCCCCCTGGGTGCTCCCCAGCAGTAAGTATGGGGCTCCAGTTGCACCTCAGGCTCCATAGGAGACCTAGATATCCACAGTCGTGGGGAACTGGAGCCACTGGCAGGCAAGCTGCACTGTGGAAGGGTGCATGCAACATCGCCACCATACGCCTCCTGGTTCAGATCATTTTTTCCAATTTATTAAAGTTGTTTTGAATCCCAATCCTGATCTTTAAAATATTTACTACTCTTCCTAGCTTGGTGTTATTCTCAGATTTACTGCAAGTACAATCATTTTTATCCCCCCAAGTCATTAATAAATTCACTGAATCATACTGGACCAAAACCACTGCTTTGGTGACCCCCTTATTACCTTCTCCCACTTAGACATTGAGCCATTGATGATCCCCCCCGAACATGAATTTCCAACAAGCTTTGCCCTCACCTTTTAGCGGATTTGCCCAGACAGTATTTTGTTAGTTTACTTATGAAAAAGTCAGAGGAGCCCATATCAGAAGCCTAACTAATGTTGATGGATATCATATCTACTGTTTTGTTTTCCCATGCCTATCCACAGGACCCTTTACCTTGTCATAGAAAGAAATGAAGCTGGTTAGGCATGACTTGCTCTCAACAAATCTACGTTGGTTATAAGGAGAGAGGGGCATTGAGCCCTTCACCGTACAAAAGCTTGCTTTAGGCATCTCTTATTTATTTAGTCTATACGGTGCAAATCAGCCATGCCTTTCTTCATAAGGGGGGCCACATTCTTCAGTTCTGAAAGCACAACTTGATGTACATTAGAAAACTGAGTGAGGAGCTTGCTGCAATTACAAAAGCAAGGCCCATTCCTCTACCGTTAACTTAAGTGGGAGATGATAGTGCTCAGAAGCAGAATTGGGTCCAGAGCCAACAATGTTTGGCTGATCAGCAGGACTCTTCCCTTCATGAACCCTGCTAACATTTCTCTCTTCCTCCCCAGCTCCCCTACCTCCTCTCCAGCAAACACAGATAGCAAATTTGCTCTTCATTATCAGCTACTGGTTTCCTGTGGCAGCTGCTTTGCTGATTTCAGGGCTTCTGCATCTCACCCTTAACAGTCGCATGATTATCTAACTGTCCTCAGAGGCAATGTAGGTAGAGTGCCTAGGAGCACAAAGGAGGAGCCGGCTGAGGGGATTAGGAGGATGCTCGCTACGTGGTTTGTAGCAATAGAGCCCCGTCCTTCCCCCACACCGCAGCATTCTCTCTCCAGTGTTTCCTACAGAGGAGTGAGTCCCAATAGTCTCTTTGACAGCTTGAACACCGATATTCAGTAAAAAGATGTTTTTTAGCTAAAACTAGTCAAATTCTGAGTTTTCCTATGAAAAGGATGTTTTAATGAAAAACAAATCTGAAAACCAGCAGAACACAAATCATTTTGCAAAAAGCTATTTTCAGTAAAATCTTCAATCCATATGCAAATGTTCTCTGTATGGTCAAAAAGTCTCTTTTTTTTGTAATATATATATATATATATATATACGGGAAACAATTCTACCACGCCTAGTGCTTAATATATTGTGCTTCAATAGTACCTTCCATGGGAGAATCTCAAAGAACTATAATATCTATTACTTTGAGTTGACTCCCACGACATGCAAGGTTGTGACTTGAGATGTTACACAAATTTGAGTGAAGTCATAAGGGATGTTATCCAGCTGTGTTATTCTATGATGTTATTTTCTATTATTTTGTCTTCCTCTGTTAGCAGCCGTATCTCACATACTGTGACAAGTGAGTGTTTACTGGAGGTTGCTCACTAGGTATGGAGGATGCCATGATCAACTTTGATGCCTACCTGCCTGGGGTCATTTGAGCCCAGTTTTTCTTCCTGCCCAGGCAGGGGGTTGGACTTGAAGATCTACAAGGTCCCTCCCAACCCTACTTCTATGAGTCTGTGAGCATGGAATAAAACCGCTCCCACTAGCAAATGTTGGATTAAGAAAAGCAAAATCTTCCATGAAAATCTTTATAGGGTATTTTGAGATCAGAATATAGCTAATTTGCAAATACCAGTAACAATTCTACATGGAATACTACCTGCCTATGTAAAAGAGCCTGGTATTAAGTTTATAGTCAGCGTCATATGCCAGAGCCCTAGTACCTATATGACGGTAATAATTCCTGACAGTACAACAGGCAAAACTATAGGCTAATGACTCCACTTAAACTAAACTGCTGCTGGTGGTCTCAGGACAGATGACAGGGCCTGAATAAGCCTGGACAGCATATACTTCTCTCATATCTAGGTTTGAACTCAGCTTGTCAGAGGTAACCACAGCTTCTTTAAAAAGTAAAGTTTCTTCTATTACATTCAAATGGTCATGTACACTGACGTTAAGTTCTGTCTTTCTCCCTGAACATGTTCCACAGATAGCTGTGTGGTACCTTTTTCTAAAGAAAGTGTGTGGTATTGCACACGGAGGACAAAGCAAAGAGGAATAGCATCTGTTTCAGGAGACCTCTAGGTAGTGGAATTAAACGTGGCATATAGAAAATTCCTGTCTAGATCCTCCAAGGTATGACTCACTTCCTATGATCCCTGTGGTTGAGACCTATACTGGTAGCGGGGCTTGCACTGCTGCCTTTGATGTGCTTGTCTTGAGCACAGAGGCCTTCAGTTTTTAGTACTGCAATTCATTTTAGCAAAGCAGATTATGCCAGACTGTTAAGGATTATAAAGTTGTTCTTCTTTTCTAATCGTTTCTAGCTAGATGTCTCTCCTAGTCTATAAGAGAGCCCACTAAAAGAAATGGTAGGATGCCACGGGCTTTGTTGCTGAAAAATACACTGCTGATGTTCAGTGATATCTCCTTTTTTCTACAGACACAACCAAAGCCATCACAAAGATGTCACAAAGTTTACAGTCAGTCCACAAATGCGTAAACAGCACATGCCTCAAACGGAGCCTGAACACAACCTATGTAATTCTGGTTGTAGGGAGAAATTTTCAAAGAACTAGACAGACATACACTTTTATCAGTGTTGTCTTTGTCCCTCTCCTCCAATATATCAAAGAGGTATGAAACCTCAGCACATCACTGCAGCATAACTAGCAAAACACTTTGCTCTGTCTTCCATGCTGCAGGTGAACCCTGCCCCTTCCTTACACATGACAACCGATGATCCATAGATTCATCACTTCCAGTCTGGATGGCTGGAGCTTACTGTATCTGGGCCTCCAAGTGAAAGCAATGCAGAGGCTCCAGGTCATTCAGAACAGAGGAGCCCACCTTCTCACTGGGCTGGATCACTATGAGCACATCGCGCACAAACTCTGATCCTTTCACTAGCTCCCGGGTCAGTTATATCACCCATTCTGACCATCTACATATCACAGCCATGAAGTTCCACCCAGACTTTAGTTAGACTAAAGCATTTCAGTCTTCAGGCAATAAAACTATGTGCTACCAGTACCGGAAAGACCTATAATGGCATGGAGTTGACTTATTAGCTCAGTCTAGCCAGTTAAACCACCCCATGATGTAGAGGAAAGTGAAATATCCCCAAGGTCCCTGCCAGTCTGACCTGGAAGGAATTTTCTCCCAGGTCAGACAGTCTGAGCTCAAACAGTCTCCAGGGACACTGGATGGAGAGGTTTCAAAGGAAAGAGAGTCTCTGAATCACGCAGAGCACTACTCCATGTATTGATCTCTTCCTATTAAACAGACACTTTGAGGTGTGCCAGTGAACTGGGTTTTCATCCTCTTAATGTGTGCCCTGTTAATGTCAAACCTCTTAATTCAAAATGTTATGTGCCACAGAGAAATCCATGCTAACCAGATAAATACAGTTAAACTTTATCAGCCAGATTTGTAATCCTGTCAAAAAAAAGAGACCACCGGCTTGTCTGACAAGGCCTACTTCCCATGAAATCACGAAATGAAAACTAAGGAATGAAAAATTAGCTTCTACTTTTCTATGAATAGGGTTTTGAATAAAACATTCCATTTGTTTTTACCTAAAATTATAGTCCATTTACTTAGTTTATATTCCCTTCAATCATCTCTTTTATTCACTTAAATATTACTCATATAAATAAACTACACTGGTAGTTCTCCACTCCCTTGGAATTGCCCTGTTTTCCATGGTTTCAAATTGTGAGTGGTTTGAAGAGCTTCTCAGCTAGTTGTAACAGGGATGTTGTGTAGACATACCCACTTCTGCTAGGGTTACATACTCTTGAGCCTGCCCACCTACTCCCATTCATATATGCTAATTCAGAAATATGATGATGAAGCTATTTCAAAGATGTCCCCTGGGGCCACTCTTCAGATGCTTGTCACCAGCATGCTTGACAGAGACTGGGCTGCCCCCAGAATACTTTCATCGCTATATTTCCAGTTTTAGCGTGCAAAGCAGGCTTAAGACTGTGGGCCTCTAACAGCTGGAAACATAGACATACCCCCAGACCCTTGATTATAAGTTAGCTGGGCCAGTTGGTTTGAAAATGTTTCATTTCACTTAGCAACAACAACTGCTAATAGAGCTCTTCTGGGACCATGTAGCTTTAAAATGCAAGAACCTCTGTACTGGGTCAGACCAAGGGTCCATTTAGCCCAGCGTCCTGTCTCTGACAGTGTCAAGCAGCAGGTGCTTTAGCAAAAGAGTATAAGGAAAAGGGCATAGATAGGTTGATCCATCCCCTGACATTCTCCCAGTCATCAACATTAGACTACATCCTTAATTTGTGCTGAATGACCCCTAGTGGACCTATGATTCCTGGATTTCTCTAAACCAGGGGCAGGCAATTATTTCAGGCAAAGGACCACTTACTGATTTTGGCAAGCCATCAAGGGCTGCATGATAGGCAGTCAGAGGCAGATAAATATTAACTTTCTAAAATTTTTAGCGGCCCCGTGGGCCGGACAGCATGGCCTGGCGAGCCGCATCTGGCCTGCAGGCTGCATTTTGCCCATCCCTGCTCTAAACCCTTTTTGAACCCTGTTATACTACTGACCTCTGTGAGAGGGTGCTGTTTAATCGTATTTGCTTCTCCAGTGCAAAGTTCTAATTTCCACCCTCTCTACCAGTCTCACCTGCCTTATTATAAATATAGAAAAAAGAAGGGTGAATATTATAGAGGATGGTGGAATACCTTCAACCCAGAGGGGTTGTTTCACAGGTTTCCTCGTACCCTACACCCTGTCCCTTTCCTCTCAAGGGGCCAATGGCAGATCTCATCATGTAATTCAGTTACCAATTTGTTCCCCTGCTTTCAAATTTCCAGACCAGTTTCTGATGTCCCTTTGGTCCTTGACAAACTAACTTAAACCAATACTTTAATCTAATAAAAGGACCACAAAATTTGTCAATTGATCAATTATCAGCGTCTGTATCTTGTCACCCATAGAGGTCCACAATACACTCTTCCATTAATTAAGTTCAACTAAAATGTCAGCCTACTTGTAATGGAGCATCCATTAACCTCACACCTCCACCTGAGAAATCAAGGCAACTCAGTAAGTTTCATTCATCTTCTGCGAGGTATTGTCTCCCCGGTATTCATCATACAGTCAATTAAGGTCCATTAACTCATGAATTCATAAAGATAAGCAATATGATCCAAGGATATAAATTACTAATCACAGTCTGTTCATCTAGGTATACATATGGAAAGGAACATGATCCAGTATAAATCAGATAGTCAAAAAGTTCTTCAATTTGTGAACTTTGACAGAGAGGCAACTACTCAGATGCTAAAGTCTGCTCTGGGTTTAAAACTAGCCAGTCCCGGACACTCTTTAGTTAAAAACAAATCATTAAAATAACATGGCACCTGGCTCACTAAGCATACCAACATGCTGTTCTGCATGGCATCTCTGCCTTCAGTCCTCTCAGTACTGCCCAACTGCTCTGAGTTTGTCCCTGTGCTTTTTGCAGTGCAGCTCAGCTTCATGCTTCCCTGAGGCTTTTCTCCACATAGGTTTTTGCAGCCCTTTCCTGCTTGGAGCTGCGGGTTCCTCTCTCTGGGGGAAAGGAGCACCCGGCACTGCGTTTTCTTTTTCCTAGAAAAAAGAAACCAAGAGTCATGTCATGGGAATACTCACCTACTGGGGGCTTGGCCTCATGGTTTTCCACCAAGTGTTTCTCCTTAATGACCCTGGCTCAACCTTCTTGCTCAACCCGCCCCCTGCCGACACCCAAGGATCCAGCCCAAGAATTCAGCCACAGGGGCAAACTCTCTGCAGGTGGAACAGGTAAATGTCATGTTACGGCCTCAATTTATAAAGTTGAGAAGAAATCAAGAAACAGCTGGGGTGCTCTCATCTGTGACCTTATCTGAAATGGAACAAGTTTGCAGAGCTCCAGCCAAGCCTATCCACCTTTAAAGCACTGTACTGATATGAAGAAGGACAGGGAACCTTAGAGACTAACTGGTTCAAAGGCATATGCTTTCATAAGCAACCACCTACTTTGTCAGATGCTATAAATGGATTTGCGTAAAGTAGGGGTTCTAAATAGGTAGGAATTTAAATACAAAGGACAGGAAAGTGGGGAGGATAGAGGGAGAGAACAATGCTGAGCAGCAGATGTGGGTTGAATAGATCAATCGGGATAAACAAGGAAATTAACCCACAGTGAGACATAGGGGTTATAAAAGCTAGTCCAGGTAATGGTATAAAAATCCTAGTCTGTGCTGAGACCATTCTTAAAGCAATCTAGTCTGTGGATGGTTTCTTGTTCTGCAGCTTCACATTCAACCTTGTTTTTAAAGTTTTGCTGTTTAAGATAGAGTTAGGTCTTGATTAATTTTACATGCTTCAGTCTCCCCGCATATTTACTACCGTACCTTTTCTCTCAGCATCGCACCATACTCCTTCTGCGGATGACTACGATCACCTCTCTAGAATTCCACACCAGGCATACAGCAGTGTGACTCTGAACCACTGAGCCCTTTTGGATGGCACCAAGAACAATACAGTGTCAAACTTCCCGGTCCTGAATAGACTCATTGAGGCAGAGGTCAACTGCAAGTTCGTGTGACTCAGTGGTTCCCAACCTTTTTTTTGCTGCAACACTAAATTGGCCACCAACAGGACCTCCCGACCTGCTGCCACAGGGGGCTGCTGGGAGCAGAGTGTGGTGGTGGCAGCCTGGGAGTGGGGGAGTTGCTATTGCCCGCTTTGTGCGTGGCAGCCACATCCCACCCACCCACCCAACGCTTCTGGGCTGTGTGCGTGAGTGTGCATGCGGGCCCTTCGTGACTCTACTGAGGACACCCCGTGACCCTGATTTGGGTTGCACCCCAAGGCTGGGAACCAATGATCTAACTGACACTAATATTCTAGATCTGGCATAGTCTGGATTCAGACCAGAACACAGAACTGAAACTGTTTTACAGGCATTGAAGGGTGATCTCCATGTGTAAGGAAATGGGATCAGGCATCCATTCACATCTTCCTCTGCAGCACTTGATACTGTCAGTCATGCATAACAGCTGTCTCTGGTGGCACGAATCCAGGGGAATGTACTAAAATAGCTTGTGTCTTTCCTGCAGAGTTGCATCAATTGGTGATGGGAAACTGCCTCTGCACCACTAGACCCTTCACTCCTGAAGTCCTACCTAGATCAATTCTCTCTCTGGTCCTATTCTGCAACCAGGATATCAGTACCAGGAGGAACTGAGACTTGAACCAGGGGTCCAGTCGGGATCAAAAAATGCAGTGTCTAAGGCAAAGACCAAGACAGGGATTGAGAGCTGAAGGTCCTACTCAAGAGTGGGAAGGAAAGACAGGAACTGATGACTGGGTAGGTATAGGAATTAGGCAGCTTATGGGCTGGATTCAATCACCATCTGATAGCCTAAGTTGTGGATAGTGGTCAGGTGCTTTACATAATGGACCCAAGTGCTAGCAACATGTGCTCATATTTACCCTTCTCTAGATAAAACCGAGGCCCAGTTCTTGCATGAGATCATTTCATGGCTGAAAAACAACTTGCTCAAGCTGAAATGAGTTAGAAGAGAGATGATGCTGGGGGGTACTCTGGAGAGCACCTGAGGACAGTGCATTCTCCTTTGGTCAAAGGTACATACCTGTAGTTGGCCAATCCATTCTGTAGTTTAGGCCATCTCTTGAATGTATTGCTAATACTAAGCTCCCATGTCTGTGACTAATAGCTTTCTATGTCTAATGCTTTCTATCACCTTAGGCTCGCTCCATCCCATCCTAACAGGTAATATCCTGGGCTCATTATCTTTGTGTTTGTCACCTCCCAGCCACAGTGCAGTATGGAAATATCCTGGACACAAAGCCTTCAGTGCTCAGGAAACTCCAGCAAGTACAGAAGTACAGCAGTGCATCTTCTCAGCCACACAGGCAACATGAACATATCACATTTGCCCTCTAGAAAATATCAAATCAATGTGAAGGTCAGTCATCCAAGGGGTTCGATTTGTACCCGAGGTATGTAAGAGAGAGAGTATCTAAAGTGGCCTTTTATCCAAAAGCAGGACAGGGACTGTGGCCAACAGTTTTGCTCCTCCTGTCACAATGAAGCTCCTTACAATAAGGATAAAAATATGTCTGTGCAGAAGACAAAACTTTCTCTGGGGTGAGTGCAAGACTCTGCAATGAATGTTGCGTAGAACTAAGGACCATTACAAATCTCTTCACCTGCTACTCCAAAAACAAGGCTTTATTATTTGACCTTACCTTCTCTACCATGACTAGAGGGCAACATGCATAAAAACAGAACACTTGCCAAAACAAGGCACTCGGAGAAAAAACAACATGTGACAAGAGTCACATTGTTTAATGCCCTACTGGAAGGCACTTAGATGCTGTAATGATAATCATTATATAAGAACCCAAATGGAACCGGCCATATCACTGCCTCAGCCCCGCTTGGCACTCCCTCTCGTTACCTCTTGTTGTTGGCTTCAGTTTTATGCTGCTTTTCCTTCCCTTCAAATCTCTATATGACTCTGTCCCTGCAAGTACAAACACATGTCACCTTCCCTCACCTTTGTGCCAGCATCATGATTTTTATGGCAGCACAAGGGGAAGCAAACAGACATCTATACCCTTTCTCATGCCCACCATTTATGCTCATGGCAAAGGTGGTAATAGATTGTGCTGTTTGCTTGGTGGTGGGAGAGTGAGGGCAGCCAGAGCTACCCACACTATCCAGCTATCTTGGGCAGGTGCTTTGAAGGCTTGAAGGGCCTGATCCTGCACACCCCCAGAATTCCCATGCAGAATTGGGCCCCTCCTGGGTTGGGGGTCTCTGTAAGCATGGCACGCCAGGTTTTCCCCACTTATGGAGACACAACAGGGAGATTGCAGGGATGCAGCTCCATAAGTGGCAAATCCCAGGCTTTCCCTACTTAAAGACACATACTTAAGTGTGTCCCTACTTAAGGACACATACCCCTAGGAGGCATGAGGAAGCATAGGAGCCAAGGAGCCAGCGTGCTGGGACGCACGCTGGACTTTAAAGGGATACTTTAAGAAAACAGATGCCGACATCAAGAGTTGGGAGGAGCTGGCTGCCAACCAAATCCAATGGTGCCACAACCTCAGCAAAGTGGCAGCCCATTTTGAAGTCAAGCAGTTTGCACTCAGAGAAGAGAAGAGAGAGCAGAAGAAGAAAAATGAGAGAAATCCCAGAAATTCTAACCACTCTTTCCTGCAGAAAGACCTGCAGTTTCTTCAGACAGATCTGTGGCTCAAGAATTGGACTCTTAAGTCACATCAAGACCCAACAGTGAGCTGTGGTAGAAATCATCCTTGAATCGAAGGCTTGCCAACAACACATGTAAATATATTATACACTAGCCACATACTATACATCTGCATACACAGGTGCTCAATGACTGTGCAGTAACCAGCATTACTGCACAGTAGCATCTCTGCATGGCTTCATGGTGACACTGACTGTGCAGTAGCTTACTTGGTGTTACTACTGCACAGTAGCGTCACATCATGGTTCATGCCCTGCGATGCTACTGTGCAGTAGTAACAAGCTACTGCGATAAGCATCTCAGGTAGGTGCAGCCAGTGTGAAGCACCTGATGTACGTTGTAGAAGTAGCTGGCTAGGCAGATGCTTTCTGATGCTTTTCCAGAGGTGCAAAAATAATGACTGTATTTCTGTCTCTGCAGAATGTATTTCTACACTGTGCTAAGGCTTACCACCATGAAAATGTGCCCCACTCCTCTCCATGTGCTGAGTGCTGAAAAGCCTTGTGTAGCTACTAAGTGCATGCGAGTCAGGAGACCTGAGAGTGGTGTTGGGTATGTCCTAGCAATGCAGCAGAAAGCAACTCCATTACATTTGGGTGCCTTATGTAATAAAAGGACACAGGTGGGGAGGGGCAGAAGGAATACAAAGAGATGTTTCTGGTATTTGAGGCATAGGGATAGCAACATTAATGCTGAAAGGAAGTAGGAACTATTAGTGTCAGCACATACTTTACAGCAGGGACTCAGTAACTGCTCATTTCTTGTACCGCAGCTTATTAGAACAAAAGCGGGGAGGGAGAAGGGAAATACGTGTACAGAACCAAGGACAGTTTTATCTTGCAACTTGGCCAGGCTGAAGTTTGACTGGTCTCTGCTTTGAACCCCTCTGAGACTGTTGTCTTCAGAGCTTCAGAGGGCCTCCCAAATACAAATAAACTAGAGACAGCATTCCTGTTGATGCCTTCAAATTGCTCCCCTGCTGTTGTTACAAGTAATGGGTAAGTTTGTTGTGAGTGAAATGACTCCAGCTGGAATCACAACCTTTTTTCTTTTGTTGTTTTATTGTTTTATCTTCTTTTGGGGGGGGGGGCACTTGCCAGCCCTGGGGGCAAAGTGGGGGTGGGCCATGGCTTCCTTTGTTGAGTGTGCCAGCCATCGCTGTTGCTTTAATAAATCTCAGAGCCCCACATCGGAGAGAGAAGCATGTTTGAAAAACAGAAAGGTACCCCAGTCTTGGGACGGAGGCTCCTGACCAGGTGTAGGAGCTCCAGGTGTTTCCAAAGGAGCCAGACTTGGAGGTGACAATGTCTCTGTGGCCATGGCACACATCTGGCGTCAGTCAGAGGTCATCTAGTCCAACCCCCTCCCTGAGGCACAATAATCCCTACCCAAACCATGTCATACAAACCTTAAACTAAACTCTACATAAGACAACCCTCAACTCTGACACAACACAGAGCAAACACCCTAACCTGCCACAGCCGGAGATCCACGGCACCCAATGTCCTGCTTCTACGAAACGTTGTTGATATATGCTGATAGACATGTCAATCAGAGCTGTCCCTATGGTACTGTGAATTGGGGTGACTGCCCTGGGCCCTGTGCTTTGGAGGAGCCCCGCAGAGCCCTATTTCACCAAAAATAACCAAGAAGTTTGTATTCAATCAATTATAGATGCATAATATAGCTACATTGATGTATTTATAGTGTAAATAGCAATCACATTGATTTGGAAGGACTTGTCTGAGGTGACTTTGCTAGACTTTTTGAAGGGCTCTCAGCTGGACTTTTTGACAGGTTCATGGCTGGAGCCTTCTCCGGAGTCCTGGCTGCGGGTTTGTCTGGGGTCTTGAATGTGTTCGCTGACGTGGCATCGCGTCAGATCAAGCGTTGTCAAGTCGAAACCGACGTCAGAAAGTTGAAACAGGGTGTCAATTTATAAACCTTGTAAGTCCGAAACGTAACTCAAAACATTGCGACTTGGAAGTTAGAACGGTGTCAATTTATAAACCTCGTAAGCACTAAATCTAACTCAAAACGTTGTCAGTTGAAAGTTGAAATGGTGTCAATTTATAAATGCCATAAGTGCCAAACGTAACTTGAAATGTCGTAAGTCAGAAAGTTGAACTAGGGTATCAATTTAGAAACCTCGTAAGCGCGCGAAACGCCGTAACTCGCAACGTTGTAAGTTGAGGACTGCCTGTACGTGGGGTGCCGAATGACCGCCGGGCTCAGTTCGGTGGCAAAGACGCGGCCAGGTTGGTCATCTCCCAGCTCAGCCTGCACACGGTTCGGCCTAACACAGCGCACCACACCAGGAGCGAAGGCGCGCGCGCCTGCCTCGGGGTAGCCGCCACTATGCGGCTCCGAAGTTTCCTGGCTTTCCAATTCTCCTTTTCTAAGGGAAGCACAACAATAAAGAAGCAGAGGGGCGAGAACCTCAGCAGCCTTCCTTTTCCCCCCATGCGACCACCATCCATTGCGGCCACTTCACAGGTGGGAAAACAGAGGCACTGAGCGGGGTAGCGATTCGACCCCCCTCAACCCCCACACGCCCACCCCCCTCCGGGCCCGGCAGCGCGAGGGGAAGGAGCATCAGCACGGCATAAGGGGACACAAAGATGTTAGCTCCCCCCCGCACCGTGCTACGCTCGGGGGAAACTGAGGCTCGGGCGGAGCCGCGAGCCGGGCCGGGCCGGGCGGGGCGGGGGGCAGCGCAGCAGGTGCAGGGGGCGGGGAGGCGCCGGGCTGCAGCTGCCGCGGGATCCGCTTCCTGGGTTGGCTTTGGCTTGCCCGGGCCCGATGCGCCGCCCGGCCGCCGCCTGCCGCCGCGATGCCGGGCTGCGGGGTCGCCGGCCGCCTGCTGCCGCCGCTGCTGCCGCTGCTGCGGGGCCGGCCGCCGCCGCCGCTCCTGCGCCCGCCCGCCCGCGGCTGCCGCGGGGATGGCCCCGCCGCGCCGGCCCGCGCCGCCGCCCTCAAGAAGAGGGGCTACGACATCACCCGCAACCCGCATCTCAACAAGGTAGCCGCAGAGCCCAGTGCTGGGGGTGGCAGCAGGGCCGGGAAGAGCCGCTGTGTGGGATGAATCCCCACCCTGCGGGATTCAGCCCACCAGCGCAGGAAAAGCGGGTCCCTTTGGCAGCGGTCGCCCCCAGGACCCTTCCCCGGGGCTGCTTGCAAGATGGAAATGCCACCGGGCTCGCAGTGACAGCTCCCTTTTCCCGGGGCCTTTGCAGGGCAGGCAGCAGCCCAGGGGCACAGATCTGAGTCCCCAGCCGGCTCGGCTGTTTGCATCTGGCCCCTTTCCATCTGGCCTGTGGGTGCTTGCCTCAGAGGCCTGGGTGCTTGGGAGTCTGTTCTGCATCCCCCAGAGGCAAGCAGCACCCCGGGGCCAAACTCTCTGTGCTTAATTCAAAAAAAATGAGGGAAGGAAGAGTGTGGTATCTTGCCTGATGAAAACCCCACCGTGGATAATAAGGATGTTTTGAAAGCTGTGTTTAGAAGTGAAACTGGCTGTTTTTTATTTATTTCTTTGCACTAAAAAGAGGAAGTGAGTTTGGGCTGGTTTTGTTTTTAAGCCTCTCTCTGCTGGGTCCATAGTAACCTCTGTTTTCTGTCCTAAAAATCACACTTCCTATGGGAAGGATTTTTTTAAGTTCTCAGTATCATTCAGACTCCAGGTTAGACTGGCTTCTTGCTGCTCTGGACCAAATTCCCAAGGAGCACAAAAAGCGCCCCAGGTAGTATTGTATTTATGAATAGTACAGTTCCTCATCCTCCTTTCTGCCTCCCGAAGACAAACACCAGAGCAACACGTAAATTGGAGGATAATATAAATGTATACAGTCGGACCCCCAGTTACACAGTTTCGAGTCGTACTGATTCATGTATACATGCTTTATATAATGTGACCTTGTTTCCATTTACATGATACCCTGCCTCACATTTACACTGTTGCAGTAGAGCGGTTGTTAGTCTGGAGTCGGCTTACATAGCCTTAGCATCACTTGTCCATCATTTTTGGTTATGTTAACCCCTGAATATTTGTGAAAATAGCATCAAAGAAAGCCCTTGATGTTGTGCCCAAAAGAGCACGGAAGTCTATCACCCTGGCCCAGAAAATAGAAATCCTAGATAAATTCAGAGAAGGCAATAGTGCTGCGTCGATTGCTCGCCAGTACAGATTAAGTGAATCGACTGTGCGTGCCATTAAAAAAAGTGAGTGAGCAAAAAATTAGAGACTGTGTGAAAACGACAACCCCTGTGAGTTGGAGAGTGTCGTTGGTGACTTAAATTCCTCATTTAGATAAGGTTGAAAAACTCCTAAATCTTTGGATCAATGAAAGGACCAATACATAAGGAGCAGGCGTCGACGGCACGGCAGTTCGGGCTAAAGCTTTGTCTCTGTATGAGCAGGTAGCCGGGAGTAAAGGTTTTTTAATAAGGCTATTAATTCCATTATTTTGTCTTTATATATCCTTTTATTGTGTAATAATTTTATCAAATCTTGGTCCCAGGTCCTTATCCCCCTGTTTTCCATTGTCGTAATGCCTCGAGTTACATGGTTTCATCTTACATCATCAACATCAAAACGGTGTTTTTCAGGAACATAACCCCTGCATAATTGGGGTCCGACTGTATGTAGGCTTTGGGAATTTGGGGTTGAAATCTTATGTTGATATTCTGACAGACTACTCCAGGTTATCGGATATCTTATAAATGTGCCTACTGTCATCTTGGGTTATGGGTGGCTTTGTTGCTGTTGTCCTCATCAAGCGTTATCCATCCATGTGTTGTCAGTGCAGAAGCCTCAGGAGCTGTGGTGCCAGCAAAATTCACAGCCAGGAAATCCCAACACTTGTCTTAACGAACAACTGCAGGCTCAGTCCGGTGGCAAAGATTCGGCCAGGTTTGTTGTCTGCCAGCACAGCCTGAACACGGTTTGGCCTAACACGTACATCAGATCAGGAGCTAAGGCATTTGCTCCTGTGACAAAGTAGTTGCCACTATGCAGGCAAAGTTTTCTTGTTTTCCAATTCTCCTTTTATACAATGAACAAAACAAATGACGTATTACTTTCCATCTGTATGTTGAACATCTCAAGCCGTCTTGTACCGGGGGCTTGTTTCACTTCTGACCTGGGTGTTTCAGCCTTATCCCAGTACTGGGTTGTCCTGCCTTGTATCACCATGTCTCTGTCCCATCTCTTGGCATGTAAGCCTGCCAAGGTTTTTTTTTAATGTGAGAAGTTCGTGCATCCATCCGGCTTGCTGCTGAGGCCTGGCCAAAGCTTTAGCAAAGCTTTTGTGTCAGCAGCATATATTGATCAATGCTTCAGCAAGCCCTGCACCTGCAGTGAATAAACTGGACAACAGCTAGGGGTCTGAACACTTGGGAAGTTGTTTATAATTATCTCTGGTAACTACCTGTTGCCTTTTGTCCTGAACTTTAGGTTTCAAACTCCTCTGGGCAAGGATTATCTTTGATCTTTTCTTATCTTTTTATACTGCTCAGGCAGCGCTTGGGACCTTTATATTCCACTTCGTGTACAAATAATGGTGGCTCCTTTGATGCATCAGACTGCTACACCACAGTGCATCATCTGTTGTAGTGTAAGGCTACTGTACTAGGCCATCAAACAGTTCAGAACCACCTGTAAGGCTGGGGAGAGAATGAAAATGTATCAGTTGTCCATGAAAATCATTGACTTGTTGGAGCTGAAGTGCTTTGGTTCTATTTTTTTCCTTCACTGTCTTGTCAGCTAGCATTGTCCAAAGGTATCTTATCAAGAGAAAGATATCTGGTGTTTCAACTGCCATCACGTATATCATTTATTACTGGAAAATTAGGACCTTCACCTTTGTATAGTGAAGCGGGTCAAAGTGATGCAATAATATATTGCTTCAAATTGGAATGGTTCAGGTAATTACTGCAAGTCATCAATCTCTTATGCTTCTTGAAAACCTGATCCTGCTTCTTATGAAGTCAAGGGCAAGGCTTCCTTAAGCAGCAAGCCTTTTTGTTTTCCCAAAGGCCTACTTAAAGATTTCATAGAGTTTAGAGTCAGAAGGGACCTATTAAATCATCAAGTCCAACCTCCTGCCCTGGGCAGGAAAGAGTGCTGGGGTCACTTGACCCCAGCCAGGTCTCTGTCCAATTTCCTCTTAAATACCTCCAAGGAAGGGGACAGCATCACCTCCCTTGGAAGTATATTCCATATTTTGGCAACCTTTGCTGTAAAGAATTGTTTTCTGATGTCCAATCTAAATTTGCTCTCCTTCAGTTTGTAGCTATTATTTCTAGTTACCCCGATGGGCACCCTGATAAACATCGTATTCCCTATTTCCTGCTGCCCACCCCCCTGATGAGTTTGTCGATGGCCACAAGATCACCTCAGCCTCCTCTTGTGTTGTCTCATTTTCGTTCTCTTTCTTCCTTGACGGCATTAAAGACCCAACAGACCTAGGATGCAAGCATAGGAAGGAGAGAAACCATGTTTTTGTCACTGGTGAAATGTGTCACATGTATCATATTTCATTGGATCCATAAAAATCTCCCCTTCAAGTTTGTGTATAAGGAGGGATGTTTGCTGGGATTCAGGTTGCAAGCTTCTGCCCCAGATAGATGTAGAACGGTGTTTATATGGCCCTTTTTAATGTGGTATCTGAACACCTCACAGTCCACAATGCAATCATCCACACAATACCCCAGAGAGGTAGGCATAGCTGCTAATTGTAATCAGTAGTTTAGCTTGCACGTCAGCATGGGCTCTCTAAGCTATTTTGGTAGCAGTGCTTGGCAATACACTAAGCAGCTCAGAACAGGCTTCTGATTCCTTATGGGATGTAACAGAGCAATGAGCAATTAATGGTCCTTTGAACAGGAAGGAACCTGCTGTCCATGAACTTCCTGTGGCGGCCTTTAGAGCTCACTGCTGCCTGACTATTGGTGTGTAGAGTATGATATACAAAACCCATCTGTTTTTCCAAATCTTTCCAAGAAAAGGTGAATGATAGATACACTGAGGACATGGCTTCCTTGCTATGTTTTTCTTCCATTGGTTTTTGCTGACTAAGTGAGACTACCGGAAGAATAAGTTACAAAAATCTTATTCTTAAAAATTGGTGAAGAATGGAATTTGGCGATTATACCAACTCTCTGGGAAGGGTTTGTAATTAATTTGCCTCCATTTCTCAAATCATTGTGATTTATAGAACAGGTTGGTGTGTCGTCGTACATCCAGCTTTGCTTGCTGAGACATACTGCAATATCTTCCCGAAAGCACAAAGCAGAGATGGTCCGGTGTGTTGAATGGGAGGATGAGATTCGTGAGATCTAGGATTTATTACCAGTCTCTGACAGGCGTGGTGAAAGTCACATGGAAGGAGACTTTGCAGACTGTTTCCTTTGGGTTCTCTAAGAAGATTTTATTGCAGTCTTTAATGCTTGACCAGAGGAAGAACTTTCCAAGAAAAATTTGATTTTTGCTTAGCTTTTGAAGAGCAGTGGTAGAGGGGTATAACCAAGCTGCTGTGATTTTCAAAATCTTACTTCTTATAGGATCCTGTACACTATTCTTCCTCTTTCTAAATGTTACCATTTTTCTCCCTTGTTCAAAGTTACACAAGATGCTTTAACAGTCTTCTCCTGGGGCACTTAACAGCCTAGACAGGCAAAAAAAAGGAGGCAGCCACCCTTAATTTGACAGAAAGATCTCACAAATAGATGGAGAGGAAGTGGAAAGAATTAGTTCCTAGATTTTAGGAAGTGCTGTTTAAAGCAGCTGTTCAATGCCAGTACTTGAAACGTTGTAGAAATGAAACATGAAGCAGCGTAAGGCCTAGCATCTGCCCACAACTGCTAATGCTTTCAAAAGATCAGTCAGCACACAGACCTCCATGTGTGCTGCTATCTAGGGAATCGCATGGCAGTTTGGCTGCTCAAGAGATTTAATAAGAAGGTTGACAGTAGCCAAATTACCAGAGAGCTCTAGGTTCTAGTGGGATTTTTAAAAGCAGGAAACATGTACATTTCCTGCTTGTTCACAAATGTGCATTAACGTGAATGTTATCACTTTATCCTGCAAACAGTCTGGGCATGCGGTATAAAAGGAGTCTGTTTTTAGAGGTCTTGGGAGAGCAGCCAGATTCATAGGATTCAGGGAAAGCAGGGGTACTGGGAAAGGCATCCTAAACAATGAGAGGGGCAAGAAGAATCCAGAAACTTGGATCTAAAATCAGCACCATAGAAACAGGAATGACGTCCCTCAAGCATGTGTGTCCTCAGACCAATTCTGCTGACGCAGAGCAAGGCCTCGTGCTCAGGATACAAACTGGGAGGCTGTGGAAAGGATCTTGCATCCACGCATGACCCCCTGGATCTGGAACCACTGCAGTCAGGAATACTTAGCTCTTGGCCCTCTGTGAACTAATATTGCTCTTAGATTGCGTATACTACATATTGCTATGTTGCATTTCTAGTTTTTAGTCCACTCCAATATTCCTGTTTGTGGGTACTCTCCAAGGTACAGAATTCCTGAGTAACTTGGTGCAGGGCTGGCCTACCTGCAGAGGAGGAAAAGGGGTCTGTAGCTCACAGAGTGCTTTGGCTGACTTGAGCAGTATCCAGAGTGAAGGACACAGCCACAAGAAATGGCCAGCCTATGCTGACATAGTGGGATGGAAAGGAGTTGGTTGCTCTGGGTTACCTCCTCTGTGATCAGCTGAAGGGCAAGGTGGGGGTACTGGATGCACTGAAAATCTGCACTCCTTTGTGACACACATGTTGGTGAGTTAGAGGAGTTTGAGGGTCTGGGACCCTGTTAGAGAGACTGAGGCACCTTTCCCTGCTAGCTAGAGCTGTCTCCTGACATCCAGCCCACCCATGGCCAGGGGCTGCATTGTATCTTCCCCCTTGAGCTCTCTGGCATTTATGATTGGAACATAATTGGAAATAAGTCACTTCAAACAAACAATATGATTTCTTATTTGTTAAAGACGATGGCTTCACTATTCTACTAATAAATTTTATTTATTACTCCCAGTTCTTCCAGGCTCTGTTGTAAATATTCATGTTGCCCTAACTAGGAATGTAGTTAGCAAGCTAACTGAGCTGAAAGCAAGGGTAAATGCATTAACCAGGCAGGTTTATGTTTAACTACACATCTTTAGAGTCTCAAGAACCCAAATTATTCCTTCCAAGATCAGTTGTAATATTTTTCTGTGCACCAAACTGCCTTCACTTGTACATAATTCAGTTGGTAGTATGAAAATAACTCACATTTGGCTGAAGCGCCCACTTCTGAGTCAAAGCATTTTGGATCTCTGCCATCACAAATGCTGCAGACATCCAGATATGGAGGTCAGCACTTTTTTTCCCCTGGAAGTGGCAGAATAGTAGCATTATTTGAGGAACAGGCAAGAACTGCAGATAACTTACACTTTTTATGGAAGCTGCAGTGCAGACAGTGTGTAGAATTAGGCCTTTTAATATATTTGGCTAATAGTTTATATGTTTTTTGCACTTGCATGTGCTGCCCACTGGTGCATCTAATGGAATGTATCTTGATGATTTATAGAAATGATGACTAGATGGATATTCAGGATTACGCTCCATCAAGGAACAGGAGATTAACTCCTTTCCTGCTGGTTTATGCTGCCACACGTTTGGGCTGTTCCATTGGTCTTGGGCGTATCGAGAGCACTGCATGTAGAAATGAGTTTTAAAGTTCTGCATCGATGTTACAGGGAGCAAAGTTAGGAAATTAAGCATGCCAGTATAAAGCAGGTGAAGCAGCATTTACATGGTTTAGTCTTAAAATTAGGATATGAAACTGGTTGCATGTGAGGTAAAATTGGGCATTCGGGTGACTGGATAACATAGTAGCAACACCGAGAGCAAGTGCAGGGGTAGGTAACTATTTCAGCTGGATGGTGGCTTACTGAGTGAGCTGGCAAGGGCTGCAACAGTAGCTCCGCCTCTTGGCAGGTGCCCCGCCCCCTGGTTGCTATCTTGGGACTGGAAATCCCACCCCCTGGCTTTTGCCACTGGGAGTCCCTCCCCTTACCCCTGGAAGTACTCCTTTGGCGGGGAGGGAGGGTTACCCTCTTATGACTGGAAAAAAACAAATCCTATACTAAAAATCAATCATTTACTATAAAATATTTTAATTTTATTTCAAAAAATATTTTTGTCCTGATTTATGTGTGTTTGCATAGTGTATATAGAGGTGATTGCATTATAACTGAAAAATAAAGTCTTACTCTTGAATATCGTGTGTGGGGTGTCTTTGGGGGGGTGTACAGGAGGGTGTCTGTGGGTGACTTTGTGAGAGAGCGGGGCTGTGTGTGTGCAGGAGGGTGTAGGGTATGTTGGGGGGTGTGGGGGTGTATGTGTGGAGGGGATGTGGGTGTGCTGGGGTGTGTGAGGACCCCCCATGGGCTCCCCCCATGGTGGGAGCAGTAGCAGCAGGTGGCGGTCCCTCGGGGTGCTCATAGCCTGTGCAGGTGCTGCTGCCCGGTGGCATGTGGCTCCAGCCAGTTCTGGGAGCTGTACGTGGCAGCAGGGAGTGGAGCCAGGCTGGCCCAGCTACATCGTGTGGGGCTCCTGTGCAGCTCCCAGCACTCACATGCCACTGGGCATGATGGAGCCCTGCATGATGGAGCCCTGCATGATGGAGCCAACTGCTTTCCTTGCTCCCTTTTGCCCCATACGGTTGCCAGGACTTCGCTGGAAGTGGTGGGTAGCCCTGCTCCATGCTTCCCAGCAGTCCCAGGAGCTGCATATGGTGGCAGGGAGTGGAGATGATCCACTGGCTCTCCTGCAGGGAGTGCTGGGAGCTGCACTTGCATTGCAGGGAACCCCATGCAATAGAGGCCGCCCAGCCTGGCTCCACTCTTCGCCTCCATGTGCAGCTCCTGGAACTGGCTAGAGCCATGCACTGCTGAGCGGCTGCACCTCTGCTGACCACGAGCGCCCTGAGAGCCTACCACCTGCTGCTGCTGCCGTCACTGGCAGTGGGGGCTGTGGGCCTTGGGGTCGGGGGGAGTATGTGGGGGTGTCCCCTTGCCTCCTCCATGCCTCAGGCCCTGGGCGTCACATTCCTGTCAACACCAGCCCCACACTCTGCACTTCTGACCTGCTGCAGCTCCCCCTGCTTGCCTGCTGCCACTTCCCTACATGTTGCCTGGAGCGAGCACTGCAGCAGAGAGAGGGAAAGGAGCTGCTGGAGCCCAGGGAAGCTGAGCAGGTCCCCTGGCAGCTGCAGTAGTGGCAGTAGTGACCTTACCCAAAAGCTGTGCATGCTGGCTGGGCTGGGGCCCTCCTGCACAGGAGGGTGGGAAGCTAAGTGCACGGGCTGAGTGGGGTACAATTAATTGGAGGGTGCCTGCAGCCTGGATGAAATTACCTGTTGGACCAGGTCTGGCCTACAGGCTGTATTTTTCCTGCCCCGACCTAGAGCAATGGATGCCCATTACGTGGATCCATCCATTTTCTTCAATATTTGCCTATCTAACAGTCTTCTTCTGAGTGACAAATATGAGAAAGGGTTACTTCATCACTGTGTCCTTCAGTCTCTAGATAACTTGAACTGGAACAAACAAGGTTTGGAGCAACTGTGCTCTGCAGAACAATACTTTCTAACCTTTGTTTTATGGTGCACAAGAGGTGATACAATCTTCATCCGTGTTGCTGGTTAGTGGAGCATGTGTCATGACAAACCTTTGCTAATATCTGGCATGGAGAGGCATATTTTAATCTTGTCTGGGTCAGCTTCTTCCTGAGTATAACTTAGTTCAGTAAGTTATACCAAAATGGAATTAGTCCTTATACTTTTGTGTGTTTCTCTCCTATGTGTGGGACAGCTCAGTCAAATCTCTTTGATTTCCTACTTTTTTTTTTTTTTTTTGCAATACCCTGCACATATAATGCTAGCAAGGGCAGATCATAACATGTTGGGACTGAGGAGGCTATTCAAGGATAGTCATTTTTGGGAAGCAATTGGCAATAACAGTCTCTAAACTGAAGCTTATTATTGTATTATGAACAAGCAGCTTATGTAAAGGTCCGATTAGGCTTGGCTTGCAGGGGCTTTGCTTACAATATGTTCAGTATGCCTCAAAGCCTCAGGATTGCACCAGGCTTGTTGCCGTTCTTGGACTTGGCAGCAGCTTATGGTGTTTTTTTCCTTCCATTTCAGGCAGGCTGGAAGACTGCAGACTTTCCCAGCTGTATATGCTTCCATACTATCTATCCTATAGTCCTCCACAGGTTGGATCTCTCAAATATTCTCTATCATTGAAAATTACCCACAAGTAGTGGGGATGCAATGGCTTCTATTTTGAGTATGGGGTTGTAATAGAAGACCCAATAATCCTGTTACTATCAAGGAGTGTAAGAGTAGGATAAGGGTGCCGTTAAGGTGGACTGCCGCGAGGCTGGAAGGGGCAGTCCCGGTGGCTTTATAAACCCAGTTCCAGGGAAGAGCAGTCAGGTCTTGGTAGTGCTGGAGGAAGGAGCTCCCTGCGCAGAGCTGTAGATGAAGCACTGGAGACTAGTAACTGTGAGCAGTGAAAAAGAGACACCTAAGGTTGTCCTGAACCGAACTGAGGTCCCATTTTAATTAGCAAATTGAAGGCATGGCAGATGTAGGTCTCCAGGGAGTTGCTATATTTCCAGCATATCTGTTCAAGCTATAAAGGGTATGCCTAGATCTGCTCCAACAAGACCTACTTTAATAAATGCTACTAGCAGGGTGTTTACAGATTTTCCTTGCCAATCACAGGTTTTCCAACCACGATTTTGAGTATCCACGCTTAATATTCTATATACTGTTTTGGCTACCGTGGTATACAGTTTTAAGTAACCATGGTTTTCCATGGCCATGCATCAGCCCACCACCTGCCATTTTCCCCATAAGCCTTTTGTCTTTCCAACCACAGTTTTTGCAAACCACAGGAACTTTCAGGAACCTAACCCCAGCGGTTAGCGAGGGAAACCTGTATGTGATTTGTATATGCAGTGACCAGTTGTTATATTAATCCATTCTCCAGGAAGGCCCACAGCAGCCAGGAAACATTTTGGTCACTGGGATGTCAGGACGACAGGCAAGTGAGGACTGACTGGCAGGGGACAGCAGACAACCGCAGCATATCCTGGGCCTGTTACAGGGCTCACAGTGCATATAGTGCTGATGCTCTTGCTTCTGTGTTGGGTTGGGACTTGGCTGTTTGCAAAGCTGCCTCTTCCACTATGATCCATCACAGTGATTAAAACTCTCTCTATTTCTGGTTAGCTGGTGATGTTAGGCCCACCACCCTGAGCACCAGGATTAAGGTTTTCCTGGACAAGTGAATGTGAGTAAAATTGCACCTTATTCTCTCCTCCTTCCTGGCATATTTGTGCAGGGTCTTTTTCAATCTAGTCTGAAGATGTTTTTTAAATTCTTGTGGGCTTGCTGTCTATTCTCTAGCCATGGATGTTGTGATGTTGAAAGAAACTGGGCTATGTTTCCTGACAGAGAGAGACTGTTTGATGTTTTAAGTTTCCCATGAACCAAACACTCCATGACATTGGGGAAACGATATCTGTGTCCAGGCCTGTGTTTGTTCTGGGGTTCTCCAGAGGCTTGCAAGTACAAATCTCAGTGCTGTGGACATAACAAGACAGCATCTTTTGTGCTCCACTTTGTGCACTGGAAATCTGGCCCAAGTCCTAGTACTGTAGGAAGCAAGATAAACATTTCACTAGCACATGTTCAGACTTCCCAAAGTACTTGCTCAGCAGGCTTGTTAGCACACTGCTACTAGTTTGTAATGCTGGGGCAGAGGGGACAAGTTTGTATATGAGTCTCAGTGCAGAAATGCTGCAGATTTTAAACAATCAAATGTTCCTCTGCTCTGGACCTGGAGGAGAGTGAGGTTTTATTGGGTGCTTAGTAGTCCTGTGTGTTAATATTACCTTTCCCTTATTTTGATGGAATCAAATAGGTGCATCTAACCCTTGTTTCAAAGTGGAATTAGCAGCTTGGCCTGTCTATAGCAGGCACGTTCAGTGGTGCCGCTCCATACAGCTGGTGGGTGGCCAGCAATCAGGGCAAATCCCCAGTGTTGGTAAGGTCTTGGATCCTAACAAAAAATAATCAAGTGCATCAAAGTAGCAAACAGGACCTAGGAGAGGTGGGTTGTATTCCCAGCTTAGCCACTGCCTTGCTGTGCAACCTCAGGAAAGTCACTTTGCTTCCTACTTCCCCAGAATTCCCAGCTGTCAAATGGGATAAGTATGCTGTCCTCGTTTTCTGCTGTGCTTTGAGAACCACCTTAATGGCTGTATCATTTATGACAGAAGCGCAATTTGGACTGAACTGAACGGTCAGTGCAAATTGCTCTCTCTATTGGGGCTTAAGCTAGGTCTCTCTAAGAAACTGTTGCTGACAATGTCTTTGTTTGGGAAGGAGGTTTAATGACATTTTCTGTGCCAACAAAAAATGTAGCGTTAGATATGTGGACATGGGTGAATGCAGCTAGTACAGCTTATTTTGCTGCCTGAACCAGTATGAGCCATCCCAGCAAAAGCCTGAGTTTGCTGGCATAAACTGCCTCTACAATAAATGGTTTCTGTGGGTCATGCAGTAGTGGTGAAACTTCAGTGTAGATGAGGTCTTAGTAGTTGCTTTGACAGGAGGACATGTGGAAGCTGACGCTCTGGCTGCCTGCGTTGTAGCTGGTCTGTGGACAGATAAGTGCTTAGTCTACTGTTAGCTCTGTGCAAGCACGTAATTAATTGGGGGCAGGGTATCAGTTGGACAAATTTGCTAGCACTCAATTCACACACAGAAAAGTAGTAGTGATAATTAGAGGAAATGGTAACTCTGGACAAAAGCCACCTGTGGATTTTAAACTGGCGACCCCATTAGTGAGCTGGTTGCAGTACAATGTTTACATTATGGAAATTCATTAATTTAGCAAATACTGAAACTTTTTTTTTACCTCATTTGCTTTTTTGAAGAATGCCAGGTTTCTTTAAGCCGCAGTCAGCTTTTGCAGAGACTGAACATGGCTCTTAGGGTGTCTTTACATATGGTCCAGATTGCAGGGGGTCATTTTAATTAAAGTGGCTTTCAGAAAGCTGCTCTAATTAAAATGCTGCAGCATCATATGTATTCAGTGCCCCACATTTCAAAATAGTCGTGGGGGTGCTTGAACTAAAATTTGAACGAGCGTTAGTTAAAAGTGCCCCCACTACCATTTTGAAATGTGAAACCTTGAATACACATGACACTGCAGCATCCTGGAGCGTTCTAATTAGAATACCCCACCAGACTCGATTAATTGATTAATCGAATCTCCTCTGACACGTTCTAATTAGAACACATTGGACCATGTCTATAGGCGCCCTTAGCTCAAACTGTGGAGTAAGCTTTTTTTTTCCTGGTATTTAAATAAAAATGCTTTTCAAACAACGTCAGCCCTTGATGGAAATTGCAGCAATAAAAATGTTCATAACACGTTAGATGGACTAGTGCCGTGTATTACAGTTCATTCAGCATTCCCTTTTATTATGGCCTGCTCCCATTGAAGTCATCAGGAAGCAACTACTGACTTTACTGGGAGCATGAGAGATGAGTGTTTAAGGAAGACTTTAGGTTGGTTAGTGCTGTGTGCAGCGGTGTAGCCAGGCAGCTCCGTCCCTGGGCAGCTGGGCCAGGTCTGGGTCAGCACTGACTGCCAGGGTGCCAACTGCAGCAGATCAGCTGCCTCTGCCGGTGCGTAGCTATTTATGCACCTCCCCCTGACAAAGATGGTGCCTATAGTCGCTGCCCTGGTTGTCCCCCATTGGTTATACTACTGGCTATATTCTGGTGAGGCCTGCACATTACATTTAGGGTGAGTGCAGAGCCGGGGAGTCTTTCCATTGACATTCATTCATGGAGCTTGTTGCCCTTAATATGCGATTTACAGTAGTTACAAACACTGTGATACTATCACTCACCTTCTAGAAATCTGTACTCTAAAACAGTGATTTTCAACCTCTTCTCATTTGTGGACCCCTAAACATTTTGAATTGTAAGTGTGGGTATTTACATACTTTTGATTGATTGTAGTCATCTTTAGCGGGCCCCTTAGATATAGTCCGCAGACCCTCAGGAGTCTATAGACCATAGGCTGAAAACCACTGCTGTAAAATATGAAGACAACTAATTGACATTTTCTGATGCTTACCAGAGATGACAAGTTTGTTTGCATTTGAAACATAATTATATAACTTTCAGGTAGATCCAAAGAATGAAGTTAATTGGGTTTTGTTTGTTTGTTTCCAGACATGTCATCAGATTTTCTGTGCCTTGGTTTCTCTCTTAAAGATACAGATGTAATAGGTGGGCCTCAGACACTTGTTTCTTTAACTGGTCCAAGTGGTGGAGTCAGGTTCAATCTCACTGCAAGCAGGTAAAGCTAGCTTGGTTTTGTCCTGAGAGGACATAATCTGAATTCATCTATTGTGCTCCTTAATAGCCAGTCAACATATGGCACTGAATACTTTAGTACTGACAGCACCACCATTTTGGCTAGTTAGGTCAATTCAACTATGCTACTAATGCGTAAGGAAAAACGGACTATACAGTGAGTAAGGGAAGACTAATGACACCCCTGAAATGTCCTAAGAGTGTCCCGATTCCCCATGAAACAGTGTTCAATACATCTCTAGTTTCATGATCGTGAAGTATAGAGTCCTTGTTTGTGGGGAGAAATGCCCTCCACTTCTAAGATACCCCTAGAACAGTAGTTCTTAAACTTTTTAGATTCAAGATCCCCTTTGGAAAATGCCAGTTCTTAATTCTGGCTCAATTTTGGACGATAGAAAACTAATCAAGTAATTCTTCCCTTGCAAAGACATCAGGAAGACTACAACAAGTTAGAATGTCTTTGGCAACAAAGATTCTTATTTGAAGTCTTTGGATTTCTTTTGTGAATCATGACATTTGCACACATAATAGTGGTAATACTGCAAAGTACCCTGTGACACCCCTACATGGATCCCACAGCCCCCCAGGCTGATTCTGTAACCCTGGTTGAGAATTACTGCCCTAGGATATTCATTCCTGAGGACTGCTCATTAGCAAAAATACTGTATGACAGCTACTTCTTAACAGAAGTAGACCTTAAAAGACTTAAAATACATTATGAGGTATGATGTGAAGAAGAGCTATGTAGCAGCTTTCTTCCTGCCTGTCCCTTGCCCTTGATTTTTCATAGCTATTCTTGATTATATTGAGATCAGAGTACCTGAGTTTGGATATTTTTTGGACTTTGATTTCCTGATCTCAAGGTAGAGCAGCCTTAAGCATGTGCAGTGAATTTATAAGCCCTAAGTAATACAACCTTGGACATTAAACTTAACCGTTATTCTGGTATCTTCAATTGCTATCAGATTTGTTTCTGTTTGGCTTTTTATTTTATTTGCCGATAAACAAATGAAATAAGATTTTAAAAAATATTAACATAAATTGCGTTGGTTGTTCCTTTCTTAGAACAAAGCAGGAAAAAAATCCAACAATTGTATAATCTTAACAACAGTCAGGATTGAATATTTTTCCTTAACAGAGCAAGGTAATTTTTCAGAGGCACAAATCATAGTAATCTCCTGCCCCTAAATTCTTAGTTCTGTGGCATTTGGAAATGATTAAATATATATATTTATCATTTTCCTTTCCCTTTGTTAAAAGAAAAATGTAACTACGGCAAAGCAAACTAGGATATGACTTTTATTTGTGTTGCAATGAATGCAACTGACTGTGGTTCCAACATGTTTTTGGGGTGGGTGTCCTTATTTGTTAAACCATTTGTATTGAGGTTAATTAAGCAATAAATTAGTGATCAGTAAGACTGGACAGCCAAGTTCTCCTGTGGAGCTCTGAGAGGAGTTGGAAAACTTAACTGTATGCAAAGGTAGCGTTTTTGTCTCTTCTGTAACACAGTTATCATTCCACCATGCTGAACTATGTGGACTTTATCCACAATTGTGATTAAGCAGGAGAGATCTTAAAGAGGGAACTAGACTTCATAAAAGTCTGTCTCAGTCTTGGTCACACAGAAGGCAATGGTAAAATTTGCTATGATTTAGGAAAAACAGCCCTTGAGTTATCATATCCCATTTGTATATCAAATAGACTGTTCCAAGAAGGGGGAGTAATGTGATTGACTGTTTGCCATATAATGTCATTGTGTTTTGGATATATACTTGCACCTTCTCTGGTTTAAAAGTGATGTCTAGTAGCAACTGCATCTTTTTGGTTTTGTTTTTTTTTAAGGGGCAAGGGATGGAGAGGATTTACTGTTCTGTACTTATCATCCTTGGCCCTCTTGTGTTACAGCTGGTTTGGTCAAAGGATGGCATTGGGCCTTATGGCCCAATTCTTTCATTTGTACCTCTTACCTGTTTTATACACTGGAAAATATGGTATCCCTTTCACCCAGCAGTGTACAATTTAGCATAGACAGAACACTGGATTGTCCAGCATCACTGTCCTCGGCGGGTTCAGTCTCCTTTGCTACAGGTGGAACAGCTGCATCATCTCTGGAAAAAAGGCATTGATTTCTGTAGCTGAAATTCAGCCTTTCAGTGCCCTCCACAGGCTCTTTAAATGCAGTGTGCTGCCCTCGGCAAGAGAAACCTTGGCTTAGCAGCTGTGATTAGAGGTAATGCAGGATTACAGACCGTCCTATTCCTATTCAGTGTAGTGAGAGCAGTGAGCTAAAAAGCAAATGATTATTTTAACTAATCTGGGGATTCTGGATCCAAGAATATTCTTATAAAAGCAAACCATAGGCAGTAACTCAGGCTGAAAAAATTAGCCTTTTATTCCGACTCCTGGGTACCCCCTGTCTTCCCTCTTTCCCTTCCCGATTCACATTTTATTAGCTCTGATATTAAAACTTTTTTGTTCAGGACCTTTGTCTTTTACCCAGATAAACACCTTCTTTGTTTGGAGGAGCTTAATTTTGGAGCTTAATTGAATAGGAACAGGTTGGACAAGCCTTGAAGCATTCGGGAACATAAACACTTTCCACTGCTAAGACTTTCATTCCGTGAGCAGCCTACATCACCAGAAGGCTTAGCTAGCACAACAGTAGACTGGATTACTCCCTCTTTTTTTAAAATGTTTTTCACTAGAGATAGGCTGGTAATTTCCATTTTAAATTAATTTATGAGTTATTTTAAACTTCTTTCTAAATTGTATTGTCCTGAGGTATGGTCTACATGTTATCAATGCAAATGCAGTATTTTTAAAATGTTTCAAACAGTAAAGCTCTCTTCATTTTTAAAGCTTTCCAAAACTAAAATTGTACCCAGCATCCACTCTGTGTGTGTGTGTGTGTGTGTGTGTGTGTGTGTGTGTGTGTGTGTGTGTGTGTGTGTGTGTGGGGTTCTGATGGAAAAAAACCTGCAGTAACAAGTTGGCCTGCTGCTGCAGGCCATAATGCGACGCTCTCCTGCATGCTTTTGACTGGTCCTGTGTTCAATAAACAGACTTCTTATAAACAGAGTTCTGCTCCATGGCTCAATTTTTCTTCATGCAATTAACTCATGAATTGACAAACCCAAGTCTCCCTTGGCCACATGGATTAACTGCAGTCAGCCTTGTATAACACATAGTTAAATCTTTATTTAGTGTATTATGTTTCCCTACAAGGCTTGTAAGAGGAGAAAATTACAGATATGTAAAATAAAACAAGATTATATGCTACAGGGCTAGATATATGTCAACACCTTTTAACTTTTGGCCTGACTCAGTCCCAGGCTAATGACTCTCCACCTCCCTTAGACAGGGTTACCATCTGTCCAGGTTTCCCCAGGCATGTTCTCCTTTTTGGTCCTCCTGTCTCCATCCAGGCAGTTTTTTTTAAATATCAACTAGTGTCTGTGATTTTGCTCTGCTCAGCATTTATGTTTTTCCTAACACTTCCTGGCTTGCCCTACCAAGCAGCTGCTTGGGGATGGAGGTAATAGAGAGATGACAATTAGAGGCAGGGAACATCACATGCATCTGAGTGTGCACACACGTGTAGTTGGCATGCAGCCAGGCAGGGTGGTGGGAGCAGGCTCAGCAGCTGCATGCAGGTAAGTCTATGTGGGCAGGGGTTGGAGGGGCAGGGCTTGGGGACTGCCTGGGAGTGGAGGCTGTGTGTGTGCATGCATGTGTGTGCATGGTAGGGGTGTGTGGAGGGGATGAGGCAGGTTTCTGTTGGCACAGGGGGAAACTTTCTGGGCGCTGGGGCTGCAACATAGTGGGGGAGGTGGGGGAGGTATCTGTCCCTCCAGCAGGGAAAGATGGTGGTAGGTCCCTGAAGTGGCAGCACGGAGCTGCATCACTGGACTAGTGGCACCAGGGCCAGTGCCCTTGCTCGTAGGGGCAGGGCAGCCAGAAGACACTTCAGGGCTTGGGGGAGTAGGGTGCTGTGGGTCAGGAGTGAGGGGCATGGGCAGGGCAGGGCTGCCCCCTCCACAATCATATTACTCTCCCCGCCACTTACCCCTAGAGGACTATTTTATTATCGATTTAGTCATTGGGATTTTTTTGTTTTGTTTTGTTTTATTTTTTACTACTACAACCTGATCTCCCATTTCATGGGCGCAGTATTGCTCCTACAAATAACTTTGACTGCAAGCAACTGCAGGTGCAAACAAGGGAATGTACTGTACATGCCCAGCTCTTATTTGTGGAAATGTGCAGGTATCGATACACAATCACTTGTAATCGCAGTCAATAGCAGATACAACACTGTTGTGGAAATCTAGTCTCTGCATGTTCTGTGGTTTGTCACTCCAGTAACAGTACACTGTTTTAAAGGCATGTTAAAAGTCTGACCATAAAATTCATGAAACCAAGGAAATTCTGAGTTAAGGCGTTAAAAATAAAGGACAAAACATTCTTATTTCACAGTGAGAAGGTGGCTAAAATATGAATCTTTTAAAATATAGCATGATGAATTCCTATGGTTTTAAGCCTTTGAGCTAGGACATTGAAGGCCCACTTCTCATTCCAAAGCACCTTTGCCCAGGGAAGACTGGGAGGGAAAATAGGAGTTAATAAACTATGAAAGATAATGATAGTTATCCTGTTATCAGTATCATGATAAGAGGAGAGAGACTGTTGTAAAGGCAAGATTGAGCATGTTACAGGGGTATTTGACCTAGCAGAGGTAATTTGGAAAGTAACTGAAGTTTTAGAGAAGTTCCCATTCCTAATGGGGGCAGTATGGCTTGGTAGGTGAAACTGGTCCAAAAATGACTATAAACCAAACCAAAGTTCTCCAAATAGACTAAACCCAGGGGGAAAATTTATCAGCGTAACTTAATGTCAGCTGTACAATGTCAACTGTGCAATCTGTGCTTGTATAATCACTAGTGAATCTGTTTACACTGAATTTTGAATTGAACTGCGTTTCTAAACCGGGTGATGTCAACTAAATACAGACTCTACAATTTTCAGCTGTTAAGGGACTTCACTTCACTTTTGTGATGGGGAAAGTGGGAAAGGAGGATCATTCAGTGAACATAATGGACGCTGACAGGGGGGGAGGGGGAGACGGACCCCAGTGCTTTACAGGAAGAGGAAGCAAGTTTGACCCGGCTCCCCCACATCTGGGTAGAGTGGGCACTGAAGTTTGACCCGGCTCCCCCACATCTGGATAGAGTGGGCACTGCAGCAGGGCTTTTTGGTGCTTTTATCTAAAGCTGATTCAATCAAAGTGTGCTATCTATACGGATGTTGGGCAAGCCAGGCCAGACTAAGGCGATGCCTCTTCCGGGCATGCGCTGCACTTGGCACAGGGATGCGCCAAGCTGAAAGTAAAGCGCTGGGTTGTTTGGGTTTATGGTTTTGGTAAATTGTCTCAAATAGTGTATATCAGATGATGATGTGTAGTTTGCCTTTTATCTTGAACACTTATAAAACCATATGCACGTCTGATTCAGTTAGTCTGTAAGGTACAACGCTACCCTGCCTTGTCCCTGGCAGAGAAAGCACAATCTGGTAGAATTTTTGCTTGCTATAAGCTTTCAAAGGGGTGCTGATGGTCTTTCCACTGATTTCACTGGATTTGAGATTATACCCCAACGAAAAATTCTACCCCAGTGGTGCTCAACCCCCAGCCTATGGGCCAGATCCAACCCCTGGCACTGTGCCTTTCAACCTGTAGGTTTCCCAACAGGTTTGTGGGGATCCCTGTGGGTTGTAGCTTGGGACCCTGACCCTGGTATGTGGGTCTGGGCAAAGGTGACGTGGGGCCCTGGGACCCTGATCCCAGATGTAGGCTAGATGTAGGTGACACAGGGCCCCAGGGCCTATATATAGCCATGTGGGTCTAGGTGGAAGCACATGGGGCAGACAGAGGCTAGCTTGCTTGCTATACGCTTTCAAAGGGGTGCTGTGGTTAATTCTCTGATGGTCTTTCTGCTGATTTCACTGGATTTGAGATTATACCCCAAAGAAAAATTCTACCCCAGTGGTGCCCAGTCCTGGTGTGGAGTCCAATCTGGCCCTTAGACCGGCCCCACATGGCCAAAAGATGAGTACCACTATTCTACACCCATTACTTAGCCACAATAATAAAGGCGATGTGCCTCCATTTCCATTATCCATCCTCCAAAATATCAAAACTGCTTGGTAATGACTTGATAGGCATCTACTTCAGCCCTGCATAGCAGAAGAATACCAGAAAATTTGGACTAAAGGCGCCAAAGAGAACATGAGGCTGGTCTAAAGTTCTCCCATCGCAATTTTTTTTAACTTACAAAAATGCTTTTGAGGTTTGATTTTGAAAAACGTTTTTGTTGCTTAGGCATAATGTCCAATATGAAGCATGGATTCAGTGCTTGCGGTACATAGAGCAATGCATATACACTCAAGCATTTCTACCTAAATGCAAATTGTCTTGTGGATTTGCCTTGCTAGCTCCTAATATCAAACGTATCTAGTTAGATTGTTTCATATAAATAGGATTCATAATATGTGAAGACACTGGAAAATAACTTTAAGGTTTTGGCTGATGCCTTAATAGAAATCTGGTGTTATCCACTTGCAGAGGTAGATTTGGGGCAGGGTGGTGTTTGATGCAGTTATACTTCTCTCCCCACACCCAGTTGCTCCACTCAAAGTTTAAAACAGACTACCCAGCAAGGACAGCTGCCTTTCTATTCAGGTGAAACTGAGAGTCATGACTTCATGGCCTGTTGCTATCTACTTAAGTCCTGCTAATCTTTTCACTCTGTAGGTGTTAATACCCCTTGATCTGATCTTCCACTAATTAAGCTATCCTTTAATCTACAATTACTGTTACCTAGTTCTGATGATATTTCTCTGCTTATGGCCTTTCATGGTCCAAAAATGTATGTTGCTCCCTAAAAACTTGAACTGGGTAGATTTGATCCTAGAGGATTCAAAGCAAGGATGGATGGATCTTTACATCTATGGATCCACCCTTTCCTGCTTTCCTGAGTTATTCCTTGCATCAGATGAAGAAGGTGGAGCATCAGGGGGACCCATGTGTTGGGATGCAGAGAGCAGTCCTTTCACTGGATCTGCTGTGGTGGGTAACAGTTGCACTTCCCTGGTCCCAGCTGCCTGCCCTACCCTAGACTTAGTAATCACCCTCTCTTCCCCTCACCCCAAACTCAGTTACATCTGTTTTTGCTTGGATCTTGAACTGAATAATAGAGCCCTAAGCCCCTAGTATATTAGTAAGGCTTCTAGGTGATTTCTAATTGGAGAAAAATGTGTGTTAGGATGATCCAGCACACCACCTGCACTCCAGTTTTAAAACCCTAGATCCTCCTCTCATGTGCACCTGCAAAAAGTTAATTGCAGTTTAAAGATAGACCTTAATGAGGTTGGCCCTGAGTGCACCAGTGTAACAAGATCTTGCTGCTCTGTACTAACTCCTTTTAGGCTTCTGTGCAAGGTCAAATATTGTATTGACTCCCAGCCAGACAGCCCTGCTTGTACAAATGTAACTGATACTTGGTATAGTTGCAAAATAAGCTACCCTCTGAAGCCAAGGGAGTCCTGCAGTCTTACTTCCTGCAAAATTGGAAAAGTCTGTAGCATTTATTGGGATTTCCAAGAGCATATTTAACTGATCTGGCTCTCAAAAATGACAATATTTGCATTACAGATTGCCATGTACAGTAAAAGGTTTTCAGTTGTTATCCTGTGGGGATAGGAAATGTAGCATTGGGTTGGTGCTTGTTAATTTTTGGCAGAAGATAAATAGAACAGTTCACAAGACTGAAATGTTCCCGGGTGTCACCCTGGGTTTATGGGAGGCATCAGTTTTCGTCTCTGATAATAGTAACTCGATTGGCTTGCTGCTGGCTTTAATTTGTGCTAATACTTTATGCTGGGACCCTAAATCTGGTTTGTTTACACTGAACTCCGTTTCAAACCTTATAGGTCCTGGGAGTCCTACTAAACCAGGCCCCTAGCAATTGCATTTCATGTTATGAGGAAAATACATGTGCCTACTGATTTGAGAAATAATATAAAATCCCATTCTGGGATGACATAACTAAACCTGCTGTTTTACAGGCAGAAGAATGGTTACGGGAACATGGCATTGTTTCGCAGCGTTGCACGTTTGCTTTATAGGGTTTGTGCACACGTACAGACACTACAGCTCATGCATAGTTTGGGTCAGGTAATCGGGCACTATGCCACAAACCAAAATAAGTTCTGTTCTTGGCTCTGTAGCAAGTTGCTAGAGTGACTAGGTCACAGAACAAGTAATTCAACTCTCTTTCAGTTATGTATATTTTGATATTATAGCATTTACCTGCCTCCCATGCTGTTTTAGAGGATTTAGGGTAGTGGTTCTTAACTTCTTCAAACTTGAGGCAGTCCTTGGAAAATGCTAGCTCTTAGTTTCCATTTGATTGCAACTACAGAAAAATAATAGAGCAATTCTTCTGTTGCAAAGAACCCTGAAAGACCACAAGAAATAGGGATTTTTTTTGCCTATGGATGCCTATTTTAAATCTAGGAGTTTATCTTGTGATCCAAGTGTAGGTGATTGCACATGTAATCATGCTAATGTTGTGTAGCACCCCATGGCACCCTTAAAAGGTTTTTATGGTACCCAGGGTGCTGTAGGACCCCTGCTGAGAATTACTGATTTGAAGTCTCTATCCTGTCTTGAAAGCCTGAAAGGAGAGTTTTGACAGAAGGCAAAGTAATGCTACAACACAAATGAATGTGCAGCCAGCTATTTTCTAGCAATTTAGTAAAGAAAGACAGTCCCTCCAATTGTTCTAATGGCAATGTCAAATTTTCACATGAGTTCCTTGTAGTGATATTATCAACCCAAGTTCCTAGCTTATAATAATTTAAAATAAATTATATATAAATATATTTTATTAATATATTATAAAAATAGTTTTGCCATTTACCAATGTGCCCCCTTTGGGGAAATTATACCAATACATTTCTATCAAGTATTTTGTAAGGAAATTTAAATTCGATAATTCCTCTATAGGGTGTGCTTTTGTCTCTGGGATCTTTTTAAAGTTTTTTTTTTTTTTAAAGAGCGGGGGGGGGCAAGCTGTTAAAAGGTATCTGGCAAATATGTGGTTAGGGAAAAGAATTGGATAATTTTAAAGTTTAATAGTTTAATGCCCCAGAACTTAAGGCTAAAAGGTTCAGTCATCACTTAGTGCACTTAAACTTAAATGTATCCTTCCCACTCTTTTTCAGGCCCCAGACCCCAGACACACTGACTCCTGTTTTGTGAGATGCCCTTGTGTGCACTAATGCATTCTGTTGGGGATACATCAATCCCAAAAGTCCACATGAACCAAGCAGCCAAATTAGAGACATGAAAAGTGCCTTTCTAGTTTCTAATTATTTTTTTAAATTTTACTGTGCAGCTCTGCAAAGTTTTCCTCATGTTAAACATCCATATTTTCTACTCCGTTAAGTACAAAGGAAATTAAATTTCTTTTAAAAAATAACATGGTGTGATTTTGCAATTTTTTAAATTTCCCCCAGATGTTGCCTCCATGCTTTGGTAAGGTGATGAGGTGGGTTCATGCATCCCCAGTTTTCGTAGATGGAGCATTGCAAACAAGCAGAAGCTAGTGAGTCTGGCTAGCCAAAGCTGAAAAAGAAAAGCAAGAAACAAGGCAAGCCAGGAACTTTATTTAAAAACAAACAAACAAACCAATAAAACAACACATTTTAAGGCATATATGATGCAATTTGTGTATGTGAGGATCTCCTTTTTCCCTTTGAAATTAATGAGTGTGCATAAGCTGTTGCAGAATCCAGTTGCAAACACAAATATGCTTTTTCATCTTTTTCTGTATATTTCTCCTGATAGGACTAATGTTAATGTCAGTCACCAAACCAGTGTAGATTAGATGATAAAGGAGGGGCCTGAGCTGTCAGGATCATTTTTCAGACTAAGATATTTCTGTGGAATTCTTTGGAACTGCTCGTGGCCTTTACCGAACTTAACATGTCAATGCTTTCATATGATAGGAAAGTGCCGCTATCTCCATTTCAAAGCTGGCTTGTGGAGATTGGAGCTAGGGACAGAAGTTACACATAAACTGGTTTAAGTGATCAGAAATTGGTTTAAACCTGTAACAGAACATAAATTTAGTGCACATAAACCAGTTTCAAAATGGCTGAAACTAGATTAAGATAAACCTGGTTGAATGGAGTATCAGACTTAACTGATTTGGGTCTAACCAGTTTATGGAACTTCTGTCCCAGACCCTAGTTGAAGTTAAATCACAGTCCCCCAGCATCCCAGGATGCTTTCTAGCCCCTGGACTGGGCTGTGCTGTGTGCTCCAGCAGAGAAGAGATGTGGGGGAAGCAAAGTCCCAGGCTAGGGTCTGGGTCCAGGGAGGAGGGTTAAACCTACCTTTCCCTGAGTACAGAGCTGCCCCGCTGCTACACTTACTGAAACTTACTGCTGACTGTGACTGTGGACTACAAATCCCAGAGGCACCTGGACACAGGAAATAGTAATGAGCATCCCAGGAGAGTTCTGCTGCTGTGATTCTGGACTGCAAATCCCTGAGACGTTGGAGGCGGTAGGAAGAGGAAGCAAACATACAACCCATCCTGGCTATAAGCATGGTCTAGTGCCCTCCAGCTTTGGGCCTAAGCCACTGGAGGCATGTGGCTGTTTCCTGAATCAGAAGTAAATGTGAGTCCAGTTGTTTCTCAGTTGAATCTGTGAAGCTTAAACTAACCTGCAAGGACTGAATCGATTCAGTCTCAGGCTTTTTTATGTCTGTACTTAGCCTTAATGATTAGGCCAAGGTCATACAAGAACCTGGTTAACAGTGAATCAGGTTCAGTTCTCCCAAAACTAGTACCCTAATTACTGGACCATTGTCTATCTGCTGACTTCCATCGCTTGCAGTTTCCAGTTAATTGAAAAATACATGCTAATATAGTGCAGTGTTTCCCAACTGGTGTGCCGCGGCCCACCGGTGTGCCATCAGGCATGTCCAGGTGTGCCGTGGCATTTGTGCTGGAGCCACCCCCCTGCCTGCTGCTGCTGTGGACACAAGACAGCTGGGGGGCGTGGCTCCAGCCCAAAATGCTGTCCGGCTGGCCACACGCCACCCCCTTCTCCTAACCCCACTCTGCGTCCGGTGTGCTGCAGTGCTTTTTTGTTTAGGTAAGTGTGCTGTGGGGTGAAAAAGGTTGGGAAATGCTGATATAGTGACTGCTTCATTCCACTGCTACATCACCTAAGCATGTGATGTGCACTGTGCTCTAAAAGGAGGAGAAACATGTCACATTATGCTACCTAAAAGTTATGTGCAAAAGAACCAAGCAGTGAGAAACTACTGGTCAAGGGAGAGTCATTACTTCAACCACTATGTCAGGTTTCTTTGTATTTTCTATTTAAAATACCTAACACGTTTAGATTATGTCTTTGTTCTGAAGTAGTGCCAATTTCCAGCCACGTTGTAGCTCCATTATAGACATGAATGCCTGGAAATTTAGAATCAATACTGGATGGTGCTGAATGAGTAATACATTTGAATAGGAAGTAAATGTAAGATGAAAGCTTATTCTTACAGCTGGAGAAGGCAGTCTGGTTCTGATGACTCTTTTAGTTGATTGCTCCTCTGATTTATCTCAAGTGGCTGGCTAGCTGGGTGTTTCAAGTGGGGGGCAGGGGTTGATGGAAACCAAGAGCCTACTGGCTCCATTTTCTTCCCACCCTTCTCTGCTGACTTGAATATAGTGTTTGTGGAATGAAACAAGAGCCCATTAGAGCTGACGGTACTTTTAGATGGCCTGTTTGGTCTTCAGACCCCATCCGAAACCTGTGTGTAATCCCATCCTTACTGTGTGAAGCATGCCTGCTTTATTCTAATGGACGTTTGCAGTTCCTTGACAAGTGTTTAGAGCTGACATGGAATATAGGGCTTTGATCAGATGTTGGAGGACAAATTTGATGTTAATTTGTTACCTGAAAGCACTAGTTCCAAAGCACTTTTCGACCAACAAACTGCAGTCAATCTACATAATTTCTCATGGACTACCATGCATCGTCATATGTTTTTTTAAAAACAGTATAAATACACAGTATGTGGTCCACACACACCAATTGTGGACTGTTTACGATAGCTTTGTGGATGGCCATTTGAGAACCCCTGTGTTGAGGGGTATGTGTATGCACGTTGCTGGATCAGCTTATGTGAGAAGCAACATCAGTGAAACCAATGGAGCTGTGAACTGTTGCAAGGATCTGCTGTTCCACTTTCAGAGAGGAGAGGCAAAAACCTGAAATTTTCAAAGGTCAATGCCTTGTCAAATCAGAGAAGTGAGATTCAGGGAAACTCATCATACCTCAAACTTTTTGTTTAACAAAGGAAAGAGGCCACCAATGCTCTGCATAAGCAATGCAGTCATGTTAGTATTCTTAAAGAAACCTTACAAGCTGAGGCCTGACTGAAGGGTCCAGTAGTAGTGTGCCTGGCTGGCAATAAGTATCTAAAAATACTCAAAGTCAAAAGTTTCCACTGAAGAGAACTGAGCAGTGCCCCACGCTGTTGCATCTGCGTGGTGGTGCTCCAAGACAAAGTGAGAGGACTTGGGCTCGTGGAAAAATCTAACTTTTAATGTCTTTATGTTGTCTTGTCTAAGTGACCTCAAACTCTGCAAAACTTCCTCCTTCTGATGAGAGACAATGCTGATGAAATGTCCTAAGGACAATGTATTTGAGCAAATGTTGATGGGGGCTAGTAAACTGGAGAAGGCGATGCGATATCGGTATTTGGCTCACGAAAAGTTAGGTTAAAGCCTGGATGGTGGAGTTGCTCCTTTACATTGATAATGACAACTTTTGATCTGCTGTGGTCTAATCTATTAATTTTATATGGCTTGAAACCTGATTGTATTTAAGCCGTTAATATATTACTTGGGCAGTTAAGAAATGCAGCCTGAAATTATGCATGTGCACAAACCATGTTCCCTCTCCTCCACACTTCCATGCCTAAAGGTTTTTTATGCACAGCACACAAGTGTTTAGCTACTGCATGTATGGTTTCAGGAACAATCCCTGGAAACTTGGCTCACAGAAGCACTGCTAGAATCTAACCTCTTCTTATCCTAGGTACTGAGCAGTTCACCTCCCTGGTTTCAGTTCTACTGAAGAGTCAAAACAAATGACATGGTGCAGGTTTTTCTATTCCATGTGTGGCATCTAGTCTTTGCAATTAAACAGTGAAAGGAGGAGACTCAGCATATAGCATCCTGTCAGGATTTCTGTTCAGTGTACATCAGTTAAATTCTGGGACTAGTTCAGTGCCTTTTTGGCAAGTGCCACAAATTAGCCTTGGACTGAGTGCCACTCTGCTTTTCCCCGATCTGCTGCTTGGCTTTCTGCTCTCTTCCCTCTGCTCTCTAACAAAGCCACTGATCTGCTTTCTTCTTTTTGCCCTATCTGCTTCTGTGCTGTCTGTCTACGCACATTTATACACGTACATTTGCGGGCTCCGATGCACTAGAGATGCAGCACATCAGGGCAGACTCGATCAAGTCTGCTCTGCACCCAAGCTAATGCACCCAGCACTGCGTCACGTACATTTGTATAAACGGTGAAGTTCCTGTTGCTGAGAAAACGGTGCCAGTGCTTTTGAACTAAAATATCTTCGATGTGTTTTAGTTCAAAAGTGTGCCACCACCATTTTGTCAGGGCAGACACGCATTTTGCCATTTATCCAAATGCATGTGCCGCACTGCTGCTGTGCAAGCATTTGTACAAATGCCCGACAGAGGCGGTCCATGCCAAGTCATGGCACTTTTGCTACAGGTTGGCCATCTCAGATTACGTTCTGAATCCTATCTTGTGTTATTGTGGAAAAGTAATGTTTTCCCATATTTTGTTGGCCCACTCTTTTTAAGCATATAAAATAGTGTGCTTTTACATTTGGATAAACACATTTTTTATGTCGGCAACTGTTTTCAAATGCCAGATTTCCAGTAAGTGCTCTTTTGATGTATTTTAATGAACCATCTCTTTCTTTTGCCTCTACACAGATCTCATTTTAGTAACATTGTGAATGTAGATCAGCGATGAAATGCTATGAAAATGGATTCCAAGTTCTGTGGCTTAACGACTGAAATGAAATCACATCTCAGCCCTGTTTGTTTTCTGTGGTTAATCTTTAGTATTAACATGGGAGGGTGCCCCATGGTCTGTGCTATTCATATGTCCTTCTTATTCATGCCAGACGTATATGGGAAAGGGAATTTAAGCAATTGGGGGAAGTCTGCATTACAGGAAAGAGTAGGAGAGAGGGAATAATTTCAATCCGTTCTCATTTCAGTGGTAATGGGAAAACAATGGCACTGTCCACAATTTGGACACAGTTCTCCCATCTCCTAAAATGTCCTCTGCATCCAGTATATCTTTATGTTTTTTATTCTGGGAATGAGCTCATCCATCCCTTCCTGTGCCAATTAAGAGAAAAAATTCAGCATGGTGAAAAGCAAACTGATCTGAGGGTGGAGAGAGGGGTGAGCAAGGGTGAGAAATCCACCTTGATTAATTATAAAACAAAACAAAACAAAACAAAAAACCCCTCACAAGTCAGCACTAAGTATTGTGAACGCCTGGAAGCAAGTTTACGCTGACTGTACATCATCCATGACATCTAAGGACATACAGAGGATTATTTTATTAGGACTTACTGATGAATCTCAGTAGGCTAAAGAAAAATAACAGAGAACAACAGGCATGCACCTGGTTTTGGTTTTGTAGGGGTTTTTTGTGGTTGGCTGGCTACATATTTTCTTTTATATAATTAAGAGGTACACAAATCCAAGTCAAGAGAATATAAACAAGTACTTACCGTTAAGTATCGCCACAAGTGCTTTGAACCAGGGCCATAATGAACCAGAATTTTTGCAACTTCATCTGGTTCTCCTTTATTTCTCATACCCCAGCAAATTGCACAAGCTCTGTCTCTATTTTGAGTTTGCCCCATTTTTCGTTACCCATTGACTAAGCTGTTATGCAGGGCCAGAAGAGAAAGGAACAGGAAGCTGGATAGCCTCCATTATCTGTGTTTCTCACTAAACCCCATCTCTCTCCACAATTCAGAAAGGATGTGGAGAAGTTAGAGAGAGTCCAGAGAAGAGCCATGCGCGTGATCAGAGGTCAGGGAAGCAGACCCTACGATGACGGGCTGAGAGCTATGGGGCTCTTTAGCCTAGAAAAGCACAGGCTCAGGGGTGATCTGATGGCCACCTACACGTTTATCAGGGGTGACCACCAGCATCTGGGGGAATGTTTGTTCACCAGAGCACCCCAAGGGATGACGACTAGGTCAAATGATCATAAACTACTACAAGACCACTTCAGGCTGGACATAAGGAAGAATCTATTTACTGTCCAAGCCCCCGAGGTCTGGAACAGCCTGCCGTTGGAGGTGGTTCAAGCGCCTTCATCGAACACCTTCAAGATGAAATTGGATGCTTATCTCTCTGGGATCCTATGACCCCAGCTGACTTCCTGCCCTTTGGGCAGGGGGCTGGACTCAATGATCTTCCGAGGTCCCTTCCAGCCCGAATGTCTATGAAATCTATGAAATCTTCCCTGCTCTTCCAGAACGCTCCCCTTCTTCTCCCCCTGCCCCTGCCTCTCGCTTCACCCCCGCCCACCAGCTGTACATTCATGCTGGAATAGAGTGATGGTTCAGCGGGAGTGTAGGTGACCAAGCCTGCAGTAAGCCATTAGGGGCAACCTGGGGGTCAGCAGAGCAGGGGCACAGGTTACTGGAGCCAAGAGGAGAGAGCCAAGAAACGTCGTCCAAGACATAAGCCGAGGTCAGAAGCCAGGAGTCCGAGAACTGGTGCTGAGTTGCAACAAAGATCTGAGGTTGGGGTCAAGGAAGCCAAACCGAGTCAGGATGTTGGGGAAACCAGAGAGGGCAGGGCCATTGCTGTCAAAGTGAAGGCATTATAGACCAGGTAGGGAGCCTTCAGTGGTTTGATTTTATGTACTTCATCTTTCTTACTAGTGCTGTAGAAGTTATTGATTCCAGCTCTTTCAGGGAGGGAACATGAGCCTGCAGTTAGAATAGTGCACAGGTAATCTGCCGCTGACTTTAGAAATAATTACCTTTATGTGCCTTAGTATTCCCATTTTTCAGTTGAGAAAAGCAATTAATTTGTCACTTGCTCTTGCAGGGTACCTTGAGGTCCTGGGGTGAGTAATACTGGCTGAAGAAAAATTTCCTTTTTCCTTTACTGTGATTATTTTGGATCAAGGACAGAAAACTTACTAATAAAAATTCTTTCAGGAATAAAAGTAAAATGTATGTGTAGAGCAGGCGCTATTTCTGATTCCTTGCACAGGATACAAAGTACATTTTACATTTCCGTACTGTTGTTAATTACTGCCCTTTGCAGCTCTGCTACAATTTCTGTTTTACTCTTGTGTTTGTTTTCAATAGATGACATAAAGTAAAAGAAGAATAACTTTTAAGTGTCTGTCCCCTTTTCTCCAACTATTTGGGTTGGTCTAATAAAAGATATCAAATTCACCCAAGGAACCTTGTCTGCCTATGTCCTTAGACCAACACGGCTACAACCTACACCGGTGTAAATATTTTCATTGTTTATCTGTGGCGAACACTTTTCAAATATCCCTGATTTTAGTCCCAGAGGTTACTTATGATTTGGAGAAATTTGGCTTGTCCCCCTTATTGTTGAGTATTGCAGCTTTTACATCTTGCACAAAATCATGCGGTTATAGTTACATGGTTACATTTCTTCTATGATAGCTTTTGCATACTTCACTTTGGATGCATCTACATATTCATAAATGTGCAGCGGTTACTGCGCATTTAATTTAGAACTTGTATAATTTTCAGTAACTGGAGTTATTGCTCAGTGAATGTCTTTTAAGTGATGCTATTGCACAGTAGCCTAATTATACCGTGCAGTAGCGTATTAGCACTGTTTGTGCTATGATGTGCTACGGCATAGTATTGTTAGGCTACTGCGCTGTTAGCATCTCGTGTAGACGTGCCCTTTGACTACTTACTTGCTGTGCTTTGAGTCTTGACTTTTGGTTGCCAGAGACTGACATGAATATTTCCTCACTGATCCTACCACTTATCAAGGCACCATCCAGTTAAGTTACTTATCTCCAATATTAGTCTTGGATATGTCTGTAAGTAATTATTTTTGGCAAACTCTTAAGAATCAAGCTATGCCTGAAACTAGAAGAGATTATTTAATTAAATAGTGATTAAACAAATCTGGTACAGGGGCCACTGCTTTTAGATTAGTCTAAAGTGGAGTGAGGCTATGAATTGAAAACCCACGTTCAAGAAGAAGAAAAGATCTCTCACTCACAATTTTTAAGGAATTGTTTCTAAACTATGATTTTTGTGGGCTACCTCAACAGTAGTGATTCATGAGGGACTAAACCCCCAAATGATATGCTGGTTAAGTGCTCCAGGGAAGAGAAAAATTATGGTACTTGAACTGCAGCCTTTAACAATAGACTTTGCTTCCCAAGAAGGCTCAAACTGAGAAGAAAAATAAGGTGACTAACTCTTATAGAAAATGTGTTGGCTCAGGACTCTGCAGTGAGCTTAGATGGTTTTATTTGCAGTTTTCTATGATCCTGATTATCTTAAATAGTCTTGTAAAGCTGAGTTTGGCCCACTGATCCTGAATAAAGGAAGAAAGTCTAAAGAAATGCTCATAAGCATTACTTTTTATCAGAGATCCAACAATACATTGGTCCCATATTGGATCAGCACCAATATAAGGAAAATTGACGGTATCAGCAATTGGCTTTTCTTGGCTGATGGGGCTGATAAATGCCCTGTGCATGTGCGCAGCCACAGCACAGCACGCAGGCAGTCAAGATCGCAGCCCAGCAGCATGGAAAGCAGCTGGGTCCAGCTGGTACGTCTGTTGCGAGGGAAGGAGCGTGGGGAGGGCAGACTGAGGCCCCTGCAGTGAGGAGGGAGTGGGGCTGAGGCTGAGACAAGAGCTGGGGCAAGGGCAGGCGCTGACCAGCCAGGGCATGGTGCAGAGCAGAGCCGCGAGCGGCTCATCCGGGAGCTGCGAGGGGGACGGCTCCTGCTGGGAGCAGCTCATCCGGGAGGGCATGGGGGCGGGGTTGTGCCCCTGCAGCTGCACATGGGGTAGGGCAGGCTGGTGCTGCAAAGATAGGGGCGGCACCATGCTCTTCCCAGTGGGGGTTGTGCTCGGGGTGGGCAGTGGCAGTGCTGGGAGGGGGCTACAGCAAATTTTTGGGTGACTGCAGGCCCCCCTGCAACCCTGCTCCTAGTGCCATCACTGCCCACCCTAAACGCAGTCCAGCCGAACCGCACCGGGAAGAGCCCAGTGCCGCCCCAGCCCATAGCGGCAGCCCGCCCTCGCCCCAAATGCAGGTCTGGGAGCACTCACCCCCATGCCGTTCCTGGGTGCATGCAGTGGTGAGAGCTGCCCCCACACCCCCCAGACGAGCCACTTATAGCTCCATCCCACACTCGGCCTCAGCTGCACAGCCCCTGCCCCAGCCCCAGCCCCACTCCCTCCTTCACTGCAGAGGCCTCAATCTCCCCCCGCCTCCACGCCCCTTCCTCCCCAACAGACTTACCAGCCGTATCGGCAATCGGATCAGTAGTGGCCGATATGACTTATTAAAAATTGGCCATAGGTATCGGCCCCAAAAATCTTTATCAGTACACCCGTACTTTTTATTACTGAACAAGAAATGGATGAATAGAGCTGTCCTTCAGTGTGCACTCTTTAACTTCGTTTTTTTTTTTAAAAGTAGGTCCCCTTCAGAACGCTTGACGTGTGACCATAAAATGAAATTCCTCTTCTGAGAGCTGGTAACACAAAATGCTACACTGGCAACCGTATTTGCCTAACCCCTTCTATTTTGGGGGATATAACGCTTAGAAAAGAACATCCTGTTCATTTCCCACAGATCTTCTTTATTTACTCTCATTTCCCACCCTCCCAGATACTTCTTGTAAGTATGAAATTTGGTAAGATAACTCAGAGCACATAATTTTTGTCAATTTAGTTGACCTTCTGAATGAATTTGAAAACAGAATTGTCCCTGAAGAATATCTTCAGATTTTTTTTGTCACGAGTTTGCTCAAGAGTCACTTCCTGTAAGTTGTTAGTTTTGTCTGGAATTGATTTCTCTTCTCTGACTATAGATGAGGACTCTTTAGAATTAATGTTATATATATATTGCCCCTATTTGAGATCAAGCTATAGGTTTCTGAAAATATTACCTAAAAATTAGCTGTTTGTGTGAGTGTTTCTGCTAATAATTTTGAGTTCTGTAGAACAGGGTACAAATGAAGCTGCAGATTACCCAATTTTTAATTATTATTATTCCATAGTCTATTTTTGAAGAATATGAGATATGAATCTGCATTGCTAGACATGTAATCGGATTTTTATAGTCTACATAACAATGAAGGAAAGCATTTAGTCTCAAGTAGGAAGCTGCTGAGAAGTAGATTCATGAGGTGGATTCACAGGTATATGATAAGATTGCCGCAAACTCTATGGTTCTTAGTTACAGTTAATGCTCTTTTATTTGCACACAGGAAGGAAGTAGTATTCAGGCTTTATTGCAGGGTAGATAAAAATCATCTATTTATTTAAATGTAAAAGAGGATATTTTATTTAAATCTTTTTTTT
>JAGPOW010003316.1:185846528-185856721 GCA_030014935.1 Caiman crocodilus
GAGAGGGATTGGTCTGTGGGCCCATTCTGGCCTGTGTACTGGCCCTACACCACTCATCCAGCCTGCAGAGCAAGATGACTTTGACAGCCCTGGTTTAGGGCCTTACAAGTCAGAAGTAGCCCTTTTTTACAACTGGAACACTACTGGGACTAGAGCAGACTGGAAAAGTGGAGTAATGTGCCCCTAGCAACTCACCTTCCCTCAGAGGGCAGACCACCATATTCTGCACCAGCTGCAGCTTCTGGATAGTTACCAAAGGCAGCCCTACATAAAGTGCATTTCAATAGTCTAGCCTTGAGACAAAGCATGGATGATGATGTCCAGATCCAAATCTGAAAGCAAGACCTTCTGGATAGTTTCTCTCATAGCTGTACTGAGTCTTCTTGCCAGATGGATTTGGAGAAAGGCACTCTTAGCCACCACTGCCACCTGAAGATCCAAGTGCAGCAGAGGATCCAGAAGTGCCCAAAGCTGCAAACCTCGGTGACAAGGGGAGGCTGCACTACATAAGTGATGGGTGGTGCCTCCCAACCCCAATTTATGAGGTCTGTCACTGACCATCACTTCTGTCTTGTCATAGTTATTAACTATGTATGTTTACAGTCAGCCCCAGCTATGTATGTAGACTGCTGTCCTGCAGGGTTCTGGTGGCTTTTGAAACTAAGAAAGTTGAGTGATTGCTTTAGGGCTTGCAAAGTATTTTTAAAGGGAAGGCACCCAACTTCTATCACTCCAGGTATAGTAAAGCAGGGTCAGAAAGAGAGTAACTGATCCAGTTTTAGGGTGATTATGCCTTAGGGAAAATGTTAGTGTTAGCTTCTTTAAATCTCAGGAGGCATTTCAAATATTAATATATTTAACCAAAAATAAAAAATCACCCATACTTGGATGTGCTTAAACATTGCCTGTTCCATTACAGCTGGGAAGTAGTGCTGATCCATTGGAAAATCAGTCACTTCCTAGTAGGTAGTGATAAAACTTGTTTGTTCCTTTGTCAAAACTGAGAGCATGATCTGCAGTGTTGTTCCTATTATTCCTACAGGTTTTCAGAGTTGCTAAACCTACTGGAATCTCCTGTACGCTGGCCAGTAACTTTCTGTGAATGCATATTTAGAGAGGTTTTGCACAAAGAGTGCACAAACACAGCACTGGTGGATGTCCATCCCTTATTTCACGTGCCGTTTTGATGACAGAGGGCTACAATAACATCTTTGCTGTAAGCAGATTTACCATATACAGAAACACCCAAAGCAAACATTTCCTGTCATTTTTTATCTCTTTTAATCCAAACACTGCCAAGGACAATCAAGTGGGAACACTTTGAAACAAACCCAAGCAACGAGCAAGTCCATTACTGTGCAGGATCATATTTTACTTTCCTAATTAAAGTCAATTGTACCCTCTGACCTGTATTTTAAACACTGAGCAGGATTCATCCCACCCCCACCCCCCCAAAAAAAATCCTGGCTTCTTTCTAGCTTTGCTCACTTTTAGTGGCTCTACTAGGAACACGTGAATCACTCTAGCACATGTTTGTTAGCTGTTTTGAGAGTACAAAGCTGTATATTAAAAAAACCTGATCCTTGTCCATATGAATTCAGTTCAGCTGGGCTAAAAGAGTTGTTTTAGCCACTCTACCTGCCCCTGTGCATTTCTTGTCACCTACTTGATTTTTCCCTCTTTCCGCTGTGTGCAGAGAATCCCAGAAGTATTCCCAGACTGTGAAACAAGTGGAAATCATTGCATCAGGATACATGGGGCTAAGATCTTTCTGGGATTCAGAAACAAAGATAAATATGGATTGTAAAAACTGTTTGCAGTTAAGCAAGATCATTCAATTAGAAGAGACTTCAGGGTCATCAGGTCCAACTTTCTATGCAGGCAATTAAATAAGAGAAGATTCAAATCTATCAGACACCTAAATGTTTATGCTGGGGCAAGTATAACACACTCTGCTGAAAGGGTAGACTAAGGGAATTCCAGTCAGTGGGTTGCAGCTCAAGAGACACCTTGATTCATTTCCTGGCTCGGCTGCTGGTTTACTGTGTGATCTTGAACAAATCATATAACAAATCTTACAGAGCAGTCTCCCTCCTCAGAGATCGAGGTAGCGTTCTTCTGTTCCCCAATGATGTTGAGGAGGGGTGTATTAAAGACTGAAGTATTTCAATAGAGTTATTCAAGAATCTAGATCTGAATATGCTTCAGGAAATGAAAATAAGTAGAAATGGCTTGCATGGGAAGGGAATTTAAAAATCATCCACTTCATTGTTTCAGTAACTACTGGTGCTGGCCTCTGTCAGAGACAGGAAACTGGACTAGATGGGCCATGCATCTGACACTGTTCCTGCACGCAGGAGCTCACTGTTTCCCCGTGTGCCTTCCTGGCTATGGGCCACCTTGCTTCCTGGTTTCTCCCCAGCCCCATGGGGACAGAGAGAGACAGACCTTCCCAAACCCTTCGTGCTTCTTAGCCAGAGTTTTTGGGGTTGGGTTGGGGTTTTTTTGGCTCTGTAAAGAGGCAGGATGGAGATGCCCATTCCCAATTATGCCAAGTGCTCCCCAGCTGTTTGAAAGGGGTCCAACCTCCAGGGTGAAGAGATTTTTTGGGGTGGGAAGGCTTCTCCTTGAAAATTTGCATGGTCCTAGTTTAGCCTTTTCTTGACAAAGTTGTGGCTTTGGGGGACTAGTCAGTGAGGCCCTGGGGCCTTCTGACTCAAAGCTCAGTGTCCTGGCAAAGTGTGTATCGGTAGCTTCTGGCAGCAGGGTACGTACAGCTTGCTAGTGAAGGTTTCTGTAAACCTGCCTCTGGGTAATTGGCCGAACCCACCTGCTTCCCCTCCCTTTTCATCTTGGTTATATGGAGAAGCTACAGGGAGCCTAGCTTTGCTCCTCATTCAGGAGTCCTTAAGCAGTAAGAGAAATCCTCCTGGCTACCTCTGTGCTGCCCTATGTCCCAGTTACTTGTCCAGGACTAGGAGAGAACAGGCAGTGACTTTGTTGCAAACGGGTGTCACCTCTCCGCTAGCAAACAGGGAAGAAAATGCTTGTGAACTCTCCTTGAAGCAGCACACAGATGTGACGATGTCACACTAATACTTGATAGCCAAGAATTTAGCCCTTAATTGAATCTGATGTCATAAAGGGTCCATAGACCAATGAGATCAAAATCCTGGAGAAATGCTTCTCTTAGGTAGAGGTTTGCAATCGGGGTTTTACACTTCATGCTCCACCCAGTCTGGGCGATGTGCTGCTAGAGCTGCTGGAAGGTGAAAGGCTGCTGGGCTCCACTACTAAGCAACAGGCTCTTGGAGGGAGTCCTTGCAGTTGACCATAAATTAGAGCAGCCTTGGGGCCACTGATGTATGTGCTGGTTCCTTCTTGGCTCTCGTTAATGACTAGACTGGTAACCAGTTGCCTCCAAAAGCTGCGTCAAAAGTCATCTCAGGGCCACTTTTGCCCATTAGATTAAGCTGTTCTGAGCTGGAAATACCCACAGCATGGAACTGGGGCCTCAAAAAGGAAAATAATCATCAAAATGCCCTGCCTCAGGTGGTTGTGTCCACGTAATGAAAACACTTTGAGGGTCTGGGTGGGTGGGGGTTCTTCCTTATGGTGACTTGGATCCATAAAGCCTATACCTTCTTTTCTTTCTTTACCGGATTCCCATCATATCCCTTGGAGTACTATAGAAGCTCTTGACAAAGTACACACTATGCAAAACGTATTTCCAGTATTGCTGTCTGTTACAGGAACTATTTAACATAATATGACTTCTCCTCACCGTGTCATTTGCCCAGCGCACAGAGAAGTGGAGTTTGCTCCATTGACTTTCAGTTGCGACCAAGTCTTTCACACTTCACATTTTCGAAGTTACAATGGACTTGAGTGGCAAGGTGACTGCATAGGCACGTTACCACCTGGGGCTGGTTGCACTTACATGACTTAAGCCTGACAGAGCTTTGTTGTTAGTTTTTGAGGGACCCAATGCACCATGTAAATGTTGGCACTTATGAGACATCAGTTACTTTTTCTGAGGTTTAGATTAAAAGCAGAAAAAGCAGGTCCCAGATGCGAGAAGCAAACAGCACGTTTCCCTGAAGTTGTACCACTTGAAAGGACTGATACAGAGAAATCAGGGCAGAAGGCTGGCGTCTGTGGGTCCCGGAGTCAGGAGTTAGCAAAAAGCTCAGGCAAACAGAGGCAGTTTTTATAGCGATTTTTTTCATGGGCACGCTCACGGCCAGAAGCAGTTCTGGTAAGTGTGAATTCAAGCATCCACATATTACAACAATGGAGTTTGAGAAAAATGTAAATGGTGAACAGCTGAATGACCATTACGGCTAGAATTTCAAAGACCATTTGGCCCCAAAGCTAAGGACCCAGTCCAATGGCTGTGTGCTACCTGTGACTTATTTCCCATGAGTTTGGATAGGTGGGAGGAAAAGGACTACTTTCCCCAGGCCATGTTGAGGGTGCTTTGGTCACTTCAATCAACAATATGAGTATTTCTCCAGGCCCAGCATGCTAGTGGGGACTGGGGCTAACCAGAGCTAACTAAGTCTAAACACCAGCAATCTTTATAAGCCATGCCTCCTTCCCCCGTCCTCACACTTGCTAAAGGATTTGTACCTGGTGTGAATACCCAGTGGCCTCCCTACAAATGCTTTTTCCAAACTGCACCACTCTACAACGGTGCTGTGTTTGCTCTCCTAGTGGTCAGTTGTTGTGGCGTGGAGGGTAGTTGGATTAGGTCTTTGAAAGCAGACTCAGTCTGTGCTTGCAAGCCTGGAGAGGTGTGGATAGTATCCAGTTCAGCATTTGATTACTGAATGATTCATACCCCCTCCTTTCTGGTCCTGCATAAACAGCTTCAAACAGCTGCTTTCCTCCTCTTCACACCACAAACAATAGACTTTATAACCAAGAAGAAATTAGTGTCAAATGAAGGGGTTTTTTTAGCCAACAAATGAACGAGGGGTTTTTTTTTTCTAAATATGAACCAGCTTTTCCTCTACACTCTAGGGGACAAAAAGATAGTAATTACACTTTGTCATTTCTCTCTTTCATATTTTCCAGAAAATAAAATCATGTGGGATGTGTTCAGGCTGATTTGACGTCTTTACGAATTCACTTAAATTGAAAGAGAGAAGCCAAGTCTGGGGGTTCCCAACCTGCCAAAAAATTGTTTATGGGGAAAAATATGAATAGGTCTGACAGGTTACCACTGTGGGGTGATGGCCATAGCACCATCCATGGAACAGGGCACATCAAATCCTACTTCAGGATGTGCTGTTGAATGGCACTAATGACTTCAGTCAATATTCTCCCTTATCTGTAAGTGAAGAGGAGAGAGGAAAGTCATGGGGATCCTTGGGCTTGAACTTGCTTCTGTTGAGGCCCCTCTAAGTTTTGCTACCTATCTGAATGGGGCAAGATTTCTCCCTCAAGAAATACTTGTTCGAGTAGCAATAAATAGAAGTGCTTATCTGGACAGGTGGATTTTTGTCTCCAGTTTATGTCTTTGAATTTTCCAGGTTAGGTCTGGGAGCTGAGTTATGTAAATCGGTATAAAGGAATAGGAAGTGGATGTGTGTGTACACATAGGAAGAGACCTCGCAAGATCATCTGGTCCAGGCCCCTACCCGGGGCAGGAAGTCAGCTGAGATCAGCTCACCCCAGCAAGATAAGCATCCAAGTGTTTCTTAAAGGTATCCCAAGTAGGTGCTTGCACCACTTCTGGGGGGAAGTCTATTCCAGACTTTGGAGACTTGGACAGTAAAGAAGTTTTCCCTTATGTCCAGTCTAAAATGGTCTTCCAGCAGTTTCTGACCCTAGTGAAGAGGCAGTCCCCCAGATCCTGAATTACACCTCTTATATACTTATAGGCTGCCACTAAGTCACCCCTGAGCCTGTGCTTGTCCAGGCTGAAAAGTCCAATGTCCCTCAGCCTCTCCTCATCAGGCCTGTTCTCTTGCCCTTTGATCATGCACATGGCTCTCCTCTGGACTCTCTCAGTCTTCTCCACATCCTTTCTAAAGCATGGAGCTCAGAATTGGATGCTGTTTTTTAAACACGCTTCTGTTTTTTAAACATGTTGAAATTATTAACATGGGATGGGAGTGGGAGAAATTCATAAAAGATTTTACATTCTACTCATTCCTGAGCTGCCCAGCAGATATAGGAATAAAATATGTGAAATTGGTAGAGAAAAGCCCTTTGCAGAGTTCAGCAGACATCTGACTGTAATTAAAGCATGACTTTTTAATGCAGAAAGAAAAACCTCTTTTCAAATGTTGTTTGCTAGGTTTTCAGTTGCGAAAGGGCCTTTCAGTCAAGGGGGCTATAAACAAAGATGTGTGCTCTTGGGCAAAGTGCAATAATTTGCAGGTTGTGAACAGTCAGATTGTTTTTTCCTGGAATCCAAGGATCAGAGCAATGTGCTGTTTAGCATTCACAGAGAATTAAAAAGAGAGAGCCCCAAAGAACTGACAATCCCATTTTTGATGGTTTGTGTTCTGTTGTGTTGTTAATTTTAAATAAGGTTGTTTCCAGCCAGTAAAACAGTGCACGTCCCAGATTTGGAGCAGACTTTGCCTTGCCAGCATACTTCTCCCCTTCATCCATTAAACCCAAAGCTGCAGGAGGAACCTCAGACTCTGTGCAGTGACAGAGCTTGTATTTCTGCCCCTCCTGCCCCCATTGTACCTCTTCAGGGGATCATGGCAGGGTCTCCCAAAACCCATGGGTGTGTTGAAGTCCTTGAAGTCTACAGGCAACCTGTTAGCACTCCACGTATCCATCGCAATTGGCTTTTCCCAGGTCCGTGAAAGCTGTGTTGGAATCATTCTGTCCTTCCTTCCCCAGCCAGGACAGAGGGAAACACTGATTTATCTCACCACTGGCTATGCTGTGGGACAGGGGGCAGAGGGGGAAAATCGTGCACATCCTTTCCTGTCTCTCAGTTGCCCACCTCCCAGCTCCAGAAAATTTTTTTTTAGCCTGTTACTTTTCATTCTTCCCCTGGCTGGCTTCCCATTTTCTGTTCATCAGATATTATCTACTTGTCTTTTGCAGGCCATCCCTACCTTATGTGTCTTTTGTTGACTTTTAAGATCTTACTCACCTCTGACTAGCCCATAACACTGGTCTCCATATTTCTACGATACATTTTTGTATGAGTACCTTCTTGCTTTCTTCCAGGATACTTCTCATCCTAGGAAGAGCTTCCCACAAACACTGGCAAAGCGACTTCATTATTCTCCTTTACTATGATGCCTACATAAAAAAATCATAAGTTTTGTTGCTGGCGTACTGACACCAGTGCCAATCACACTGAGCAGTACTTTTGATGTCCCATCTGCTAGATAGATGCATACATCATAAGGTCTTTGGGGCAGGGGCTGTATCTTTGTCTGTTGGTACAGCACCTAGGATCTTGGTGCCTGTTCACATGCTTAAATAGCTCTCCTACATATAAGCAGAAGTTTGCATGGTGATCAGAGGGAGGTTTAGCTGTTTATTACAGTGGCTAGCCTCATCTGCTGATTTCTGGATCCTGCACTTTAAGGGCCTTTCTTTTATCCTCGGCCTATTGTGGATGCAATGAATTAATGCTACTCTGGTCTACAAAATGCCATTACATCGAAACTAGTGTGCTCCCTATCGAACTCTGTAAGCAGGCCTGTGCTTTGAATACAATTTGAGGCCCTTCATGCAAATGTTGGAATCATATTTCTGGTTTTGGCTGTAGTTTTTCTACAGCCTGAAAAATGTCTCCCTCGTGCTGTAAAATTGAACACTCATATGCTACCAAGGTGGATGAAGAAATTCTACCTGTACATGTGACTTGCAGCAGCCCTGGAAAGCCTAACTGTCTGAGTCTTTACAGCAAAATGCTTATGGATGTTGACATATTGGGAAAACACAAGTTGTTTTCATTCACTACATGTGTGCATCATCTTTATGTTTGTTTCCTAAGATCACTGTGTGCTTCACACGCTGTGTAAATGCTGAACCGCCTCCACATCAGAATGCCTCTATCAGTCATCCAGGCATTTGGCTCTCAGTATGGTATCTGAATATATCCCTAGACATTCATGAACTTATCTGCTTGGATCCTCTGCAGGGTCTTGCAGATGGGGGGACATGATGCTATGATTGCTTTATAGTTTCTGACTGATGCAACTGGGAGAACACAAGCTATAAGTGAAGGTGCCAGGCTGATACCATACACCAGCGTAATTCGTACTTTTACCAGTATGGCTCACAGAGAACTGGTTTTATTGTGTTGATACAAATCCCAGCTTGTGGGTATAGTTGTATCCACACTAGGAGAGCTTTGTGGGTATATTACTCCATTGTAGTATAACATTGCTATAATTGAAGCACTCCTAGGATAGATGTTCTCCATCAGGAACAGAAATGGAGCCAGAAGCTGTTGCTACATCTAAATTATACTCAGCTGCCAAATCATAAAACCTTTTCTTTAACAGTGTTGAACAGCTGTATAGCACTCAACACAGCAATGTTGAGCAATGTTGCCCTGTTGAGGACAACAGGGACATTTCTGAAAGGAACAAGCCCTAACTCTTATAGAGATTGTCTTGGGATCTTTAGTGCACATGCAGCATGAATAGGACTTCAAGGCTTTTAAGGTCTTCTCAGAGCACAGCCCCCACAGTAACACATTCATGCAAATAAATACTAATGCATGTAATGCAAGCTTATTTGTATTAGACACATACCAGTGAACAATATCTGCTCCACTGGGATCCCCTGTAGTTTAAAAAATCTAGGTGCTCCTTACTTTCTGCTCACATATTAAATAATCTCTGTTTGCATGTGTTTATTTTACTTTGGGGGGTAGAGTGGGGAAGCAATGCTGTCTTTGTATTACCTGCCAGTGTATATGAAGAGTGGTGCATTTTATTGCTACGTCAAGTATACCTGATAGGAGAAGCATTCTGTGACTTCCATGGATGTAAGCTTACAATATGACCGTTCTAGGTAAATGCCATGGTCTCAAACCACTGTCTCTGTCAGAAACAGGCAAATCATTTCTACCCATACATCTTTTCCTTGGAGTTTTCCACGGCCAGTGCCAATGCTGTAGCTGCCGAAGCCTAATTTAGAGAAGTCATCAGCAAGTTCCCAGCATCTTTTTTTTATTTATTTTTCTCTACGCAACACATTAGTTAAAATACCAGTGAGCATTTTGCACAAGCTGCTGTTGCAGCTGCCACCAGGGAATGTGCACCAGTGGGAAATTTCAAAGGAAAAATGTCTAACATGGCACAATTCTCATCTCTCCTTATTTTGCCCGGTTTATTCTCTGGTTCATCTGCCTAATTCTGAGTTCAGGTGTTACCCATGGGCAGCCAGTGGCTCAGTAAATGATGCTGATGATGCCTACCTCCCGTGACTCATAATGCATTCCAGTTTCTTTTACGTGAATCAGAATGAAAATCCCCACTCTTCTTTGCTCAGTTTTCCTTGCCTTTGTACTAAACAAGCTTTTCCTTCCTTCCCAAGGGTCCCAAGTGTGTATTCCCCTGACTGGCTGTTTCCCAGAACAAACATACTTTGGACTGTTTTGTCCTCTGTTGTTCGTGCCATGGGCCTCATGCTTAGTTGAACCTTTCCACAAGTGAAGGCACAGCCATCATTGTGGTCTTCAGCCCAAACATTTCTAATCTGTTGCATGCTTAGCTGCAGATGCTCGACTTTTTTAGGAGTAGCAGGAATTTGCTATGCAGATGTGTCAGTAGAACAATAAGAAAAAAACCCAGCCTTCACAAGGAAATCATTTTCATGCCCCATGCACTCAAAATTCAATGCTTATAGGAAAAGGTCAGTCTTAGAGGGAAGCTGCTTGAAGAAAAGTACAGCTGTTTTAAGCTGCTTTATTGATTTGGCAGTAGGTGGGAGGAGTCCATTGTCCGTTCTGCTGACCAGTATCATTTCATTGTTTCCTCGTGCTTCTCCTGGCTTTGTCAAGCTGTTGCCCTGTGCTTTATATTTGTATGGCAATTGTGTCACAGAACATCTCATCGTTGTTGTTGTTGTTGTTGCTGCTGCATTTGTGCAATACTTAGCACAGGTTCATGACTGGGTCTCATGCACTACAAAATATCTGTAATATTTTAAAACACTAATATTAGATAAGACAACAAATATCCTTTGTCTACACT
>JAGPOW010003316.1:185857119-185902832 GCA_030014935.1 Caiman crocodilus
CTGTCAACCTGTTTCTCTCTTTAGGAGTTTCTTGGAATAGTGGCTGTCCATCATTATTCCAAGCAGATTTGCTAATCCTGCTACAGATAAACACACAATAATAAAGTCTAAAGTCATCTTTACAATCTGTTTCCAAAAGCACTCTGCTAAGCTGTTTAAAAAAACAAAAAACTATATTTTCCAAGTGAAAAGAAGAATTTAAGCTAACAAATTGCTTTATGGGGTTTACATAGTAAAACGCTGTATAACCTTTAAGGGTTTGAAGTATTCCATTGTTGTTTCCAAAGAGAGATACTATTTGAAAATGATGATACTGTAGTAAATCTAAGTTATGTAACAATGGCAGAAGCAGACTGAGAATTTCAAAGACGAGGAATAAAATATAAGGTCCCGATCCTGCAAATGTATGTGTATTCTTCGTTGTGCGTGTATGTGTATGCGTGTAGTCCAGGGGTGGGTAAAATGCGGCCCGTGGGCTGGATATAGCCTGCCAGGCCTTTCTATCTGGCCCATAGGGCCCCTAAAATATTTAGAAAATTAATATTTATCTGCCCCGGCTGCCTGTCATGTGGCCCTCAATGGCTTGCTAAACCCAGTAAGTAGCCCTCTAACCAAAATAATTGCCCACCCCTGGTGTAGTTCCACATATTTAAATTTTTAAGTGTGAGCTGAAATCTTAGGTTTAGGAATTGAACTTTCAGTTGGTTGGAAAAGGACAAAATCAGTGAGGCAAAGAGGTATTGGAAGGCTTTCTGAAATGGCAAAAGTCACAGATGAGTGCAAAGGCACTTCATCATGTTAGTCTGAAGACAGGTGGAAGATGATGGATTTGCATCTTACAGATTGAACTTAATCAGATATGCATAAGCTTTCCTAAGCAACAGCTCACTTCATCAAATGCTGACAAAGGAGGCTGTTGCATAGGAAGGCTAACGCACGCCCGATTCCATTAGTCTATAATATGCAACTCTACCCTGCCTTACAGGTGCAAAGGAGAAGGTCTTGCTAACAGCAGTGATAAGCTCTGTGGAGTCTGGATAAAGCGTGTTTATAAGAGGAGCCTGGAGAGAAAAAGGGAGATTCTGAAAGAGAAGCAGTTCAGACAGGAACCACAAGTAATAATTTTGTATTATTATCTATTTATTTGTATTCCAGCAGAACCTAGCAACCATGCCTTGGAGCCTGGCTGTGCTGTGCACTGCTTTAGCACATAGTCGATGATTTGATAGACCTTGCCTTGTCTCTTTACACTGTAAACTCTGCAGGAGGTAAAATTCCTTAATAAAGTTTGCAAAGCAGGCCACCAACAGAGGTGACAACAGAATCTATGTCTCCTGTCTCCCAATCTAGTGCTGTAGCTGCTGGACCAGAGCCCTCACTACATCACATGAAGTCTAAGCCAGGAGGTAGCTCCCAGTGGCATCAAACATCCTAGTTTGTGCCATGTGAAAAAATTCCCACTTCACCTCTCAGTGCTTCAGCTCTCCGCAGACACTGTCTCTTTCCAAGTGCATGGCATGTACCTATAGCACCTTGCACAACAAAGCCCTAATCCCTCTTGGGGTGCTCCACGAATACAAATTATAGCTAACCCCCAGCCCGGTGCCTGTACCACATCCTGTCTTTCCATTATACAGTGAGTACGAAGAGGTGCGAACTCTCATCCTTATCTAAATCTGGTGCCTCGTCCGCAGTCTTAATATTATGGACCGAGTGGCAGAGGCAACATGTCGCGAACAGAACTGTGCTTTGTGAAGCTAGGCTGTGAGTGACAGACTTGAGCGAAAGTCTGCTCTGCACAAAAGCATTGTGAGCCCTCGCCGCATGTGACAAAAGGCATCTACTGTTGTGCGCAAGCGGCGCTCATGCAGTAGCAACAGCTTTGTGTTTTGACCATTTGTGAACTTCCCTTTGCCCCTTCACCCCAAGTTTCTTCTCTTGGAGCTGACTCTGGCCGTAACATGTAAGCGCTGTGACTACATGTGAAGCAGTTAAGAACATTCATCATGTTGCGACCCTCTTTCGCAGACGGGTCCACCGAGCTGCTTTTCTATGACCTGAAGAATTTTTACCGCAGTTAGGAAATTCTTTTGCAATTTGTTCCTGCACGTTGCAAGCCAACAATGGCAAGAATGTGGAAACCAACTAACCGATTATATTCACAGCAGTGGTTAACGGCATCCCCTCATTTGGAACAAATCCGTTCCAGGCCAAATGAATCTGTTCTACCTGGTGTGTGCCCACAATACATTTCCACGTCTGTATTTGTAGAGTGTGCTAGACCACGCTAACTAATGGAAGCTATGGGGGCAGTTCCTGCCTTCCTAATGGGAGGCACTCAGGGCTGCGTGTCATATGGCTTTGTCCCCTTCAACACGGAGAAATCTGCTCTTGTAATAGGATTTCTACAGGTGTTAGTCTGCGTTGTGGGTGTGGAGCCTGCGGGCCCGGTGCACAGTCAGTGTTCTCTGTGAACGACAGCCAGAATCTACAGCCAAGTTTGCCTTAATTTAACTTAACCAACTAACCTCAACTAAAATTACTTGGTTTAAAAAGTCCTTCTCTGATTAGGTATGCCTGTATTTTGAAGCTGTTGCGCTAGAAGGTAACGATGGATGCTTTGCAAGGGATCGGGTCAGACAGCCCAGCTGAGCTGCATCTGACCAGATTCTGCTCTTAGTTATGTGTGTAGCTTCCTTCTCCCGTGTGGGTTTTGTCCTTTCTTAGGGATTATCCCTGAACATGCTGCTTATCTGCAGGCCTGGCAGTCTGCATGTGGAGGATGATGCGCCTGGAGTGGATGTAAATGCACTATTCTGACAGCATCCGGCTGTAGTCTACGTTTAGTAGAGGAAAAGACAACTTTGCCTTCTTGCTGGAGCCTTCCTAGCCCTTCTGGCTTGAGAAGCCGTGGCATTGTTCTGGGGAGAAAACAGTTGGGGAACAATCAGCTGGTGGTTTGTGGGGTTGGCTCTGTGCTTCCAAAGGTTCACCCCAAATCCACACAGATATTGAAAACCAAATCTCTTCAGCTTCTGTTAGAAAAGAGGAAACCTATGCCTTGCAGACACTCATGGTAGGGCTCAATGACTTGTCCTATGATGCCTTCACTTGATTATATTCTTTACCTTGTGGCTTCTATGAAATATCGTCTTGCATCCCTTTTTCTTGGAACCCAGAGTTTTGGGGGGTCAGAACCTGATGTTTCTGGTTCAGTCCCCTAAATTGAGCTGTCACTTGCATACTTTGGTCACACTGCACTCGCTCTAAAGTAGAAGCCTGTTAGTAGAGAGTGAATCAAACAGCAAGTTTCTAAATGGGTTTGAGCAACAGTAACAGATTTTCAGGGCTTAATGGCCAAATTGTAGTCCCGTTGAAGTCCGGGGCAGAATTCCCATAGGTTACAATGGGACAGAATTTGGCCCTGAGAAAAGATTCCATTTGAACTGCCCGGCTACTTGAGTGTCTCTGGAAAAGAGAGAAAAGCCATTGCAACAGAGAGGCCAAAAAAATCCTGAACGTGAATTTATGTCAGAACACGGAAAGGCTGTTGGAAGGTCAGTAAATGCTTGTCACTTTATTTCTATGGTGACTTCATTACTGAACTCAAGCACTAGTCTGTGTACAGTACGGACAATAAGTCTGGGAGGAACAAGAGAGTCTGAAAGAATTGCATTGTAACTAATAAAAAGAAGCTGTTTTCATCAGCCACCTCTGCAAGTAATTTGGCAATGGCTAGAAGCAGAAGGATCGCTGTTAGAGACTGACCTACAGTGCGTTTCCCTTCTTTCAGTGCAGTAAATAGGCACCATGCTGGCTCTGTTCCAGTCTTGCAAGAAAGCTCCAAGAAATCAAAGACAATCACATTAACAGAATGTGTCTGTATCCAAGGTTACATTTTAATACCCGTGGATTAATATTTTCTATTCCTCTAAATAAAAACTAACTTTAAAAAGTCTAGGTGGCTGTACTTGAAAATGTGCGTGGTAGGTATTTTGTTTTTCTCTCCATGTTAAAGACATTTAATAGAGGCCTGTCCAAAGAGACTTGTCATTCTGAGTGCCTCACTTTAGGGATGCCCAGCTAGGGAGTTCTCAGGTCTGTTTTTTTCCCATTCTTCTCTCCCACTGCCAGCCCTCACAGCAGTGCTAAGCATTTTTAGCTCTTCTTAAAGGTTCTAGCTAATCCAAGCCCAAGGCATTCAATTTAAAAGGTTACTTGGGAATATTTACAAGGAAGGGTCCATCTGCATAACAAAAGCAACAGAGCCAGGATGGCCAATTGAAAGGCATGGATCAGATTTGAAGACAGGCTCCATTTCCACCATATGCTGAAATTGAGTGTGGCTGCATTAGAGAGCAATTGTGACCCAATCCCCTCGTATGTTTGTGACTGCAGTGCTGAGGGGTCATAGTGTCTGTAATGCTCATGGTGTTTTGAGTCAAAGGTTGTTACCTGATGTTACCTTGCAAGCCGAGCGTGTGATTGAGTCTTGTTTAACTATCCTTGAAATGAGATCACCTTTGCAGCAGCAGGAAGCTGCTAAGTGATTCCTAGTGTAATTTTACCTAGGGTGAATTCATGGCTCCATTGGAACTGGATGAATTGATTATAAATCAAGTAACTAATCTTGTTCTTCATTTGTGGTTTTTGATTATTTTCCTTGAAGGTTCAATCTCATTTTGGTTGCCGACCATTCTAACATGTTGGTTTGCAGGAAGATGTAGCTTATGCATTAAATTTAATGATTGTGCTAACCAGAAGAAAACATCATATTGATACACATATTTCCCAGTTAAATCAATGGCAATTGAAATCAAGCTGGAATTAGCACCCAACCTGCTTGCATGCCTTTGGAAATCTTCCCAAGCACCTATTTTCATCTATTTTTCAAAGTACCCAATTACATTTAAAATCTCACCCCAAACCCATTAGGTTTTTAATAAGATGATCTTGTACTTTCTTGTTCGGTTTTTATTTCCAGACTGGAGAAGGAAAAAGGGTATCTTGACTATGCAATTCCCCATCAGTCTCTCAGCTTTGAAAGAACTAGTGCTTAATGAAAAAAGTAGTCTCTCTCTGCCTGTTCTCGTTAAATTGAAATAAAAAATTAATTAGAGAGCTTTTCTGAAAAACAGAACCTGAAATTACTGCCATTTGGAAAAATGTACATATCAGCATTAACCCCATTATACACGCTGAAAACAATGTAGATATTGATTTCATGTGTTTATAGTACATTGTGATATTTATGAAACTTGAGTTAACCTCAGAAGGTTGAGTTGACCTCCTTTGAGTCTATATATGTTCAATGAAAAGAATGCTTTAATCCATTAACATTTAGGGAGGGCTTAGGGACACAGCATTTCCTAATTTAGTTAAAAATTGTAATGGATTAGTAAATTCAAGCATTACCAGAACTTCTTGTCACAATTTCGCTTTCAAACAGTTTTTTAAATATTTTTCCATTTAAATAAAAATTAAATAAAACTGAAACATGTTGAAGCTGATGGGACCCAGGATTTCACAGCTGGAGTCCAGTCTGTGTAAACTGGTGGGAAAAGGAATAGTGTTGATCATTCAGCCATCCCCTCCAGCTAGGGAACAAAGAAAGCTTAATCCGATTCCCTCTTCCTCTCTCTCTTTCAGCCTTTATAGGGTGTGGTTTTTGCTTGGCCTAAATGCCAACTTCATAATTTCCATCACTGAGCCTTGCTGTACAAAGTCTCCATTACGCTTAAACCAGTACTGCTTGGTTTATTGTCAGGACTGATTTTGGATAACCTTTCAGAGTTGGCTTCAAAATGTTGGTGCATTAGATTTATTTGGCAGATTTATCCATTCAGTTTTCTATCCACATTACAGTCCATTCATCCAAACCATGCTTGCTTTGCTTGCTTGCAAGGACAACAGCGGATGTAATATACTTTGACTTCAGCAAGGCTTTTAATAGGATCGCCTACAAAATGAATGCAAGCAAGCTAAGCAAGTATGATTTGGACAAATGGCCTGTAACGTGGATAGAAAACTGAATGGATCATCAAGCTAAAAGACTAGTAGTTGATAGCTCAGTGTCTAGTAGGTAGCTGGTAGGAAGTGGAGTTCCCCAGGGGTCGGTCTTGGGGGCAGTTGTGTTTAACGTCTTCATCAACAACCTGGAAGACAGGATGGAATATACCCTCAGAAAGTCTGTGGATTACACCAAGCTGGAGGGACTAGTAGATATGCTGGAGGGTAGGGCTGGGATTCAGAAAGTCTTCAACTAATTGCAGGATTGGGCCAAAAGAAATCACATGAGGTTCAATAAGAATAAGTGCAAAGTCTTGCACATAAGACTTTGGCCTTGCACTGTTCAACATCTTTGTTAGTGACCTGGACAAGGGGGGTGAAAAGCACCTTGTTCAAATTCACGGATGACACTAAGATGGGTAGAGAAGTGGGCACACTGGAGGAGAGGGACAGGCTACAACTAGATCTGGACAGATTACAGGGGTGAGTGGATAAGACAAGAATGGGTTTCGATACGGACAAGTGCATGGTGTTGCACCTGGGGAGGAAGAACCAGCAGCGTATCTACAGGCTGGGGAACTCCCGTCTAGTCAGCACAGAGGTGGAAAAGGAACTTGGAGTCATTACTGATTCCAAGATGAACAGGGGCTGACAATGAGAGGATGCGGTCAGTAAGGCTAACCGCATCTTGTCTTGCATCCACCGATGAATCTCAGGCACGTCCAAGGAGGTGATCCTCCCCCTCTATGAGACATTGGTCAGGCCGCAGTTGCAGTATTGCATCCAGTTCTGGGCACCGCACTTCAGGAGGGATGTGGACAACACAGAGAAGGTCCAGAGGAAGGCCACTCACATGATCAGGGGCAGCAAGACAGGCCCTACGAGCGGAGGCTACGGGACCTGAACCAGTTCAGCCTCCACGAGAGAAGGCTTAGGGGGGATCTGGTGGCCATCTACAAACTTGCCAAGAGGGACCAGCAGGCTATGGGAGATTCCCTGTTCCCCTGAGCACTACTGGGAATAACAAGGAATAACGGCCATAAATTGACTGACAGTAGATTCAGGCTAGGTATTAGGAGGCACTACTTCACAGTCAGGACGGGTAGGATCTGGATCCAACTTCCAAGGGAAGTGGTGCTCACTTCTACCCTAGGGGTCTTCAAAAGGAGACTGGATAATCACCTAGCTGGAGTCATTTGACCCCAGCACTCTTTCCTGCCCGTGGCAGGGGGTCGGACTTGATGATCGGCTCGGGTCCCTTCTGACCCTATCAACTAAGAGCCTATGAAGACAGAACAATCCTGTGCACGGGTACAGGCTGAGGACTGACTGGCTGGCTAGACAGCAGTCTTGCAGAAAAGGACCTAGGGGTTACAGTGGACAGTAAACTGAATATGAGCCAACAGAGTGCCCTTGTTGCCAAGAAAGCTAATGGCGTACTGGGCTGCATTAGTAGGAGCAGGACCAGCAGATTTAGGGAAGTGATTCTTCCTCTGCATTTGGCACTGTGAGGCCACGTCTGGAGTACTGCGTCCAGTTTTGTGTCCTTCACTACAGCAAGGATGTGGACAAATTTGAGAGACTCCAGCAGAGCACAGCGAAAATGGTTAAGGGATGGGGCATATGACTTATGAGGAGAGGCTGAAAGAACTGGGTTTATTTAGTCTGCTGAAGAGAAGACTGAGAGGGAATTTAATAGCAGCCTTCAACTACCTGAAGAGTGATTCGAAAGAGGATTTAGCTAGACTGTTCTCACTGGCGGCACATGACAGAACAAGGAACAAATTGCAGCAAGGGAAGTTTAGATTAGACTTTAAGAAAAACTTTCTCATTATGAGGGTGGTAAAGCACTAGAACAGGTTGAGAAGTTGTGGAATCTCCATCCCTGGAGGTTTTTAAGACCTGGCAAACCAAAGCCTTGGGTGGGATGAAGTAATTGGAAATGGTCCTCTTTGAGCAGGGGTTGGCCAGATGACTTCCTGAGCTCCCTTCCAAGCCTATTTTGATTCTATGATTCTGTGATTGGTTAATTCGGGATTAAGAAGTGATCAGATTTTCTGCACACACAAGGAGTATGTTATGCTGGCTGCTGGTTCAATATTGAAGCCATCTAAAACTAAGCATGCAACAGAAAAATAGCTGCACATAATTATGTATTTCCATCCCACACTCCACACTCACTCTAACAAACAGCTTAAATTTATGCTTAACGTTAAGCCTATTGATCACAATACTTCACAGGAAGGAAACCCAATATCAGTTATCTCACAACGGCATGGACAGACAGCTGGCTCTACTTCTCCTTTCACAGCATATTCAAGCCCCTTGCAACAACGTAAACATTTTATTTATTGTTACGCTTTCCTAGTCCCCTTTGCTTGATTTAAATTATGCCTGCTTCAAGATTTATATCAACTGCTAATTTTGGCACTCCAAACTTCTTTATATTCTCCCTCATTTAAGCTCTTCATGGGGGAGACTCTGGGCTTGCCTCTTCTCCTTGCACATGTTAAGCAAGAGTCCTTTGAAGTTAGTGGAGTGATGCTAATATAAAACTGATGCAAGTGAGAGGCCCTGTGTCATTTATAGGAGAATCATGTCCCAGGCCCACTTGTGCAGTTAAATAGCCATCCATGACATTATATTTTTAACAAAGCTATGCCCTGATTTTGACAACATTCGTGAGAATCTTTGTTTAATATGAGGTCAAGTAGGAGTTAAGCTCTTCTCATGAGTCCTGGTGCATGTTGTTTCCTTCTATCTGGCATGTGTGCACCTCAGACAGATATTTAGAAAAATAAAAATTCCTTTTTGGGAAATCATCCCAGGAAAACTGTGCTCTGTGGCTCCTACATCACGTACAAAGCTTCTGTTGACTTCAGTGGGAAGTTCCACACCCTAGCTCTAGAATTCATAGTTCCTGGAAGTACGGATTTGGATCAAAAATAATTAAAACAATTTAAACTGAATTTTTAGTCATTTGTAGTCTATAAATTAATTGTTGGATGTGAGATTAAAGATGGGGACCATTTAAACTCATTGCCTCTTTGAAACCTAGTCTTATAGTAAGTAAGCCATAGCTTAGATGTATTAAGAGGTAAAAAGATGCTTTAGAAGTGAAATTCTGTGCAACAAAGGAAACGGTTTTCTTTGGAGCACTACAAGGCACTGAGGGAATAGAGTCCTTCCTTGCAGCGGGGCGTAGTGTTCCTGGGCAGCTTTAGCAAGTTGCTTTAGCAAGGCTAGTATGATTACTAGCATCTACCTCTGAGGTTCATAAACCATCCATAAAGTTGTCCTCTATCAACCTAGGTTCTTATAATGCCTCTGTTATCTGACCTGCCAGTACAGCTTTGATGGAGACAGTTTATATAAAGTCTATGCTGAATCCAAAAGCCTCTTTTGACCTGGTAAGTGGCTGAAAGACTTTCTCTTAGAGAAGTGCTTACTGTGTAGTCCATTGGTTATGTAGATATTTCATCCCAAAAGGCAAATAAAGGCTGTGATAAATGTAACTGTTATGCCTTTAGGGTTTCTTGGGCATTTGATGTACTTTTGGGTCCACATCAGCTTCAATGTATAGCATTAGTTTTCCTAGAACTATTTCAGCCTTTCTCCTCTGAATATTGAGGACTTGCTTACTCAGTCATTTACACTGATGCAGAGTAAACCTAAAACACTCCTGTACTAATTTGGTAGCATTTTATACCTACTTTTCACTGGTTGTGTATTGATATATAGTATTGGGAGGGTTATCTTGCATCACTGTATTCAGTCTCCTGCTATCCCAGGTAACCATCTCCTAACGACATGGTACCGAACAACGGAGAATCAGGCCCCTGTGAGGGCTGGGCAGAGCACCAGCACTCGTCTTGAAAGTTGCAGGAATGACAACCAGTCCTCATCTCTCAAGTTTCTGTACTTTATAGTAGGTCACAAATGAAAATGAGTTTGACCTACTTGTTTATTCTGGACCCTAATGAGCATTTGTCTATGCTGCCACTCATCAGCACTTGACCCAGTTGTGGCAACGTGGGCACTGCTAAGCAGAAACCCAGCATTAACAGGGACGTTGCGAGTTGTCAGGTCTGACACGGCTCTGCTAAAAAGCAAGGATGTCCAATGTTAGTGTTTATTCAAAGAATCCAGAGTATGCTTGTTGCCCTGGCTATATTCATGGTTCACCTCTGAGTCAGTTGGCCGACTCTGCTGTAATCAAAAGACTATCTGTATTGCTAGAGGAAGGAAGCTGCTTTGTTGGCCTCAACGAATCTCCCATACATAATCTTCCTCTGAGCCACCAGAGGCTGTAGCAATGACTGCAGTGCGCTGGATATGCAGCCGTCATGCCAAGAACAATATTGTTTGCATTTTAAGTTATAGCATCTATGGGAATCAAGAACTGAAATGGGTTTTTTTAAAGCCCATTTGAAGCATTGCCAGAAAAGTGATTTATGGCTTCCTAATAATAACTAACAGTTCGGCTGTCTTGATCAACATGTGCTTATGCACTCTGCAAGCTGTCACAAATTTTTATGAGGTTTATGCTACAATTCCTGTTCCATAGCAGTGTTTGTAAAGAAACATGCAGCATCAAAGGGCTTTAATCTTCAGTTTTGTCTCGGAGCAATTATGTCTTTGTATTATAATTGCTCTTGGATAACTTAATATTTTCCTCCAAGTGTTTTGATCAAAAACTGTTGGAGGATAGTGATAATTAGGGATCCTGGTTTTCCCTGGTAAAAAATTGCAAATTCTCTGATGAAACCCCCCAGATCTGCTATTAAAAGGAAAGGCCACTATTTATTTAGGTTTCAGCTGAACACAATGTTTTCTTGATATATTTACAATTTTAAAGCAATTTAGAAGCCTACCAGTGCCTTAATCACTATAATAAAATACATTTTAAATACCTATGCATTTTGGTATTTGATTTGGATTTTTTTATCATGGAAAATCAGACTTCCCCCTGTCCTCTTAGCTCACAGAATGCAGGTCCAGGCCCCCACTCCCAAGCCACAGCCCCACAGCCCTGCTGGCACCCCTCACTCCTGATCCACAGCCCCCTGGCCCTCCTGGTGCCTCTCACTCCCCTCCACAGCCCCCTGGCCCTGCTTGTGCACCTCACCTCTCTCAGCCCCCCAGCCCTGCTGGTGCCCCTTGGACCTCACCCACGGCCCCCTGGCTCCCCAGCCCTGCTGGAGGGGGCTCCCACCTCCCAGGACTACAGGGCCGGGGGCCTGGGTCTGCAGCTCCCTGCCTCCCACAGCAGCTCCCGATCCCTGGCTGCTGCAGCAGAGTGGAGCATGGACTGTGCACAGATCTAGGGGACACAGGTCCCCCCTGCACCCTCTGATGTGCATGTAGTGGCAGGGAGCCAACCCCACCCCCCGTCTGCCCATGGCCCCATCCCACTCCCTGCTGAGACCTGCAGCCATGCATTCCAGGCTCCACGCCCCATGCACTGCCCAGCTGGGCAGCAGTCCCAGCCTCAGCCTAGGACCCGCTCAGCTCCCTCCCTTCCTATGGGGACCTCAACCGCCACCTGGTCTTACCTCTCAGAGCTGTTCTGCAGGCTGCCTGTTAGCCATGCACATGTATTTGCCCCCCGCCTGCCCATCCACCTTCCACTTCCCCAAGTCCATTGCAGGCCGGAACTCCGCCAGCCCGCAGAGACGTCTTTGCAAAAGTGCAAAATGCATGGGTTTCTCAGTTAAAATGAAAAATCCACATTTTCTGCATATAATGTGCGAAATCCACATTTGTCTCCATTTTTCCACGGCAGAAAGAAAGCTTGGATCCCTGGTGATAATTTTTAGCACTCTTCTTTGGGAAATCTGTATTTTATTTTTAGTTTTTATTTGTACATACAGGAACAGGCAAGATCTTGTTTATGGTCTAGGCACTTTAAAAAATATATGATTGTTAAAACAAATTTAAATATAAAAAGACTGGAAGATGTCTTGTCTTCTGTGATAGTTTGTGATGGTTTTTCAGCTGGGATGTCGTGTACCACTCTGGTCATGTTGTCTGGAACAAGACAGCTGAAAAAGAAGGTGTATAGTTAACTCACATAAATGATGGTTGGTGGAGATGAGAAGAAAACAAATCAATGACATTTGTAGAAAGCCTAGAGCAGGGGATGGCAAATTACAGCCCATAGGCTGCATCCAGCTCTCCAACTGATTGGGTCCAGCCTGCAGGCAGGCATGCACCAATGATTGTACCTGGCTGGTGGCACTTCACATGGGGTCGAGCCCATGCCCTGCTCCCATCCTCCCCGGCCTGGGGCAGCATGCACAGCTTCCCAGTAGGTCTGCTCACATTGCGCCTGCAGCCACCCACTTGCTGCTTAGCTACATCTGTCACCAGTGACTGCTTTCCTCCTGTCCCCGCTGCGCTGGTCTGGGAAGCAGGCAGTGCGGGGAAGCCGTGGGGACATGCACCAGGTAACAGATGCCCAGCCAGGCCAGGGGGAAGTTGCAGCCAGGCAGCTCCTGCCCTGGCACGCAGGGCTTCAGCGATATTTAGAGCTGCAGTGTTGTCACCTTAGAGCAGCCCCGAGTGCACGCCAGCTAAACAGCTCCAAAATGAAGCTTCCTGCCATGTGCCCAGCACCGTTCACCACCAGGTCCATGTGTAGGGTGCAGGGGATGCAGTGTGGGCCTGTGGTGCTCCCTGCCGCACATGGTGCAGGCGTGTCCTGGAAATTGCATGTGGAGAAGACATACCGTGGGACAAACCTGATTCTCCCTGCAGCCAGTGAGCTTTTCCATTGACTTAGCAATTGAGGTAGCCTGCAGAAGTATTCTTATCTCTCTGAACTATCTTGGACTCGGTGGGTTGTTTTTATTTTGATTTTTTTTTTAAGAAGAAACAGGAAATTAAATTGGGCCAATATTTTGAGTATTCTGAGAACAAACAGTTCTAACTTATCATATGACAGTCCGCTCGGCTAATATGTCTGTCCAAACATCTCCCTATTTCCCTCTTGTACAGCAATGAAGACCATTTTACATGTAAAATGTACAATTGAGACAGCTTTCTAAAAGCGTTCTGCCAAACCTACTGATTTTACTAATGCGTACCTTGTTTTGAAAAATCTGTCTGTCTGGATGTTAAAGTGATCCGGCTTTTAGACAAAACTCCTCTAATGTGTAACATCTGGATCTGTTTGGGATTTTTTTTTTTCTGAAGAAAAATGGGTGCCCTGAAGGCTGGCAAGCCACGGGAAATAGCAATAAGTATCTGCTCATTTGATATGTAATTTTATTACTGAGGCCTACAGACATAATTGGGATATTTAGAACAAAGTGGCTTGTCTGCACAAGTAAAAAGCTTGAAGCAAATGAGCAGTAAACTTGTGATACTTGAAGTAATATACTGAAATATCAGTACTTTGCTCCTTTTTCCCTCAGTCTGTTGCATCTAAATTTAGGGATGATGACTCAAAGAAACTCTTGCTACTGTCTCCATATAAATGTTTGCAGGACTGGGGGAACTCTTTATTTGGCAACACTCCAGTGCAGGGACCTTTTTAAGTTACAGGACCAATGCTGCTCATCAGTGTAAATGAGGAGTAACTCCACTGAAGTCTTTTGTCTCAGCTGTTACTCTGCTTTGTTACACCATGGTAAAATTGGTGTAAATGGGAACAGTATTGAGTCTGTTGGCTCTAATCCAATGGAATAACTTAACCTTGAGCAAAGCAAATCAATAATTGTTAAAGCCCCACTGATAGTTAAGACAGATACCATCATAATGAGATCAGAGGGCCTTACTAGCGAGAAATAAATCGCCCAACTCCATCTCTGTGTACTAAAGATCTTTACAAAGCAAATGAGAAGCTGAGCTGCTTAATGATATTTTTGAAAGCTCCCAGAGACTCTGGGAGAGGAAGGGCCTACATTACCAATGGATTAGAAACCAGCAACTATTGCACCAGCTTGTGACAAAAGGGATGGCCAGGAGCGTGGGATTTATAAACTACTGACTTTGAACCCAGGGAGAGAGACAGACACTGTAAAAAGAGTTTGTAAATCATGGTCAACAAAAGGCTTGCTCAGCAATATCACTGGGAATGCGTAATGGGAAATCCTTTGGGGGTTTCAGTGGAAATCGGAGTCCAGCCTCCTGGAAATCTAGAAGCATCACATAATCTTTTCTTTATTAGAAAAACCATGCACAATTAAGGGCAATAATGTGCCCTAAGCCATTTTTAAAAGGGGAAATAAAGGGTTGCAGTCCCTAGCTGCCTTCATGCTCCTTAGCATGCAAATAATGGTTTAAAAATACAATCCCAATAGACTGAAGACATGACATGGGGGAGGGCCTGGGCAAGGCCTTCCATGCTGCTACAGGTTTACAGTAGAGCCCTGCACTAAAAAGGAGGAGGAGGTGAGAAACTGTCCAAAGGATACCCATGCACGTACCCTTCTAAGCTTTAGAAATACTAAACAAAAAGCAAAGTATAATAGATTGAGACCCCAAACGGCTCACAGCCTATTACTAGCTGTGGAATTGTGTAGGCGCAAATGCCTTTGGAGAGGATGCTTTTAGGTGATTTTTATAGCAGTCTGTGAAATTTCTGTGCTGAACTCCGTTACCTGCAATCAACGAAATGAGATTCAACGAGGACACATGCAAAGTCCTGCACTTGGGATGGCATAATTGTATGGACAAATACAGACTGGGGAACGACTGGATGGGTAAGCAGTACTACAGAGAAGGGCTGGTGGTTCAGTAGACCATGTGCTGAATATGAGCCAACAGTGTCCTCTTGATGCAAAAAAAAACAATGGCATCCTGGGTTGTATTAACAGGAGTCACTTGCCAATCAAGGGAAGTGATTCTTCTGCTATATCCAGTACTGATGAAGCCTTACTTGGAGTACTGTGTCCAGTTTTGGTCCCACATTTCAAGAAGGACATGGAAAATTTGGAAAGAATCCAGCACAGGGCAACAAAAGTAATCAGGGGCCTGGGACACAAGACTTTCAAACAATCTTCAAATACCTAAAGCATAATTATAGAGAGGGTGGAAATGGACTTTCAGCTGTGGTTGCAAGCGACAGGACTAGATGCAGTAGCCGCAAGCTGCAGTAAGGGAAATTTAGATTGAATATTAGGAGGAACTTTCTGATTATGCGGGCAGCCAAGGATTGGAACAGGCTACCTGGAGAAATTGTGTTATCTTTATCTTTGGAAACATTCAGAAGCAGCTTAAACAGACACTTAGCTGAGATGGTTTAGTGAGGGATAATCCTGCTTTGAGCAGGGGGTTGGCCTAGATGATCTTGTAACATCTCTTCCAGCCCTCCTTTTCTGTAGTGCTATGAACCTATATTGGGGATATATTCTCTATAAATGTGACTGCAAATGTAACATCCACCGAGTGCCTAAAGAGCCATTCTGCCTACCCTTGAAACAAAGAGATTGAAAGAACATCCTTATGGGGTCCATGTGTTTCCTGACATACAAAGTGTGGTCATTAGACTGGGAAAATCCTGCCCTACGGTGTGCTTCCTAAGCATTGGAGATGTGCAGCAACCAGCCCCTCGTTTGTTCATGTTAATGACTGCCAGGTCAGCTGTGAATTGCCCAAATGTATGCTCTAGGGACTATGGCCTGGGAACTGGCACGCAGCCCAGTTCTAACTTAAATATTGCTTAACCATCCCCCTAAGCTACTGAAAGGAAAGACTCTGCCTTGTCCGTGAGGTCATCCAAAAGTGACTCCAGAGCCCTCCTCACACTGTAGGATCTCAAGTACTGCTCGGGTCTCCACCTCATAGAAGACAATGGGCTTGTGGTCCGGTTGATTCACACCAGCAGTCCCAGGACCTCACTGGGATTTAGTTATGTTGTATAATGCAGGGCTATTGAAAGACGCTTGAAATTTAGGGTCTGATCTGGAGGGGTTCTGAGCACTAACAAAGGGTTTTGGCTTGAATGGATGTTTAATAAACATATCAGGTATCAAAGGTCCTCTTGAAGTCAGCCAGAGTTTCCACTGGTTTTGCTGGTCAGCAAATCAGAGCCTATGTTTGTATTGTAATATAAGGAAAATGTAAAATGTTCATCTTGGTAACCTGGGACTGGGGAGAAGACTTCAAAGTACGTATAATGTAGCAATTTAGAAGAACCAAGTCAGGCTCACACTCCTTCTAATCATACCCCACTTCAGATATATCCCTTTGCCTAAATCAGGGGGTGCAGACAGTGGTATAAATAAACATGATCAGCTAAGCAACTTTTTCCTCTGGGATTGTTGTTATCTGCAGGTCATAGACCCTGGGAAATAAAAATGTCTCAACCACACTAGCAACTTTCAGAGCAAACCCCTTTCCCTAAAGAAGTTTCACTAGCTGTTGGTTTTTCCTCTTTCTTTTTGTTTAGAGATAAGGTGTCTACCCACTCTACAGTAATTCGTTTTCCATATGTTTTAAAAAACGAATTGGAGTGCCTGCTAATTGGTTTCAGCTCTGTTAGGATGTGGTTAGTCAAATTAATTCCTAAACCTATCAATGAAAAAAAAAAAGACCAAGAAATATGACTTTCAAGCTGTTTAAAAAAAGGCTTTAATCTTAAACAAAATAAAACCTCAGTGAATCAAAGCTTTTGATCTGAGGCAGTGTCTGCTTCCTAGTTTATTTCATGCTGTACTGTTCTGGTGAATATAACCATTTTACCCCAGGGTACTTTGTACAGAACTTCTTTGCATTTTAATAAGCTCATTGAAGTACCGCGAGGTTTATATTTAAGGTGGAGGACTGGTGGCATGAATGTGCTCTGCCATAGACTCCTTGTGTGACATTGATTAGTATTGGCATTTTATATTACTATAGGTTATATCACTTTGCTGAATCTGAATAAACTACAGCATTATTTGCATTTTTATACTAGAATATGAGGATCTACATTAGGAGGTTTCTTGTTTTAATTAGTTAAAGCAGCAAAACATGCAGAAGTAGACAGGGCACATCTACGCATGTAATTAGCACACATGAATAAACTTATAAGCTTACTGCTCTGGAGTTTTTTGCTCCTGAGCATGCCTTTGGAATGTGCACCTGAGAGCAAATAACTCCAGAGCAATTAGCTCCGAATTGTATTCATGCACAGCACATGGGGCATTTTTACACGTGCTCTGGGAGGCATGGGAGGGGGTGTTTTAATTAGCAGCCACTTTTAATTAGAAGTGCCTAAGAGTCACACGTATCATTATTCCCCATGCTGAAAAATGGCGGTGGGGTGCTTTGAACTAAAGCTCTTCTAATGAGCTTTAGTTCAGAGTGCCCCACTGCCCCCATTTTTCAGCTCAGGGACACTAATACACGTGATGCCAGAGTCTGTTGCAGCACATTTTTCTGTGCTTCAGCACATAGTTTCTCAACCTGTGGTATGCATACCCTTGGGGGTACACGAGATACAGGCAGGGAGTATGCAGGTAACCCAACACTCTCTCTTGCCCTCTTTTCCTCTCTCTCTCTCTCTCACCTGCTTTTCCTCTTAAAACTATGGCAAAAAATTTGGTGCACCGCACATTGCTCAGTGCTTTAAATTCCCCAATAATAATTTGGTGTTCATATTTGAGTTATACACCCCTGGTATAAAAGATGGCAACCCTACCCATACCAGATCAGACATCTGTTATATCATGGCCTTATATCCACAACCCTTCTTCCAACATATGGCACACATTAGTCTGTAAAGATAAAATCCCCTTGAAAACTGAGTGTTGGGGTACTTATTAAAATTTGCAGAAGTTAGCAAGTACTTGCTACTTAAAAGACTGAGAAACATTGCTCCAGCAGACCCAATAATCTGGATTTCCAGCACATTGGATCTGGCTCCCTGCACACATGTAGGAGCCTGTGGAGCAGTCTGGGGTTGCTCCAACTGAGTTCAGTGTGCTGCAAAGGGGCTGGCTGGGCCACGAGGGTGCTTCAGTGCAGGGCTAGTTGGCAGGCAGTCCCAGCAGTGAAGCACCCTTGAGCCCCAGCCAGCTGGTCAGTGTCTACATGTGCACTGCTGCACACAAAAAAAACTTCCCTGCAGGGTAATAATACTTACAAGTATTACCCTGCTAAAGAGTTTATTAGTTACCTGCGCTCCAGTAGGGGCACACATGTAGACACTGAAATATTTACTGCACAATTAGTCAACTGCGCAGTAAAAATCTTGTGCAGACATGTCCACTGTATATAATACTAAGTTCTTGTATCAGCTTGATTCTCTCAATAAAAACTCACACTTCTAGCCAGCATATGTATGCTAATAAGTATCTAAGTGTAAAAAGTGTTGTAGAGTCTGCTTATTAGTTTCCCAGAATAAGACTGAGCACTCTTTGTTCAACTTCAGGTAGTGATAGCAGTTGGTACTCATCACATCACTTAATCAGGTTCTTAATGTTGTCCTTTTTCCGCTCCTGAAGAAAAGGCAGGAATTGAAATAATAAAATATCAGGCAGGAGGTACACTATCATGACACCTGTGCAACCATTTATATGGAAAGTGCTATGGATGTGCCAAAAAGTTCTGAAGTATAATAATGTGTTCTGTACAGTTTTATTAAGTGCAAAATCAAATTGGGTTTAAATCAAATTTGCAGTGAAAACCTGGCTTTACTTCCTAATCATTGTCCCGCTAAGACATAAAGCATTGTTCCAGTCAGGGCTGTATGTTTTATCATAGCCTCAACTCTTTTAGCACCATCTGTTGTGGGTCTAAGTAAGGGAGGCAGAGTCCTGTGCACTGACTCCAGTTTCTCTCCTGACAACTCAGAAAAAGAGACGGTAGTGGAACTGATGGCATTTCCCCCCTGCCCAAAAAACAGCATTTTATTTTTCCACAAAATGTAAAGGTTTTTTTGTGAAATACTGAACACTGGAGTACATTGATTCAGAATAATATTACCATGCTTCATAGGAGCTGTTGTTAGGGTGTTTTATCTACTCATGGCCCAGCCTTTCCCAAAATGTACGGCTATCTCCCTGAAGGGTGGGTAGCATAAGACAACCTCTTGGTAATGTGTTATAGGACATAGAAATATTTAGATGAAGTCTGATAATTTTCCATGGGATGCAGTACCTTTATACAGGAAAAAAATATTTAGTTCAAACTCAATTGTCATTGAAGTGCAACTTAACTCTGTTCCTGCTTCTCTTTGCCCCTTCCTCATAAGGGATTAGTAGCTTCTGGTTTGCTGCTTTTCTGAGGTTTCTCTCTTTCCCTGTGGGGGTGCAACCACGTCCTTGACCCTAATCAGCCTTTGCAAATGTACTGCCCTCCCTAGGTGAGCAAATGTGAGTTTTAGACTTTTGTTGCCTTTCCTCTGTTGTTCTCCTCTATTCAAGGGTAGTAGGAAATAAATGGTTTGAACTTACGATTATCTCTTCCTTTGCCATCCATCCTTTCCAGCTGAACTCTGACATTTGTAGTAGCTGTGAGTATTTCCCTGCTGTGCCACAATATTTTTATTGTAAAGCCTATCACTGACTTAGAACTGGAATCCAATGTTGATTTTATTCTGTATTATTTCAGAAATGTCAAGCCTGGAAATAAGAGCTGGGTGGGAATTTTCTGATAAAAAAAAAATGTTTTCCTCCCTCCCAATTTGGAAAAATCTGATTCATCAAAACTAAGATTTGTTATGGGAATGTACTGGTTTTGATTAAACTTTTGTTGGGACATTTGCCCCCCACCCCAAACAATGAGACACCTGAGAGAAACCACTGGTTGGGTGGTTAGGACACCCACTAGGGCTGTGGGAGGACCACGTTCCAAGTCCCTGCCCCACAGGATCAGGCCTTGAAGCTGGCTCTTGAGCTCTCTGGTCTTTTGGCTATTTGAGGTGGAATGGGTAGGGTTCTTCTTGTTAAGTCTTTTCTTGGCATGTGGGTGGCAGTTTTCTTTGTTTTACCCTGACGTCGTGTAGGAAAAATTGAAATCTCATAAATGTTTGCAGGATGGAAAAACCATCCCATTTTCCAAGCCCCTGCAGAATAAATGTATTATGTCAGGAGTGGGCAACCAACAGCACATGTGCCACAAGCAGCACAGGCAGCCTCTATGTGTGGCACACAGCCGACTGGGTAAGGGACAGGCAGCATAGTGGCAGATAGGCCAGGGAGCTAAAAATAGAGCAGCAGATTGGGCAGGGTGGGAGGAAACAGAAAACAAAGCAGCAGATCAGACAGAGGGCACAGGGCAGGGAACAGAAAGCAGAACAGCTGATCAGGCAGGGAAAGGGGCTTGGAGGTCAAAACGGTGTCTCCCACTATCTTATGGGAACCAGGTGAAAAATACATTCCTCCCTCCTCCAAGATCTTAGTTCCTCCATTGTTTTAGAACATGTTTTGTAGAAGCCCTATAGTCTGCGCAATTGAAATAGAGGAAGATATTATCTGACTTCATATTCATTTGCCCTCAAGTAGAGCTTAGTATTTAAGGAAGGGCTGTTCCTCCACTAATCTGTAATACAAACAGCATTGCCCAGTGAAGAAGACACTTACTTGGGAGAAAGAAAACATAGCTTCAGCTTCTAGCCTCTGTTGCATGGCAGATGGCAGATCACCAGGGGTCTGGGTTTTCCATTTCCCATGGAAAAATGGAGATGAATGTGGATTTACCCTGTTACCTAAGAAAAATATTTATTTTTCATTTTAATGGAAAAACCTGTGGATTTTGCAGTTTTGCAAAGATCTCTCTGCAGGCTAGAATAGTTCCAGCCTGCAAGGGGCTGGGGGGAGTGGGAGGAGGGTGGTCAGGCAGGAGTGCCATGTACATGTATAAAATGATCAGATAGCCACCAGGCAGCCTGGAGAGCAGCTCCTGCAGGTAAGCTTGGGGGTGGGGATTGAGGCCCCCATAGAGAGGGAGGGAATGAGTTGGGCAGGGCTGGGGCTAGGGCTGGGACTGCTGCCCAGCCAGGCAGTGTGTGGAGCTTCAGGCCCAGGGCTGCAATGCACAGCCGCAGGGCATGGGCGGGAAGCAGGACAGGGCTGTGGGCGGCTCGTCCGGGGAGGCAGGGGAAGAGGGCCTAGCTCCCTGCCTCTGCGTGCATTCCCGGGGGAGCAGGGGGGGACTGCGCTGCCCTGGCGTGGTATTTCCTGGCCATGAGGCAGCAGTGAGGGCAGCGGTGCAGAGCTGTGCCTGTTGCTGCCTCTGCGCAGGCAGGGGATGCCTTGACAGGGCAGTGCGGAGCCCACAGTGGCAAGGAGCTTCCCCATGCAGCCCCGCTTTGCCCTGCAGCACCAGGTCACACCCACCGGACAGTGGAGGCCCCGGGGAAGGGCAGCAGGGCAGGGAGCCCAGGCCCAGAGCAGGCAGCCTGCGGCCACCCCACACACAGATCTGGGGGGCACGGGTCCCCCCTGCCCCAGTGGGGAGCTGCCCTCCAGCCACCAAAGCCTGCAGCGAGCAGGCAGCAGGGGAGGAGCTGGGCTCCATGCTCCACTCCGTGGCAGCAGCTGCTGCCTCCTGTGGGCAGCAACCGGGGCTTGGGCATTGCTGCAGGGGCAGGGGGCAGACCCTGGCCCCTGGCCCCATAGCCCTGGCCCACAGTTGGGGGGGCCCTTTTGGCAGAGCGGGGGGGGGCAGGAGGCTGGGGAGGGGAGTGAGGCACGTCAGCAGGGCGGGGGGGCTGTGGGTCAGGAGTGAGGGGCACGAGCAGGGCTGCGGGGCTATGGCTTGGGAGTGAGGGGCCTGGACCTGCGTTCTGCGAGCTAAGGGGGTAGCGGAGCTCTGATTTTCCATGATAAAAAAACCTAAAATTAAATACCAAAATGTATAGCAATTTAGAATTTATTTTATTATAGTGATTGAGGCTTCCAAATTGTAGGCTTCCAAACTGGTAGGCTTCCAAATTCTTTTTAAAATTGTAAATATATCAAGAAAACATTGTGTTCAGCTGACACCTATATGTATATAATGGCCTTTCATTTTAATCTTGGATTTTGGGGGGTTTTATCAGAGAATTTCTGAATCATTATCAGTAAATTTGTGATTTTTTTATCAGGGAAGACCAGGATCCCTGCAGATCACATAACCTCTTTGCACCTCAGTTTTCCTCTTAGCTATACCCTCAGTAGCTATTTATTTCTGGGTACTCCTTTGTCATCTCTGGATGAAACCTGCTACATAATAGCTACAGAGCTATAACTGATATATAAGTGAGGCGGTGGTATTTTTGCAAGTCTTCTTCTTGCTTATTTAAAAGGAGATGATCCAGCAACACTTTAATTTCTTACTTTGTACTTCTAGCTGTTCATTAAGGTCTAAATCAATTGGTTTGTCATTGGTAAGACTGGTAAAATTTTCACAGGGGTTTAAACTCTTCAGGCATTTCTGAACATGTTTTCCTACTTCCAGTTGTATAATCTGGCATCAAGATAGCATCAATTCTCAGCTGATCAAAGACCAAGATTTTCTCTCTGTGTTTTGGAACACATTCCCCGCTACAGTTCAAAAGGCAGAGTCCAAGGGTAACATATTGTTAAACATCTGGAACTCCAGCTCTTCTATACAAATAAGTCGAGACGTCCATATGTAAAGGACAAGAGTTGTCCTGTCAGAGTGGAGAGCTTGTCTATGCAGTGCGGGGATCCTATATTCAACTATGACCAGTGTCTCAGTTACTTCAAAGTAATGTGCCAAACCTATACTCCTGTGGGGAACTCACTTGAGAGAACGCCCTTATTATGGCTATTGTTCTCATTTATATATCTTCACCTTTTGAGTTTCAAAGGGTTGTTGGTTGTAGCCGTGTTCATCTAAGGACATAGACCGGCAAGGTTCCTTGGGTAGATGGGATATAGTTTCCTAGTTTCACAGATGTTAGTGGCTAGAAGGGACCTCACAGATCATCAGGTCCAGCCTCCCTGCACTTGGACAGGGAAGATGAGGTGACCCCAGCAAGGTAGGCGTCAAGACGCTTTTTGAAGATCACCAGGGTGGGTACCTGTATCACTTCTGTAGGGAGCCTTTTCCAAACCCTCGGCACTCAACTTGTAAAGAAGTTTTCCTTATGTCTAACCTGAAGCAATATTCAATCAGTTTTTGCCCATTATACCTTGTCTGCCTCTGATGATAGATGCTCCCTGAGGCCCTGATATCTTCTATATTAGATCAACTGTGTAGCTGGAAAAAAGTACTTTGCAAGGTCTAATAAAAGGTGTCACATCTACCCAAAGAATCTTGCCTGCCTTTTAGTTTCAAATGTACTTAGCTTCATGCAGAATCACCTTTAGCTGATACTTTCCTTTTAATTCTGAAGCTGCTTCGGTGGCATAAAAGGTATTTTCACAGGTCCTTCATACCGTATATTAGCAAAAACACAGCTTCTCTGGAATTTGCTCTGAAGAGGGGTCGCTATTGCTGCTTTTGGACTGAGAGCAGACTGTACTTCCTGCTGTTTGAATGTGCCTTGGCCTTTTCTCCCTAGGGGATGGCCTTTACACTTGAAGAGAGGCTGCAGCTTGGGATTCATGGTCTGCTTCCTCCCTGTTTCTTGAGCCAAGATGTTCAAGTTCTCCGTGTCATGAAAACCTATGAGACCAAATCCAGTGATCTAGATAAGTACGTCCACAAGGATTTATTTGTTTGTTTTCTCTCAATTTATTTTTTTTTTTTGACTGTGGAGATGTGAGAATCCTTCTGTTTTAAACTATACGTGTGCAGGGCCAATCCTTCAGGATCACTCTTCTTCTAGCCATGACCAAGCCTATTAGCCAACCCTTTGCCATCAGTGCCTCCAGTATCCTGTCCATTGTCTTGCCCATTCCACTCCATGCCGCCCAAGGCACTGGTGGTATTGTTTGTAAGAGCCTTCAGTATAGACCAGGATCTTATTGTGCAAGGTGCCTGTGCAAATGCAGAACAGAAAGATGGTAATTGCCTTGCTAAGCTGGGATACGGCATTATGCCCAACACGGTCACTTATGGAGTGGATGTGCTCCACCACATGTACCCATCAGTGTATTGAGTGGAGTGCCTGATGGCAGAGCAAAAAGAACCTGCCAAATAATAGACATTTTTTAAAATCACATAGAGTAGTGAGAGAGTGTTTCCAGCCCATCATCCCCTTTAATATTCTTCATAAGCGTGATGGCAGGGAGAAATGTGAAATGTGTCTTTTCCCCAGTGTTTGAGTGTTTTGCTTCTCCATTGCTGTCAACTGTGGCTGGCCCGAGGGCTAAAAAAACATGCTCTGTTTTCCCAAATCACAATGATTTTTTCCCTCGGAGTCTGAGGTGCCCCTTTTGTTGTACATGCAGCAGACTGGTGTGCATCTGTGAAACACAGTACCTGATGCAGAACTGAGTCCTGAGCACATTGCAGCCTATATCATTAAGCTTACACATATTTCTGACACAAGAGGTCAAGTTTAGTCTTCTACCTCAGTCCATCACTTTTTCTGCTTGAAATTTGACAAATTCATTCCTAGTCAAGGAAACAATTTCAAGAAAAAAGGGAAATACATTTTTTATCATTTTTAAAATGCCTTCAGTTAACTCTAATATCAGAAAATTCTATATTGTATGAAAAATGGCACTTCTTTTTTGTCTATAAATTGTCATTATTTTTAGCACCAGCCCTGAAGACTAATAAATTGGGGGGCGGTTGGTGGATTTGGAGTGATGGGTAGGAAACTGAGAAGTTGTGTGGGAAACGTCATTTATGGATAGATTGGTAATCTTGAGGGTAGATTAGAACATTTCAAGAAAATAATCAATTAAAATGTGCACATTTCCATAAAATATGAATAGCTCATAGACCAGCTGATATATTTAAATACATTGTCTTTGGCTCTCACCCATGCCATCAACACCGTAGTTTTCTCCATCTTATTAGAGTTGTTTCTGTTGTAATTGCATAAAACCCTGAAGATACTGCCTGATTCCAAACGTGGTGGGCACATGTAGCTATCATTAAAAACAATAGTATTGTGGATATTCAAGACCTCTAGAAAATCCTACATGGAACTTCTCATCCAAAATCTGTCTGGGTACACTATGGCACTATGCACTGGGTCTGAGTGCGGTATGGCATATGCACATGGGAGAAGGTCTGAATCTAAATACCATTAGCCTCATGAATTGTGCACAGTGTGGGTGGAATTAACAAAACTTGGGTATACTGACATGTCCATTTCCTTTCTTTTTTTATTCTTCCTTTTAAGATATATTGTCCTTATGACACTACAAGACAGAAACGAGAAGCTTTTTTACCGCGTTCTGACATCAGACATTGAGAGATTCATGCCCATAGTTTATACTCCGACAGTTGGCCTGGCCTGTCAGCAGTATGGCCTGGCTTTCAGAAGACCACGGTGAGTGGACTGAATATTTTTTTCACTGTCTTGAATTGGATTTGGATGTTGTTTTTATGCAGCATGAACATTTCTGTGGATGGCCTAGAAAAAGTCAGATTTGATCCTGGATCAAAATATGGGCTGTCAAGTAGCTGATTACATGGATTGCTGTTCTTTGTGACAGCAGGTCCGTGGACTTGTTTCTCTGCCTGCCGGTATCTCAAATACATGGCGAGCATAGGTGAGTAGCTGAGTGGGCTCAGCTCCCTGTTCCTAACTCCTGACCAGCTTTGCAGAAAAGGAGGTGAAGGACTCCTCTGCTGGTGCAGCATGGGCAGCGCAGATCACTCCCCGTCTCCTCCCAGTAGCACAGGGGCAGCAGGGAAGGACCTGCAGTGTGGCTTAGGGAAAATGTTTTTAAAATAAGCTTCTCCCCAGATCTCCCAGTGTCTTCTGGGGTCTCCCTAGTTGTGCATGCTCTGAAGTGGGAATTTCTGTACTGTGCACAGGGCTCGTAACCAGTCAGACTTCAAACTCAAGCATTCCTGACTTCTCCCCTCCCTCTTGCACCAATGCCTTGACCACACTGTGTCCATTTATCAGTGATCAGCTGCATCTGAAGTCTCTACCTTGTAACGACACTGGGACCAAACCAGGTGTTTGGTTTCTCCCTGTTATCTCAGGGAAAGCAGGACTGCCTTCCCCACGCTGGACTCTATTGTTGCTGTTGAAGAAGACTTCTTCCTCTAACTCTTTTAAAACAACCACATTATTTTACCACCACCACGGTAAGAACGTCTGTTCTCAGAGTCTGCCAGTTCTAATGGAAGGACTCTTGTTAAATTTGGGCAAGGACCCGGTTTGGATTTCCAGCCTCTGCTTTTGCTGGAAAGGAGCAAGCTGTCATGGCCTGAATGCACCCGAGTTCCTGTTTCACTGTTTCTCTGCAGAGGGGCTGGGAGCTGCAGCTAACTTTCAGATTTTACTTTAATAGCAGGGTTTTGTTTCGTTGTTTGTTGTTTTTACCAAAATAGCCTTTTTCACAAAAAGACAAATCCAATTCTATCACTTTAAATCATGAGCTTCAACATTCATATTGTGCTTCTTTTTGTAAAGTTAGATTTGAGAACAGGTGTGTTGCACTAAAGATTTATTCCTTTGGAGCCACTTTATGGAGTGCAGGGATTGCACTGGCCAGAGATTTGGCACAGTATAGCACACCAGCTCTTCTAAGGGAGAATTAAGATTTAATTGATGGCTAAAAATTAAAATTCTGTGCCTTGCAGCATCTTTGCCCTGCTTGTATGGCCTGTCTAAATCAGTGTGTGAGAAGAATGAACTGTAGTTTCCATTCTTTTTTTCCCTCAGCCCTTAATCTATTTCTAATTGATATCAATAGGGTTTTAAAACTTAATGACAACCATTTAAAAGGTCACAATGGTTACATACCTTTCTGTCAATCATTTCAGTGGGAACATAGCACCTAAAACTGGAAGGGGCGACCTGGCCCATCAAGTCCAGTCCTCAGCCGTTACAGGCATCTGCATCCTAAACCTCAAAGATAAACAATCCTGACGGGATACCCCAATGCCCTTGGGCTTTTCCCGAGCCCTATAAAAAAGCTGGTCCCTCTCAGTGGGTCCTCCCCTTTTAGGAGCCCTTAACTAACCGGGGGGGCTTGCCTCCCCTGTGGGAACCCTCTTTTCCCTGCAACTCACAGCTCCCAGCCCTCGTCCTCTGCGCCAGGCTGCTCTCTTGCCTGCAGTGGGCTTCGGGGGGGCGCTGTTCCCTGGAACAGGGCTCCGCTACAGAGGGCTTCTGCGGCCTCTGGCTCGGCCGTCTCTGCTGGCTCAGTAGCCCGATCACCGCCTGGCTCTCTGGACTCAACCGTTTGCTGTGGGTCGGAGGCCTGGGCTGCCTCGTGCAGCACCAGGCTCAGTCCACTCCCAGGCCCTCCATGCAGAGCCTCCTGCACCGAGGTCCCAGGCTTGTTCCGGGGGTTGAGGACCTGAGCCGCCCAAGCGCTCCAAATGTCCTCCTCCACGCACCGTGTCTCTGGCCACATGCCAGCAGTTGCAGACCCAGCTGCCTCGCAGCGCTCCCAGGATCTGGACGCCATGTGCCACCGGGTGCCATGCTGCACACCGAGAGCCTAGCTGCTGGACCCGTCAGCCGTTTCCCGCTGATGGAAGTCTTCAGGGGCACTTCTGGGCCACTGCTTCACTCTGCTAAGCAGCTCTCCTCAGCTCTAATAAGCCCCGCTCTTCTCTCTCTCCCAGACACGCTTCCCTCGTGCTGGGCACAGCTCCTTTTATACACTCCTGGGCTCCGCCCCTGAAGTCTTCCGGACCCGAGTGTTGCAGTCTTCAATCAGGTCCACCCGGGGTGGGGGGGTGGACTTCTCTCCCCGTCCCCTCAGGAAAGGCGCATGACTGAACTCGTCTGGCTGCCTCCTGATTGGGGGATGAGCTCCACCAATCAAAACAGCAAGATCTCAAGCCTGGGACTCAACCCAAGGTCCACAAGGCAAGCCTGCTACGTGTAGTAGAGATCTAAAAGATAATGAATAACATGGAGAAAGATAAGAAGGATTTACTGTTTACCATCTCACAATACCAGGACTAGGGGAAACGCAAGGAAATGATTAGGAACCAAGTTTAAACAAACCAGTTCTTTTCACACAGTCCTCAGCTTCTGGAACCCGTTGCCATAAAATGTTAGAAAAACTGATCATTGCGAAAGAAGTTTGAGAGATTCAAACGAGAAATGGACAGATTCATGCATGGTACATCCATCGAAGGATATTGAACATGATAGGGCCAAAGCCTCCTCCCAAATTAAGATTTCCTGGGTCTCTGAGTTCTGGGAGCTCTACAAGAAGAGAGAGAGAGGAGATGGGATCAGTTTGGATTGTCCTTGCCCAAATACTCTTCCCTTTAGCAAGTGCAACTGTGACATTATAGGATAGTGAGCTAGATAGACCTGTGGTCTGACCCAGTAGGGCACTGCTTATGTTCTTAATAAACCCCTTGGCTATGAGGCAGGATCCAACATACCTAGGTCCTCTGTAACAAATATGAACATTTTACATGTGCTCTGGGACTGGAGGGGAGAGAGGGAACACTTCAATTAGAGCAGCTCCAAGAGCCACTCTAATTAAAGCACACACAGCATTTTGTGTATCAGTGTCTCTGTTCTTCACCATGATGGGGGCACTTTAACTAAAGCTCATTCAACGAGCTTTAGTTAAAGTGCGGGGATGCTGATATGTGAGACACAGAGCCTGTCGGACTGGAGCACGCCAGTTAGCACACTCCAGCAGACTCGATTAATCAAGTCTGGTCCAACACACTGTAATGACAGTGTGTTGGAGCAGCCTCCTCGAGCATGTACAGGCACCCTGTATGTCTAACCTGTTCTTTAAAACCTTCAGTGAAGGGGATCTTACAACTTCTGTTGGTAGCCTAGGCCAGTGCTTAATTATCTTTGATATTGCTACAAAGTTTTTCCTACTTTCTAACCTAAATCTTCCTTGCTGCAAATGAAGTGGATTGTTTGTTAGTTTTATACCACCCCCCGGTCAACAATAGCACAATTGATTGCATTCCTCTCCCTATCAGCCTTTTTACAGATTTGAAGACTGTTGTCATGGCCTTCCTCAGTCTTCTCTCTTTTTTTAGACTGAGCAAACAAAGTTCTTCCAACCTCTCCTCACGGGTCATGTTTTCCCAATCACTTCTCATTCTTATTGCTTGCCTCTGGACACACTCCAGTTTGTCTATATTCTTCTGAACAGGCAGTGTCCAAAAGTGGGTGGAATGCCCTATTTGCAGTCTCACCAACACTGAGCAGAGAGTTGTCTTTTGAGCACTACTCATGTCACTTCTGTTAATACAGCCCAGAATTAAATTAGGGTTTTTTGCAACACCGGTACATTGAGTCTGTTCCTGGTTCTTATGACTTCCAGATCCTTTTTGTCGGTACTGCTTCTTAGCTTTTCCCATCCCTGTGTGCACTGGATTTCTCCTGTCTCTGTATAGCTCTTTGCACTTGTCTTAACTGACCTTCATCTTGTTAGGTTTTTTAATTAGCATGATCTATAGCTGCCTAGGTCATCCTTTTGTTTTTTCCCTTTTGTTTAAAGATAGGTACAGTACTCTGTGCTGCTCCATTTCTCATGCCCCTGCCCTCATGCTCTCTCACAGATAGTTGCTGATGAGAAGATGCTGCTTTAATTAGTTCCTCTAGTATTCTAAAGTGAATTTCCTTGGCTGCCACTGATTTGAATACATCTAACTTATTCCTTAATCCATTTTTCCCTAACCTGGCCTGTCACATTGTAAAATTAATGAGGATAGGTCCCCAGTCACATTTTAAAACTTTTTTCCTGAAAGTTAAAGCAAGATGGTATTGAACACTTCCTCCTTCTCCATGCCATCTGTAGGATTTACCTTCCTAATGTATTTCTAGAAAGCAGTCATAACAGCCTGGACTCTTTTTTTGCTAGATTTAACAAATCAAGGTGTTTTAAGGTCACCATTTTCCCTGCTTCATTATGCCTCTTTCATGAACACAGGGACTCAGAAATATGTGCAGTATTCCATGTGAGGATCTTGTCAGTGCCTTGCACAGTGACCATTAATATTTCTCCTTCAAATGATCCATTCCACTTCATGCATATTCCAGATGAGGTCTAATCAGTGCCTTCTGAAATGATGTTAATGCTTCCATTTCTCTGCTGGAAATGCCCCACCTGATGTATCCTGAAATTGCATTTTCTATTTCCATAGACTCATCACATCCATAACTCAGTCAACCTGTGGCTGATGAATACCAGGTCTTTCTACTCTGTTTCTAATTTATGAGCCCCTAACTTAGAGTAGGGGTTCTTGCTCGTAGTACCTAAGTGCATAACCTGGTACTTCATTCCACTAAGTTTCAGTCCATTTCAATTACTCTAGTCCTCAAAAGCATCAGATTCTTCCTGTATGATATTCAGATCCTTCTCTGTACTGACAGTGTCTGTCAACCCAATGTCATTCACACTCGTTAGTATATCCCTGCTTGTTTGAAATGTTCAAGTGCCATTGTCATTATGGAAGTTAAATTGTGGTGGAACCAGACTACTTCCGCAGGCTTTTCCACTACCATCTGGGTATCACAAATTTGATGTATATTTTGAGACAGTGCCATGAATCACAATAGTGGTTGCTCTAAGCTACACAGAAAATGCCCTTTTCAGTGGAATACCATTTATTGAATCCTATCAATGTAGGAGGTGTAATATCTTGTTTCAGAAATCTTTTATGGTGGGCCAAGATGGAGTTGCCTTGGTACACAACATGGTCAGAGGATGTGGAAGCAGTATTACAAAATACAATCCAAGTTTCACAGGTCATAAGACCTTGAATAAAGGGCCTGATGATGCATGAAACTTCACCAGTTTGGTAGGTCTGTGTTAACACAGTAGTACCCTTATGTTATAGCAGAAGATTTGGTCGGGCATGGGATTATCTCTCTGACAGAAAGTGATTTTGAGAAGGTTCAGATTTACTAACATTATAATCAACCCGTGAGAGAAATTACTTAGTAGGATCTTAGGTAAGGTTTAGCCTTCCCTCATTTCCTAGATACTATTCTGACAGTTATGGGACTGCCTGCATCTCTGTCCCTCTTCCCTGGTCTGTCAGTGTGCACACTTAGGTGTTAGACCTCATTCCTTTACTCATCCAGCTAAGGGATATGGCTACTCCCTCTACTTGTACACATGGAACTAGGTGTCCTCGGCTAATCTGACTGGGTTTGCACACCTGAAGTTCAGGACCCTGTGGCCAGACAGCCTTCTTAAATAAAGATATTCAACAGTTAAAAACAAAGATTTTAGATTTTAAAACAGATTTTAAAACAACAAACTGTGTGCATGCTTGCCTGTTAAATAGAGGTTTGTTGTTTCCTGATGGCCACCTAGGCAGGCCTAAGTACCTCTGACAACTCCCAGCTGGGTCCTGTCTCAGTCTGATTCCCCCATACAACTACTGCTTGTTTTCTTAGAAAGTATCTCTCCGAATCTCCCAGGAATTAATTTGTTCTTCTATGTTTAGTGGACCTTTGCCTGGTAGCCAAAACCCAGCTTTTTAGGTTGCTTGGATAGGAAGCAAAATCAGAAGGTGGCTTCACTCATTTTGCAGGCAGCCCTCTGAATCAGCCACATGCATGTAAACATCCAAAACCCAGGCCAGCTAACAGTATTTATAAATTACTACCATGCAGCTGCATACGTGTGTGTGTGTGTGTGTGTATGTGCATGTGTATATGTATATACATGTACCAAGTGCTAGCAATACCACACGTCATATGTGTGTATAGATACAGATATATATCACAAGCATGGTAACAAGCATGTCAGAAATCTACCTGCAAAACCAAACCAAACCACATTTATGTCTGTGTTACAAAACTGTCCTGCAGCCTTCGTCTGTTCAGGGTTACAACATGGCTGGGTCCCATTTACATAAGCAAGACCAAAGCATTTTTTGAGTAGGATCTCAACATAACTTTGTATCATATCTGGGTTCAATTCCAGATGTCTTTGGGGTAAATACCTAGTAACGAAAAAGCATCATCTGTCATTTGCATGTCCTTATTGGTTTCTTACGGGTTCAAACCCTGTGGGTTTTGGAACTTTTCCTGGTGATCTGCAGAATGCAGGATGATGAGAAGTGAGGAAGGGAATCGGAGGGAAGCTAAGGAAGGTGACCCTTGGAAGTGTTACTCTTGGGGAGGTGGAAATTTACTCTTGTAGATTAAAAGTAGCAAAACAAATATCACCAGATAAACTAAGTAACTGCTTCTGTTAGCCCTAGCTGCTCAGAGCACATCAGCCCTAAAAAATGATTGAGTAGGTTTGGCCACATTAGGCAAAAGATTTGAATTCCCTTGGAAATGAAAGGAAGGAAGCCGGCAGATGCTTGGCAGTATTATTCTTATACTAATTCAAACCTTGCTGCTTCAACTCCTAGACTAACCCTAATGTTGCCCATCATTACTACACAGGGAGTCATTCAACTGGAGCCATTTAGGCTGGTCAGGGAAGGCTAGACTGGACATCTCAAAGTATCAGTCTATTGTAGCCCACATCAGCAACCCCCTTAATGGTTTAACTGTACTGAACTGCTTGACTAACTCCTACTATAATGGTTATTAATTCAGTTTTGATCTAGCGCCATATTTTAAAGTTGGCATAATAGATAAGAATAGAGCCATCCAAAGGAGGACTAAGTAGGTCCTAATTTAACTTGTAGAAAATCTAGTTGACCTAATGATTAGATATAAGGAACACAGGATTGAGCATATCTGAGACAGAATTAAATAAAGAAACATTTCATTTTATTAATAAACACACTGTATCTAAGAATTAGGAAACTGCAGCTTCCTCCAATGCAGTAGAACTGAATACAGTACCAGGTCCTAGCAATACCAGACATCTAATCCTGGTTATACTACTGATCCCTTTTATGGCTTTAGGCAGGTTGCCTGGCTTCTCTTTTTCCAGCCCCCCACTATACAGCAGAGTGGGTGATGCACAAGAGTGCTGGTCTCAATTTCCTGGCACTAATTACAGGACATTTGGGTTAGCATTAGCAGATGCTGTACTTCTGACACATAGCAGTGTGCAATGACTACTGTTCCTGGGATGATGCATAATCCTCAGAACACACCTAAAATGTATAGTTTTTGTGAGCATGCTAAGCACTGCACATTTTGTTACTGATGATAACAATCCCTATTACATATGATTTATATTAAAGTTGAAGTCATACCACTAAAACATGGCATTTTGGTTTGAAATAGACATTCTGATCAATATATTCTGTATATAAAACCGAAGGTTTATCTTCCTCTGAGACATTGAGAACAGTGTTGGAACAGCCCTGTGGCTCTGCATCATACTACCGTTGCAGTATACGGAGTCTGGATCTCGCTCTAAGCTCCTGAAATGATGGGTGTTCCTTAGATACGGTTCTTCCAAACAAGAAGCAATATTTGGAAAGGAACTGGAACCTGAAACATGAAAGCTAATAAGGTTTAGGTATTGCTAAAATTAAAACAAATTAAAAATAAAGGCTAATAAGCCTTTTGGCTAATGGGGAAACAGTACAACAGGGGGTGAAACAACCCTTAGGACTATCCTGCTGACAGTCTCTGTGGCCTCCCATGGATGTGTGTGTCACATGCCCTACATGACAGCACACAAAACAGGTACATCTTCCTTGTCTGGCTTGCTATTTGCAGAGCTGGAACCAAGCCAAATCAAATACCCATGGGGAAGTTTTGATCCAAGGACAAACACGGTGACGGGAACCTGTCTCTAGTCCTTTCATTCTTCTCATTCCAATAATATTACCCCTATAAAGTAATGCTATCCAAAAATGAATACCCAGGGGGAAGAGGTGGGTTTTGAGCTGCCCCTGGTTCCCCTGAAATTAGTGCTTTACATCTAGCAATGTCAGAGTTTACACTTGGTGACCAATTCCTCATGCTGGAGCTCCCAGAGACAATGTGAGAGCAGCTCACCAGAGCTCCAGAGGCTGGAGCAATGATGTTATGTCGGAGCCAGGAGGCTTATGCTATTATGGCCAGGTGCCTGATGTTTGGTTATAGCCAGGAGGCTTGTGTTATGTTTCATTAGTTTGTATTACACCGGTAGTTTGGGCAAGGCTGTAGGGGAAGCAGGAGGCCTCAGCGGGGACTCACAATGGAGCGTGAGGATCCTGGCACCCATGGGGGCACAGTGTTTTTATCAGTGCCAGAGTGGGCGTGATATACTCAGGGGAGACCCACAGTAGCGTGGGGATCCCAGCGCCAGTGAGGCGCAGTAACCTCAGCAGAGGCCCCAGCAGCGTGGGGATCCCGGTGCCCGGGAGGGCGCGATTCAGCGCCAGAGAGGGCACAGCAGCACGGGGTGCAGAGACCCCAGGCCCATGAGGGGCAACATTGACGAGAAGGCCCATGAGGGGCAGCATTATTGAGAAGCCCTGAGGGGACACGGCGAGCCCTAGAAAGTGGCAATGCACTTGAGAAGGCCCAGACGAGGGGCAACACACTTGAGAAGGCCAGTTGTAGGCTAGTACGGAGGTAGACCTCAGCCAGGGGGCAGGGTGCTGTGGAGGACCCCAAGAAGAGGGTTAGCAGCACAGCGCCTCCAGAGAAGGGCAGGAGGCTGCGATGGTCTCCAAGGAGATAGCAGCACTGAATGCCTGGCTAAAGGAAGCAGAACCGTGCAGAAAGCCTAAAAGACTGGGGCTAGACAGAAGGTCCCCAGAGCAGACAAGGGTCCCGGGGACGGACGATATTTTGGAGAGGCCCGAGAAGGGGCACTAGCAGTATTAAGAAGCCCAGAGTGGGCATTGGGACCCCCAAGGGCGGGGCGGTCTCATTGAGAGTCCCAGGAAGGGGCAGTAGCACTGAGAAGGCCCGAGAGCTTACAGAGAGGAGGCCCAGAGTGGGCTAGATAAGACGAGAAGCCCTAGAGAGGGGGCGTTGATGAGAGAGGCCCAGAGCAGGCGAGACTATAGAGAAGGCCCAGGAGAGCAGGCAGGCATTGTATTGGACAGGAGGACATCTTTCACACGAAGCCCCTAAGGCTAGGGTGCCTAGGGAGCACCATTAGACAGTCTGGGAGATCACGGGGACAGAGGGCCCGAGACGCCATGCCCGGGGAGGTAGAAGGCAGCCTCCCTACAGATACTTATCAGCAAAGTCGTGGCAGGCGAGAATTAGAGGGTGTCCTTGGGCCGCCTTGGACACGATGCGAAGGACCTCAGGGGGATCACGGCCCTCCCTGCAGGCGCCGCCGTCACAGCGTTGTATCTATCATAATTATTTTTTCATTAGAGAAATATTCTGTGCTCCTCTTCCCCTTCCCATCTCTTTCTGCCTGCTTTCTCTTGAGCAGAAAGTGACCTCACTGACATGAGAAATAGACATGAGAAACTTCACATTTTCTTGGAGTGATATCCCACCGCCGTGAAAGCTGATGGCAAAAGCCTCCACTGATTTCAAGGAACCAAGATTTTTACTTCATAACAGTTGGTGGGAAATTCCCCAACATATCAAGTAATTCCTGATTATGCAGCCTTGAAGGTGCTAATTAAGTAAGATTTTATTGGAAGTTGATAGTCCAAGTGCAGGCCGTAGGTTAGGTGACATATGACAGAGAGAATCTGATCATAAAACCAGAGAGCTAGAAAGGACCTCCTCAGGGCCATGCCCATATATGCAGGCACGTGCAGTCTGCCACAAACCTTTTTGTGGCACCACAGAATCACACCCAGAACATGTAAAGATACCCTGCACTGTAGATTTGCAGTATGATTGCAAAATTTGCTTCCAGGATTTCCTGGTAGCAAAAAAAAAAAAATGCCGAGGGGAAAAAACGCGGCATGATGCATGCTACAATAGCGTGCACTGGAACAAACAGAGGCTCAGTCCTCCAGGGAGATGCTCTGGCTGGCTGCCAGAGTGTCACTACTATTTTATTTGTGGCCCAGCTGCTCCAGCATGCCAAGAGCTGGAAGGAGTGGGGAAAGGGCAGTTTTCCCAAGCGGGACAATTTGTCTCTTATCTGTGCAGGGATGTGCGCTGCAGCACAAAGTAGTGGCAAAAATTTGTGCCATTACTATTTGTGCTGCTGTAAGTGCACATCCCCTGCACATCTGGATGTGGCCCAAGAGGTCATTAAGTCCACCCCCCAGCTTAAGGATCATCCCCAACTAAACCATCCCAGTCAAATGCCTTGAGGAAGGAGATTCCATAACTTCTCTCATAGGTTCATGGGTTGTAAGGCTGGAAGGGGCCTCTGAAGATCATCTCGGTAATGTGTTTCAATGCTCAATCACCCTCAGAGTGAAAAAGTTCTCTCTATCCAACTTATATTTCCCCTGCTGCAATTTAAGGTCATTGCTCCAAAGCAGAGGTGTTCTGGACAGGGAGACAGGGAGAGAAGAGGTAGGGAAATGATCAGAGGGAGGATGGCACATGGCATTCATTATGTTAGTAAGGAGCCTGGGCGGGGAAAAGTAGTGAGAGGAGGTAGGTAAGAAAGCTGAGGGGAGATGCCAAAGGCTAGAGGGACAGGGGCCTCCTAGGGAGGAGAAGCAGGGCCATGTCCAGATGAGCGTGGCTACGCAGTGTATGGTGCCCCCAACCCATCTATGGTGCCACACACCATATGTTCAGGCATTTCCTGCACTGCTACCTTGCAGCATGGGGAGGAGGGGAGGCTTGACCCTTAGGAGATCCCAGGGTCATAAAAACCCATGTGGATTAAAAACAGGGCAGTGCATGTAGCTTTAGCAAATGCTGCCCAAAACCAGAGCCTGGCCCACTGGAGCCATACTGTGTCTTCCAGCCAGGCTTCAAGCTGCAGGAGCATCACGGCTGCAGCTTCCCCAGCACCCAGGACCCCGGAAAGTATTGCTGGTGCCAGCACAGTTCTTGCCCCAGTCCCCGCTACCCCACCCAGGGTAACTTGCCGCACACCAGTGGGCACATGGCGCAGGCATTCATTCCCCAGGAATGAGTAGCAACGGCACAAGGTGTGCCACTGCTTCTTGTCCCCAGGGAACCAAACATCTGAGCTCGTCTGAACACGGCCCAGAAGTGTTAATTTTAGACCTGGCAAGTAAGTGCAAGCTGACATAAGGAGTTTACCTGAGGATGAACACTAAGGAGGGTGTATTGTTTACATTGGTGCATGGGTGCATAATAAGAAACTACCAGATGAAAGTAAAATGGAATATATAAAGTGATCATCTTGAGTGTCCTTGATGGTGAAGTGTGTTGAGCTGTGGAACGGCCTCCCAAAGGAAGTGGTGTGTGTATGCTGCAAGGTTGACCAGTCAGGCCCTCAGAAAGCAAGTGTGTAGAGCACAGTGGCATTAGTCAGGGTGCTAGACATGAAACTCTTAATTGCCCTTTTCCATTTATCATTCCATCGCAGGCGTATTTTTAGCCTTAATGCTGCAGCTTCTAAGGCGTTTGTGGGTTATACCTCATTTGCAATTTTCAGAGGCACATCTAAACTTCTGCAAGAGGGAGGAGTATGTGTGCAGTCATATACTAAATAATCTTCAGCTCAAGCAAGTCACCTATGTCCTGGATATGTGACTTTTTGAAAACTTAGCCTTGTTGCCTAAAAACTATTGTTATGTGGCTTGCAATAACCATTGCAATTGAAGATGGAGGTGGAACAGTTTTCTTAAATGGATCCATCTAGACATGGCTGGATAGGCCAGATTAAATTTAGTTTATCTAAAGGCAGATTGTTGATTGCCCTGGTATTGTAAAAATATTATTTTTTCTTTTCTTTTTTTCCATTCTCAGACTTTGTCCTAAGACTTTATTTATTCTTGAAGCTCCCTGCTGTGCACTTTAAAAGTATAGGTGTGGGTCTTGGAGGAATTTTCTCAGCATGGGAAGGAAACATAATCAGACTAGGATAATTTAATTTCCCCAGGCAACCTTGATCTCACCTTCACCTTTGCAACATCAAATAAAATAAAGGGTGTACTTAATAGTTCAAAAGGGTGAAGCCTTCTTGTTAAAATGAGCTGTAAGCAGCACCAGTTGCTTTCCTCTGCAGTACTTAATCCTGGAAAACCAGTACACTTTTTTTCTTCCTTTAATCCTTCAGTGCTGAAGTACTGCCAGGTTTCTGTCATGGTGTTTGGTCTAGGACTGAGTTTCTGGAAAGGCAAAAAAAGTTGAAGAACAAGACCAGACTGCCACACGCCAAGCTCTTGAACCTGTAGTTTTCTACCCGTCGAGCCTGGGCAGCATAGAACAACTCTGGACTTGAAATGCACACAAATTGCTGGTGGATTCCTCAACCTCTTCTGCCCTGCCTACCCATCCCCTCCTATACATGTACACAGTGTTAACAGATGATAGACATCTAGTCTCATTCCCCAACCCCTGCCCCAAATGTCAGCACTAGTCAGCTCATGGGAGCTGCAGTAGTTCAGAACGGGTAAAGATCAGGGCCTCACATCATCAGAATTGCACTGATTTTAACCACACGTGCTGATGGTTCAGTGCTTCATGGCTAAATCCTCATGTGGCCCTTTGAAATGAAGGGTCGCGACTTCAGTTATTGCTGAAAACCAAGGCTGGAAAAGATCCTTCCACTAACGCTTGAAATCCAGGAGGGACCCTTTGTTGAATTATGATGATACAATACATCCACTGGGATTGGCAAAGAATTTACGACAGCACTTGGGTTAAAGCCCTGCTGAATGATTGTAAAGATGCCAAAAACAGCCTGCCTACAGGAGCGATCAGGGTCCTATCTCTGAGACAAGCCAACAGTGATACGTCTGTTCATCCTTTCTTCATCCTGCAAGTTAGCGCTCAAATAGCTCTTCTGAAGCACTCCCTTCCTCCCTCAGCAATTTCACACTTACGCCTAATTGCCTTGTCCAGCAGTTGGCACCCCTGTCTTCTGCCAGAAGTTAACCCCACACCCTCCTTGCATGCCACGATGAACCCTTCCTCTGTCCGATCCAGTGCTCTGCTTTCTGCCCTATTTGCTGCCTGTTATACTTGCCCTTCCCAATCTGCCATATGGCATATACAAAGGCTGCCCATGCCACTTGTTTCACATGTCCTGCAGGTTCGTCACCCCTGCATTAGTAAATGATTAGGATATTTAAAAAAGCCTGGGTAACCATTACATGCCAAACTATGAATTGAACCAAAAAAACTCTGATTTAGGCCCTAATCCTACCATATCTTCTTCATGGATGGACGCCTAGCACTCACCAACAGCCACAAAGTGGTAAATGGGGCTCCCTGCCGATGCAGGGGGTGGGCACATACCACTGCACTTGGAGCACTGGGGCCTCTCTCAGAAATATTTGCTCTTGACTGATGTGTATCTGACCTTTTTCTAAATGGTCTTTACTATTCACAAACCATATTTTTAAAATCTTTTGTGCCCCCCCGCCATGTTCTTTAGCTGCTTCCTGCAGGCTAATTATTTTCACTCCCTGAGGATCCTTTATGTATGAGCATGTGGATTTTTTCTTTTTGCTGCAATTGTGCTTTGAAACCTGCATCTTTTAGCTCCCATATTAAATTCTGGTTTTCCTATCTAAAATACATGATGACAGCTTTAGGAATGTGTACATGACTAATGAAGGTGGCCCTGTTCCTTCTTGGACTCACTGTTCATTTAATAATACAGCTCTCTGTGTATTGAGATGTAAGCATTGTCCTGTAAATGTCTCCATACGTTACATGAATGGTCACTGTAGCTTTGTATTATATTATTTATTTTCCATCCTACAATGTAATAAAAGAAGAAATCCTATACCTCTACCAGAAACTCTTTAAATCTGCTGGTAAACACATTTATAAAAATAGTTGATGAGTCACCATGGACATTTTATCCAATATGAAGATTAATTACGCCGCGTTTAGATAAATCACTGCATATTGAAACATACTTTCTCTCCAAAAACTATAGCCCCAAGGCATTTATCAACTCAAGCTTATCCAAAAGAGCCAAACCATTTTAAAGTTTATTTTGTGATTCTGAAGCATCTAATCCTGTTATGGCTGTGATTATGAATGGGTACTCCTAATAATCAGTGGTGTGGTTGGTGGAGAAGGCTTTGGAGACATGGACTGTCAAACCTGCCAGTTTTATATTTGATTTCAGAGACATAAACATATAGAACCAGCCCTGGGCTGTGTTATAGCTATTTGCACTATATCACTAGGATTAAGTAACCCTAAATCCCCTGAGGAGGGATCCTCGAGTGTGGTGAAGGTAGCATAGGAGTGATGATACCAGCCCCTTCTCTGTGTCCGACACACAAAGCATGGCTGGGGCCCCTGCTCGTCACCAGCAGTCCTGTGGGTGCCTTGGTTGGTGTACGGTTAGCCCAGAGTTGGAAGAGTGTAAAGTGGCATAAAGTAACTGCTGCTTCCTGTTGCAGAGCTGTGCTGTGATCTTTCACGTGTAACGGGGGATGTGACCCTTTTTTTTAAGCAGTGGCTTTCCACAGACTTCTTACTTCCTCTGAGTAAAATCCTGGCTCCATTGAAGTCAAAACTTCTATTGACTTAATTGGGGCTGGGATTTCACCGTCTGTTTGATTTTTCAAGCTGTGAGTGGAGAGACTGGCCTGTTGCGCCTCACTATTTTGATCTGATGAATTGACTTCCCCTGTTGGACAGTAGCACCAAGTTGTGACTTAGGTCAGCCTGTTCTTAGCCAAAACTGGTTAGGTGTATTTGTCACCTTTAATGAGTAAGCTCCTACCAAATCATTTATGTTCAGTTAGCTATCCTTGAATAGTCAGTTTTTCACTACAGCACCAATACTGAGCACCAAGCCAGTATTGAAAAACAGAAAGGCAAACGAAAGGAGAATTGTGATGTTTAATCGCTGGGATCATAGTCCTGCTAATTGCTGCCTTTAGGGAAAATGGCATATTTATGGGGAGCTCTGTTACTGTCAGTGAGGGCTCCCTCCCATTCAAGTTCTGCATACACATGTGTCTTCAAACTCAGGAGCCCAAAGTTATAGCTGTAGTTGCATGGAGTTACATAGCTTGCAGGATAGCAGACAAACAGCCACAGTATCTCTGTTTTGTCTGTTCTCTGTAATTCAGTAGATAACCTGCATGGTGAATCACCATGGCCAGGGATGCAAACCTATGGCTCACAGGCTGGACTCAGCTCACAGAAGTCTGATTCAGCCTACAAAAGTCTGATCCAGGCCAAAGGGTTTGGTGGCACAGAGCTGCATCATGCTGCCCATCCCTTCCATAGTGCTTTCCTTCACTGCAGAACATGCTTCTCTGCCACATCTGCTCTTATCCTCTCTAAAAAAGGGTTGGAGATCAGCCATGAGGGTAAGCTCAGGCAGCTAGTCAGTCTTGCGAGGTGGAGACTTGTGTGACAGGGGCCCGGGTTGCAAAGGTTGGCCCATGTTGTCATGCCCATGCACTGACCTGGGCAGGACTCACCTTGACTTTTTCATGTTCTGCCAGCTAGATAGTAGTGTTTATGGCTCAATGCCATCAGCCCTCTGTGAAACATCATGCACTTGTGTTGTTCTGTGTACAAATACTGTACGTGATATACAAAGATCTGTCTCTCTCTCTGATTTGAACATTGGCTTTTTCACTGAGTTAAGAATATTACTTCCAAGGGGCTTATTACACTCTGTTACATGCTGTGGATATGTATGTCCCCCTATCACCATGATACCAGGCTTCTTTTCTACATTGTTTTGAGATAGGGGAGTGCTATTAGCCACGTTTTACAGATGGGAAGCTCGGGCACCTAAACCATGTGGCACCTAACAGTGTGGTTACCCTGAAGATGGATGCATCAAACACAGAAGCTTAGGCACTGATCAGATTGGAATTGTGTTTGTGTGTATTGTGAGAAACAGCAGAAAGACTAAATCGGAGAGAAGGCAGAAAGGAAACACAAAATACAGCCACAGAAGCACTTGACTGTCAAGGAAAGAAAGTTGAATGCAGTAGTGTAACATAAGGGAGTGAACAGGGCAGCAGCCCTGGGAGGGGGTTGCAAAAACGGCAGCCAGTGCTGCTATGTGCCCCACTAATGGCAAGGGCATAAGGCTGCCCTGTTATTCCTCGCAGTGAGGGAGTAGCTTCTGGTTTAAAGTTGCCTGAAGAGGGCTTGAAGCTACGAACAGAGAGACTGTCTCTTGTGGCTTGATTCCTCCTGTGTTCAGGGAAGGAGGACTTTGTAAATGGCGCTGAATCAAAGATACTCAACTCCATCACCAATTCTTCCAAATGAAAGCTACCTGGCTAACTGCACAAGTTGCAAAGTAAGTAACAGCACTCAGTCTTTGGAACAATAGCATCCCATTAAACAAAGCATGGAAGAACATTTGTATTTGAAAACATCTGATCAATTTTTCCACTTACTTCCAGGAGTCCTACAAGAAGAGCACCTCTCCAAACATCACTCTAGAAAACATGAGCAATGTCTGTTGTTCCCTCCCCTGGGCTTCCAGTACACCCTGCCTTTTGGTCTGGTTTGGTTTTGTTGGAGACTAAGCTATTGAGGGTGAAGATTTCATTTTTGGGTTTTTTTCCAGTGCTAAGGACATTGTCATAGTTTAAAAAATGTTAAGTGACAGCAAAATTTTTCAGTTGGCCCACGTGATAAGTAACTGAAAGCAGGTGGAAATATTTGGCATCATAGTTTTTTAAAAATCAGGTTCCTGAATGGAATCAAAAGGAGAACACCAACAAGGGGGCGGCAGGAGAAGCCGGGTGCCTCTGAGATGTGGATGAAAAATGTTCTTCTCAGGTGTGTGGAGAAGATGGAAATAGACTCTGCAGCCATAGGGGATAAGGCTGAAATCGATGGCCTCACACTGCAGCAGAGGAAATTTAGTTTGGGGACTAGGAGCAACTTCCTCACTATGAAGTAGTTAAACACTGGAACAGGCTACCCAGGGAAGTTGTGGGATCTCCATCCATGGATATTTGACTAGATGCTTTAGTCAGGGATGGTCTTAACTTGAACAGGGGCCATGCTAGGTGACCTTATGAGGATCCCTTCCAGTCCTGTGAGCTCCAATTTAGAGTTTCACTGAGTGGAGAATATTACTTCCAAGAGTCTTATTACACTGTTACATGCTGTGGATATGTATGTCCCCCTATCGCCATGATACCAGGCTTCTTTTCTACATTGTTTTGCGATCGAGGAGTGCTGTTAATCCCATTTTACAGATGGGAAGCTCGGACACAGACTGCCTTCTGTGTTAAGGATACAGATAGACACATAACTGTTTTCTGAAATCCAGCTAGGGTCCTAGCTGCCTCTTTAGCACATCAAACTCTAAAAACCCGGCCTCATATGACTTGTCCAAAGTCATGGACTTGAACTCAAGCTTGTCACCTGTCCTAAGCTGGTGCCCACGCTACTGGACCAGTTCCCTAATTTATATTGTTAATCCTCATTTGGTTACATACCTTGTTGAAGCTGATGAGTGTGACAGCTGTCTTTTATCCCAGATAAATGGAAGTAAGCCATTAAGAGGAGAGAAACCCAAACCAGCAAGGCTTGAGTAGTACCTAAACCAGGTGGCAAAAGGGGTTACTCTGAAGATAGATACCTCAAGCACAGAAGCTTAGGCACCGATCAGATTGGAATTGTTTTTGTCTAGGCATTGGACAATTGGACAACAAGGTCTGCGTACTGTCTGGGTATTAAGGACCTGAAGCACAAAGAGACAGAGGAAATTGCATAAGGACACACAGGAAGTCTGTGTGAGAGAGAAATCTGAAACCTAGGTCTCCTGTCTCCCACTCCATAACATGGCATATGGAAGAGCTGAGACACATGGCCTAGACCTGCTCAAATCAAGTGCACATTTCAGTGACTGTGAAGGATCAGAATCTATTAACAATGTCATCTTTATTGGCCTGAAACCCATTCACAATTGAAAATTGGAGCCATGTCTACATAACGTTAAGGTCTATAGGCTGTACAGGAGGGATAGAACGGGGAGGAAAGGCGGAGGCATGGCGCTCTACATCAAAGAACAATTCACATCCTCAGCGAGCAGCACTGGGTCAGAGGAAGGGCACAACGAAGTGCTCTGGGTCAGAATATAAAGGGGTCGAGGGGAAAGGGACTTAACAGTGGGGGTCTACTACAGACCACCCAATCAGGGAGAAGAGCTATACTGGGAATTCTCAGGTCAGCTCGCAGAGGCAGTTAAGTCAAAGGATGTGGTTATCATAGGTGACCTAAACTATCTGGACATTTGCTGGGAAGAGCAGTCAGCTAGGTCTGACTGCTCATGAGGGTTTCTAGTTGGGATACAGGACCTCAATCTAACCCAGGAGGTACACAATCCCACCAGGGGAAATGCCTCATTAGACCTGGTCATGGCCACAAGCGATGACCTGGTGAGGGGACTGCGGGTGCTCGACCACCTGGATGATAGCAATCATTGCCTATTGAAATTCACCATCCAGTGCAAGGTGGCAAAGGCCTGCAGCAAGGCAGCAGCCCTGGATTTGAGGAGGGTGGACTTCACTGAGCTAAGGAAACTAGTGGTGGGGAGGGCACTGAGGTCCTGAAGGGTTGGGGAGTTGGGAGTCCAAGAAGAGTGGTCGTTCCTGAAGGATACAATCCTCCAAGCCCAAAGGGTGGCAATCCCAACACAAATCAAAGTGGGCAAGAGTGCTCAAAAGCCCCCAAGGCTCACCAAAAGCATCCACAGACATCTCACAGCTAAGAAGGAGGCGTACACCGAATGGAAGGGAGGGGCCATCACCAAGGAGGATTGTACCTCCATTGCGTGGGATTGTAGTGGCACTGTTAGGAAAGCTAAGGTGGAGATGGAACTGGGACTAGTGACCTGGTTCAAGGATAACAAGAAGTCCTTTTTTAAATACATAGGGGGTAAAAAGAAGGCACCGGGTAACACGGGACCTCTGCAGGACACACTTGGAAATCTGGTGGTCTCACCAGATGATGAAACTAATCTATTTAACAATTTCTTTGCCTCCATTTTTCTAAGCAGGGACCAGGTCATGACTTTACGAGCGCTAGTAGTGCTCTGGCAAGGTGCCAGTGGACTGGAAAAGGGCCAATGTGGTCCCCATTTTCAAAAAAGGGAGGAAAGAGGACCCAGGAAATTATAGGCCTGTTAGTCTTAGCTCGGTCCTAGGGAAGCTCTTTGAGAAAATTACCCAGGTGCACATCTGCGAGGGGCAAGCAGGGAAGTGTATGCTTAGGGGCAATCAACATAGGTTCGTTAAAGGCAGGTCCTGTCAGACCAACCTGGTGGCCTTCTACAACCAGGTCACAAAATCCTTGGACTCAGGTGTCGCGGTGGACATAGTCTTTCTGAACATTAGGAAGGCCTTCGCCACTGTCTCTCACCCCATTCTTGTTAAAAAATTAGGAGATTGTGGTGTTGATGCCTACACAGTCAGATGGGTTGCTAATTGGCTGGAGGGCCACACCGAAAGGGTGGTGGTGGACTTGTCATTTTTGACCTGGAGGGATGTGGGCAGTGGGGGTCGCCCAGGGCTCGGATCTCAGGCCCTCACTGTTCAACATCTTCATCAGCAACTTGGACAAGGCGGTGAAAAGCACCCTGTTCAGATTCGCAGGTGATACTAAGATGTGGGGAGAAGTGGGCACGCTAGAAGGGAGGGACAGGCTGCAATCAGACCTAGACAGGTTACAGGGGTGGGTGGATGAGAATAAGATGGGGTTCAACACTGACAAGTGCAAGGTGCTGCACCTGGGGAGGAAGAGCCAGCAGCACACCTACAGGCTGGGGAACTCCCTTCTCATCAGTGCAGAGGCAGAA
>JAGPOW010003316.1:185908797-185932826 GCA_030014935.1 Caiman crocodilus
GTTTCTAGTGGGTACAACACTCACTCTGGGTTCACAGATCTGGGATGCACAAAATTATATAACAAATTTACAAAATGAAAAGGGAAGTTCTGCATGAGTGACAGGGCGTGGGGGTCCCTCGGCAGCCAGTTGCTGACCCCAGAAGCACTGGGGGGCAAACTGGAAGTGCCACCGGGAAAACTAGAAGTGCTGCTGGCACTTCTCAGGGCAGGCACCAGCCAGCGCACCCCACTTCCCGGCTGGCAAGTGCCAATTGCAGGGCGGGGGCCCTACGCATCACCTATGAAGTTCTGCATGCTTTTTTGAGGACGCAAAACAGGATCTGTGGCTCCAGAAGATGATTTGGTTAGTTCTGACTTTTTAAACAACGATATAACAGAAATGTCATGTTGCTCGCATAAAATTTGCATTGATTTCAGTGTAAATCAAATGAAAGTGGGAGTCATATTAGAAGAGTGAGCGTGCAACCAAAACAGATAGAACCATGTCCACATGCCTTACCCCACTCTAGTTAATGCTCAGCGCTGGTCTACAAAGAGAGCCACAGGGGAAAATCTCCTCAAATGGTGTTGCATAAATGCATTTGCTATAGAGAAAGCACTGCTGTTTTCCCTTAATTACCATCTTGCCACTATAATGATATTGTATACACTTGATCCAGCTGCCATATAGTCTGTGGTGGGTCTACAGCTTTGTTGTTCATTTTAATGCATTTGCACAGAAATTTTGTTTTGGGAGGCCCTAGCTCCTGGTGACAAGGAGCTGGCAATTCTCAGCAACAAAAGAGCAAACACTGTAGGTACTTTTGGATGCCTTTCACATGATCTGTATGACAGAGCACACCAGCATTTGCTAGGGAGGCAAAATCCAAATACAGGTACATTTGTCTTGTAAATCTTTATCATCCTCCTTGCTCCCACTCCGCCTGTGATTGTATCTGGACTGGTTCTGTGTCATTCTTTTCTCCCTCAGGTTAACCAGTCATTTTTAATGGAGTGAAAAACAGAACAACAAGGTCCTGGAGAGATGTACGTTGCTTCTTTTGAATAACAATGTTTGACTAGTCGTCAGCAGTGAAACTAAAGCCATGTGACACAAGTATAAAACCTCTCATGGCATCTTTCTTTAATTATCTGAAATATGCTAAAAAAAAAACAAAAGTTATGTGCCCTGGCAACAATCCCACCCGTCTTTCTTATTCCTGACCAAAATTAGTAAATCTGTTGAGATAATGTCTAATCCTCCATTCTCTTCTTTCTTCTAAAAAGTACACGTGAGTGTATGCTCTTCAGGCATTAACTCTGCAGATCAGTAAATAGAAAGAACCTCTCCACAGACTTCTCCTTTGATAGCCAAGCCAAAATTAGGTCACTCTCATGCAAATAATCCACGTGATCTGGATTTGAAGGCTCCTTGCCCTGAAATTCATGGCCAGAGATGGAATCATTGAACTTGTCACTGCACTAACATGTTTTTTCTACATCAAGGCAGCTCTGCCATATCTTCTGTTCTCACTGACTTTGTTTTATCTTGGAGGAATACTGCATGCTTGGGATAAGACTGGCAAAAAAGGGAGGTAGCCTAAAGCTAGTTAACTTAGATCAAAGCTTGCTAGATCCTCATACTGTAACATAAAGTGTCTGATTTTGAAAATGTTGATCATGCTTTTATTTCTTTATCCCTTTTCTGTGAGAGATTTTGAGCATTATGAGGTTCTGAAAGATAAAAAACCACCCATCCAATAAAGAGGCACTTGCAATCAGATGTTGAGCTCTACCCTGGGAAGCAGATGGTAGTGATCACATGGGCAGGGCTGAGAGTAGCCTTGACACATGTGTGTTAGGTGCCACAAGTCAATTAGCAGTTGGTTCAGTGAAGGTAAATTAGTCCATTATAGACATAAACCCACTACATGGTTTGCTGCTAGCATCTGAAGGAGAGAGAAGACAAAAGTAAAAGAGGATAGAACAAAAATAAAATGAAGAGGAGAACTGTTTGCTGATGTCTTGAGAACAGGAGCCAAGAAAATAAGTGTCCATTCCCAGCCCTGCCACAGACTTCTGGTGTGAACTTAATCAAGTCACTTAACCTCTGCATATTTCAGTTTCCCTGTCTGTGGAACAGGAGCAAGAATACTGACCCAAGATTTCTTCATTGACAAAGTTTGCGAATACATACAAAATGTTATGGGAATCTTGGTTGACAGGCACTGTAAGTGAATGGAAAGTATTATTTTTATAAACACAGTCATCATGATTTAAGGATCAGTTAACATCAGTAGACCACCAGTTGGGTCAGTTCTGGGAGGGGACCTGCGATCAGTGTACAGGGACACAAGTAAAATCATATTGCATGGACTAAGGCATGTTCTGATAGCAAGCTCTGTTCAGTGAAGAGAGCTACTGTATATTGAATGAGCAAAAGCATGTGGCTTTTAAATTAGGCCAACTTGAACCATTTTAACATAACCTAGCCATTCCTGTGTATGTGTAAAATGTTAGCCCACTTCAAAGATTTATCTAGGGAGACATCTTGTGGTGCATGTGTTAGATCAAGGGTGCAGTAAGAGGTGGAGTAGGTAGTAGGAGGTGGATCAAGTGTATACAATACCATTATAGTGGCAAGATGGTAATTAAGGGAAAACAGCAGTGCTTTTTCTGTAGCAAATGCATTTATTCAGCACCATTTGGGGAGATTTTCCCCTGTGGCTCTCTTTGTAGAGCAGCGCTAAGCGTTAACCAGAGTGCGGTAAGGCTCCTTTTGAGTGGACATGGTTCCATCTGTTTTGGTTGCACGCTTACTCTTCTAACATGACTCCCACTCTCATTTGATTTGCATGTGTTAGATCAAGGGTGGAGTAATCTTTTTGCCAGAAATTACTAATAACCCTTTGCCCTTTCTTTTTCCTATGCCTGAGTAGCCTGCCACTGCCAGTCTAGATCCAGAGTCCTGTGCTTCTGTGCTCCCACTGGGCCTTGCTGGGATCCTGCTCATCCCCCCGCCAATCACCAGCTTGCTCCTTTGCATCCAGTCTGACCTTCCTTGCCATTCATGTCCCCTCTGAGTTGCACTTGAAATCTTACCTTGTTGGACCATGTGAACCTTCGCTGCTTCCAGCCAGAGTAGGTGGTGTCTGTCCCACCTCAGCCAGGGCAACATGTCCTCCTTGGGCTGGGTGGGTGACTGAGAGGTAGCAGAAGTTTGTGTGCTTCATCTGCATGCTCTCCTGATGCCACGTAAACCTGAAGAGCACTATCTCCAGGGTGAAGCTTTTCTCATGGGTTCAAATCCTGCAGTCCAAACCCGCTCTGACTCCAGTGGGAGTCCTGCGTGGGTAGGAACTGCAGGATTTGACCCTAGAGAATGACCTCTCCTTTGGCATGCAGCTCCAACATCTCCTTCAGAGCTCTTCACTCATTCCTCTTCTCCCTGCTGTCTGCAGCGTGCTCATGACACTCTCCTGATGGCTGTGGACACCCTTCCCTCCTTCACTGCCTCGAGTCCTTGACTCCCTTTATAGTCAGAGCAGCCTCCCATTCACCGAGTGCCTTCCCGTTCTTCAGGTGTCTTTGGAAGCCTCATCTGTAAGCCATCCTGCTAGGAAATCTCTTCCCCTTCTGCTCATTTCACTGCTCCCACTTGAGGAGTATAATGTATATTATAATGGGCTGTTACGAGTGTTCAAAGATCATGAAATCAGATTTAAAACCAAGATCATGGTTTATCAGACAGTCGTGATCCTGTCTTACCGTACGGATCTGAGACATGGGCAATGTACAGAAGATACTTCAAGTCTATGGAGAAGTACCATCAACACTGCCTGCAGAAGAGCCTTTGAATCCAGCGGGAAAACAGATGCACCAATGTTAAGTGTCCTCTTGCAAGCAAGCACCACAAAGATTGAGGCAACGTTAGTCTGAAAACAACTTTGCTGGGACAGCCACATCATCCAGATGTCCAACTCCAGACTCCTGAAGCAAGTCTTATTCTCTTAGCTCAGTTAAGGCATACACTCAAGAGGAAGCACTTCAGGGACGTTCTCAAGGCCAACTTGAAAAAATGCAACATCGACATGAACTCCTGGGAGGACTGTTGCCCAGGACCTCCCCAAGTAGAGGAAAAGTCTGCTGCAAGAAGCTCAGTACTCTGAAACTTTACGATGACAACAGGAGATGGAAAAGTGGGAGCGGCAGAAACAACGTGTCATGAACCAAACCATAACAACCAGAGCCCCCGCATGCCTTGCAGAAACACCTGCCCCAGTTGCAGTAGAACGTGTCGGTCCTGGATTGGCCTTGTCAGCTGTCTTTGGACCCACAGATAAGGGAATTCTGCAAGACGATCACCCTTGACTGAGAGGGATTGCTGATGATGGCCTCCTGTAGTGTCACTTACATGTATGGCACTATGAAAATAGAAATACTGGGTTGTAGAGCTTGCAGCGTGTCAGTTTTGTGGTGTCACATTAGTTTTATCAGTCAGAGGCACCATCTTCTGTGGTGTTAACGTTGCTTTGCTGGAGCTACCCAAAGTTTTTTGGGTCTATACAGTAGGAATTGTTTATTTCTGAGGCCCTGCTTGTCTGTACTCTTTCTCTTTCCCAGTTGTTTTTTGTGTCCTTTCCCTCCTTTTTTCTTCTGGTTTTCTTGCTCTTGGATTTGCCTTTTCTTTTTTTTCCTCTTGAATTATTCACTCTCACGCCTTCCAAGTCTGTGCATCACAGTTACCCTCTGGCAGGATGTTCCCACCAGCACACACACATGCACACACATCTCCCAGCATAAGAAATTCCCTTTGAGATGATGTGCAAGGACATCAGTGCCAGAGACTTAAAACATAAGGCCAGTTCAGCTCATCACCACGCCCTTACATCCATGGATATGTCTGCCTTGCAGTGTGGAGGTGTCTGTCTTCTTCCTGCTTGTCAGCCCATTCCACCCCAGCTCTGATCTTTCTTTCCTTCCCCTTGCCTTTTTGAATGTCTCTGTGCTTTCCTCCCCTTCTCTCTCTTTTTTCAGTCTGTCCTTGCAGAGTCAATGCTGCCATTTCACTCATCCCTCACCCAGCAGAAATGATACGAAAAACAGTATTACGCATTCTAGTTGGTCTCACTTTGCTGTCTGCCGTGTGCTGCTGGCTGCAAGGATCATGATCTGCTACGTCTGTACATAGCTCTTTCCCTGTAGTGCTGTAGAAAGGAGGACAGCACATCTGTTTCTTGCATTTCTAGTGGCACAGCTGAGGAACTGTGCCTTTGCCCATGGGAATATGTGGTGGGGAAATTTAACCTTGGATGCACTCAGAATGCCACGATCCCTTTCTATCCCAAATGTTCAGCATGGTAATAATCTTCCATCCCAGGTTGTCACTATAAAATTGCATTGTCAACCTTTCACTCTTCATAACAGGGCTAGATACATTACTGGGAAAGTTATGCAACTCGTTTGATTTCTTTAGGCGGTTGTGGTGACTGATGGAGAGAGAATTTTGGGCCTCGGAGATCTGGGCAGCTACGGCATGGGAATCCCAGTGGGGAAGCTCGCCTTGTACACTGCCTGCAGTGGTGTTCACCCGCAACAGTGTCTCCCTGTCTTGCTTGATGTTGGCACAGACAATGAGGTAAGACTGTTGTCTTCATGTGCATGTGTGTGTATGGGAAGCTAGGTTTACATAAAGGTCTGAGAGTTGGGTCTTAGATCTGGAGTTAGAGCCAAAGACATCACAGATAAGAGCAAGACAGTCGCCAACTGGATAGCTAAGAAACTCTAGCTCATGTTAGGAGTTCGCATAAGCACTGAATATCCTCATATGCCCTGATGAAAAGCCTGAGGTAGAGCTTTGCCAGCTGGAGTTGAAGGGTCAGCTCCATCTTTCAGCATGATAACGTGAGTTAAAAGACCTCAGGCGGGCAGGCACAGATTTACTTTTCCTGTGATAATTATAAGGAAATGGACACACAGCTATGTCTGTATGGAGGCAATTGTATTTCAGCAAATGAAGGCTCCTCACTGGGTGAGTTGGGATTAATTAAGTTCAGTGTTTTGTCTGATTGCACATGATAAGAGGGCAGAAGGAATCCATCTGTTAGCAGTTTTCGCCTTATAACGCTGGCTCAGCAGAGCTGAACTGCAACCACTTAGCTGTGCCAGAATGGACATCTGTGAGGATGTGTTTTTAAAGTGAATAGTCTATGGTTATTTGTTGTGGCCAGGCCTTGTCAAATACACAAGAAGCTTTTACAATGTATTTGTTTCTCATTTGAGCATAAACAATCAAAACACATGATCCTTGGGAGAAACCTCAGCGCCTCCAAACATGCATGCCAAAAGACAGAAACCTGAATCAACAGACAGGCTTTTGTAGAGATGCTTAATAGTCAGGGACCCCATTTGCTGTGTGTTCCCATCGCTTCTTTAAAACCAGAACCAAGTGTCCTATGCTGGGCACTCAAAAATACAGAAAACCAAATGAGTGGCTGTTACTGAAAAATCAGGTCTAAGTAATTTCTCTCAAAGCAGCAACTGGAGTCAGTCAAGTAGACCTGAGGTTAAAACTCAGGAAGTCCTGGCTTGCAGATTTGGCCTCAAACCACTATCATGTTAAAAAAAGCCAACCTATTTTAGAATTATTTGTTTGTGAGTGTTATGCTGAAGTTACACATTCCAAGTCTCTTCCTTGCCTGTACTTTTCTGAGGACTTTCACATACTTTGGGAGAAATAACTTAGGGTTTTCAGAATTTGGATCGCCCAAATGGCTCGTGATAGCACACAACAGTTGCAGGGACTGGTGATGGAGCCGTGGTAAAGTGCAATAAGCTAACCCAGTTTCTGGTGTCAGTGCCACACTACTTAACGTCCGCCGTGAGGGTGTCTGGATGCACTGGATGCACACCTTGCAGGGGTTATTTGACCCCAGCAGTCTTCCCTGCCCAGAGCAGGGGGGCTGGACCTGATGATCTCATGAGGTCCCTTCCAGCCCTAAACATCTGTGAATCTGTGAACACAAATGTGTGTTTTTTTCATATAAATGTATGTCCTAGAAGAAGAACTGAATCAGGAATAGAGGAAAACCCCTGTCAGATTTCCTGCTAAAGGAAAACAGCCGTAATTCTTTGGCTCTGAAGACAGATTTAGTTTTAGCGTACTGGCCAACATTGACATTTTATAAGTCTACAGGACAATCAGGCTCCAATGGGAGCCCCCCCATAAGAGATGATTCAGTTCCTCAGTGCAACATTGAAAACATCCCTCTGGATGTCCCGCCTGCCTTCTGCTCCCACTTTTCCTGTCGCATTTTCCAGAATGCGGTTCCTGTCTCTGCTGAACTGGCACTTTTGGAGGTATCACTTCCTGTCTGCCTGCAGCAGGATGCAGGGCCCAATGTAGAACGGTTTTGGTCTGGTTGGAAAACAACAATCGGAGCGCTCTTCAGCCCCAGGAGAGGCTCCAAGATTGGAATTAGAAAATGGCAGCAAAATCAAGTTACTGCTTGGTGAGAGAATAGCCTGCCTACGTTCACATACAGAGCTGGCGTTGAGGACTAAATTGTTCAAGCAGGGAGCAAAGGGTTTTGAATCCTTCTTTGAGATTAGCCCCTGATCTTCATGTTGGCTGTCCTGCACCTAAACTGTAAAACACTTTGGCAGGGGAAGAATAGTGGCCTGAGTTTGTTCCTGTTTTGTGGACAGAGGATCCCACATAGTGCTAAGAGCACCGCGTTTTGTGACTGTGTTTCCACAATACAGCGCTTTGCAGAGCAGGTTTATAGATAATGAACTCAAGCTTTGTCTTGTTTTGTGTATTGACGTGGTCAGAGGAAGGCTTCATGGCACAGAAACCGGACAAGCCCGCTACATTTGGTCGTTTTAGGGACAGTGATTAAATGAGACAGGAATGTGACAGCCGTTTTGGGAAGGCCTTGAGGGTCATCTCCTTCCAGCTGTGGAGCTGGCACTGTAAACAGCATGCTTTGTGCCGTAGGCTCTCCTGAATGATCCACTTTACATTGGACTGAAGCACAAGCGGGTACGTGGGAAACAATATGACGACCTGATTGATGAGTTTATGCAAGCAGTTGCTAACAAGTAAGTGAAAATTCATGTATGTCTCCTCTTAGGTCCTTCCATTTAAAGAAAGAAAACCAAGTTAAGCCTCTCTGGAAGTAAACATTAGCTTAATTGAGAGTCAAGCTAAGGAAAGCCACTTAAATGCAGATCTCACGGGTGGTCTGGGAATAACCCTTTGTGTGTGAACACTCCATGTCAAATTTATTTATGATTTTAGAAAACCGAGATGGGGACTTGATTATTTATAACCATTTCCTGTACATACACCAAGCTTAGAGGTGCTGACTGTATAGTCCCTGGACTGTATCTGGACTTCAGCATGTATAAAGAAATATATAGCACATATTCAGAATCTGAGATGTTTATTTTTTTAAAGGTAAATTTCTACCTTTTGTGGTTGTAGAGAAAACCTTCAAACTGAAAACAGAGCATGACTTTGTACAGGAATCTGAGACCAGCTTGGAATTTATCCTGAGAGATGTGAATATACTGCCTAGATTATAGCTCATGTTAACTTTGAAACGGGCTTGGAATCAAAGCCCCTGGTAAAGGATGTGAAATTGTGGGAGATACGAGGAGGAAAGGGATGCAGGAAGAAGAAAGGAAAAGGGAAGATTGGACACTGGTTAAAGATAATCCAGTGTTTAGGGTGCTGATTTTGGACTCAGGGCACTGAGGTTCAATTCCCTGCTCTCCTTCCTGAATTTGGATCTAGATTTGTTTTGTAGATCAGGTCAGTTTTTGCTGTCCTTGGATTCCCAACCTTAGGATCATTGCCATTTGGTGGATTTGTGATCAGCGATGACCACTGCCCCTTTCTTCAAGGCTAGCTGGGAGGAGGAGGCAGATCCAAGAACTTTTTTTCCCATTGCAACATGGGGTCACAACATGGAAAAATCTATGAGCTGCTGTTCACTACCTCTGTGGACATGCTTGGCAGTACATTTGTTTGCCCTTCCTGGGAAGAGGACTGTGCATTAAAATCTCCATGATTTGCTGTAGGAGAAAAAAGTTATTTTGAAAAAAATTGGAAAAGGCCTAACCTCTCGAGGAGTATTTTCGACCTCTGCTCAGCACAGACAACATTAATCAGAAACCACAGAGTGCTGCAGCATGTTCTCCTGCATGCCTGATTTACAAGCTGCTCCACGCTGGCTTGTCCTTTGTATTTGAAGGAGCCACGTTGATTATTGAGAACAAATTGCATCCCACCCTCTTCTGTTTGTCTCCAGCAGCCTGTTTCGGTGTGTCTGCCTCCCCAGCACTAGGGTTAAGTCACCCTTTACGTTGTTCTTCAGGATGCTAGTGGCAATGCCCACCATTTGCACAAACAGAGTTTTACAAATAGTCTTTCCCATGGCCCAGTAAAGGGTAAAGAATTGAAGAGGGGATAAGCAGTAAGAGTTCAGGATTATTCATTTACAGTTGCTGAAGCAAATTATGAAATAGATTGAGTGTTTTATGGACTATGATAGTGCAACAACAAATTTACGTTACTATCTCAGGGTCTAGTGGAAGTGGGTACTCAGATCAAGGAGTCGAGACAAGAGGTGAAATTCTGGCCGCATTGAAGTCAATGAAAATTTTACTCGGATCTCACACCACTTTGTGGCCATAGGCCACACCTGCACTATTGTTGCAGTTTCCCCATGTATGACATGGGGATAATAATTGCTACCCAGCTTTATAGGTCTTAGACTAGCAGATATAAAGCACAGCACATAATATTATAACAAGATCACTACATTGATAAGCATGTCAGGAATATTTAGTGAAGATATACAAAGTAGGGAAAAACTGGAGCTTGTGCTCTTTTTTTGTTTGTTTCCCTGTTATGGATAAAGAAGCTTGGCTAAAATAGTTGGGTCTTTACCGTTTGTTTTTTTATGGTAGAAATTTCCATCCTGCCTAATGAGGAAGATTGGTGACTAGAGAACTAGTGACGCACAGCTGTGAAATCGCAAGGGAGTAAAAGTAATTGTAAACTGAACAGGGTTTTAGGCTGTTTAAAATAATCCTTCCTATTTTAATTACAACTTCCAGTGAGCATTGTTGAGAAAGGATGTTCCCCAAATTCTTGTCTTTTCACCTGGCAGTGAGATCAGAGGGTAGCTCAGGAACTGCTTCTTTGGATATAGAAGAGGGTATGGCACAAAAGCCTTGATAATGGACCCACCCATCATAAATCTGGCTCTGGGATTTGCATTCATGATGTTGAATGCAACATTTGCTGAATAGGCAGGATACAAATTCAGCTGCCACTGTCACATGTACTTCAAGAACAGAACAAAAAAGACAGGCAAATCCCCACTCCTTGTCTGCCACTTCTCCCACCAAAACATGCCTCCAGACAGTATCCCTCTCCTGTGCTAGCAGTTGGAGGAAAGATTAGCTATTGTTTTGCTATGGCGAGGCTCAATAGGCTAATCCCAGAAAAAGGGAAGAAAGGACTGTTCTCCCCTGGAACAGGCAGCTCCCAGCTCGTGGGGAGTGACATTGTAAAGCAGTGCCATCCAGTGATTTAAGAAACATAGTGGGAGCCAAGAGTCCTGTGCTGCATTCCTGGCTCTGCCTTTGCCTTTGTTGTCTAGGATGAATTAGATGGATAAGCCCAGACTCAGAAAATCTCCTCCACACAGTGCAGAGATACTTACCTTGCAGTGGGTTGCAGAGGGGAAATCTGCTCTTCTGAGATGGCTAGGTGAAAGTCTGTATTGAACTGAATTCTCATCACCACTGCTACGATCATTTTAACAGGTTCTGTTATATTTAGTGCACGTCTTACGACATAGTCAAAAGTGGGAGCCCTGTGCTCAGCTGTGTTCTTAGGATCATAGGAAAGTATGGCTAGAAAGGACCACTTGAGGTCATCTAGTCCAGCCCCTGGCTCAAGTCAGGACTATCCTTAACTAAAGCACCCCAGCCAAGTGACTTGCTCTTGAAAATTTCTAGGGATGGAGATTTCGCAATTTCTCTAGGTAGCCTGTCCCAGTGCTTGACGAATCTCATCAAGTTCCTCTTAATCTCCAACCTCCAACCTCAATTTCCTCTGCTGTAGCTTGAGGCCATTGCTCCTAGTCCTGTCCCTTATAATCCCAGAGAAGAATCTAGCTCTGTCCTCTTTATAATCTTCCAAAACTGGATGCTGTACTGCCAGTGAGCCCTTATCAGTGCTGAAGAGATTATGAGAATTACTTCCCTTGATTTGCAAGACATTTTCCTGTTAATATAACCCGGTTTTTGCAACAATATCACACTGTTGGCTTAAATTTAGCTTCTGATCTACTGTGACCCTGGTTGTCAGATTCAAATCTGACAGATACATTTGGTTTGAATTTCCACCTAAACAGTTGGATGTAAACCTAATATGAACTCTGCGAGGTCATAAAATGCGGCAGAAAATGGCTGCCTGTTAAGGAATGGCACGAGGGTGCTTTCTTACTGTAGTGAATCTGAGTTTGTAAGGATACCTTTACTTGTGAAAGGGTGTGATTTCCCTGAACTCTGGAAGGTCTGCTCTGAATTTAGTCATGGGATGATCCTGGGGAAAGTGCCGTTCCCAGGATAAATCCAAAAGTTGTTTTTTGTCTATGGTGGGTATATATGTTGGAACTCTTTTTTTCTTTTACCTGTGGGGTTTTTTGTTTCCTAATGTTAAAGATTTTGCAAGAACACTTTCCAGATTGCTCAAAATGGAAGCTGGTTGATTGGGTACATGGCTCATCTGGCTTACAAAGATGCTTTTTAATTCATATAACAATTATTGGTCAGTTCTTTTACAGAAGCATCTGTCCTATCAAATAATGGCTGGCTAAGGAGACACACTTCATAAAATAGAAAGCATCCAAGCCCAGGAAAGCAAACGGAGAAAAGATTTATTGTTCTAATATAGTAATAATATCAAACAGATGCTGTTCCAGTTGCCTACATTCAGAGGCAAAGCCTTGAGGGTTCACGGTAGTCATGAGTAGTGGAACAGTGCGTTCACTAGTAGCACCAGAGTTAACACAATTATATTTTGCAATAAAATGAGACACAGGCATTTTTTAAATGCATCATTAATGAAAGCCCTTTCCCAAACATCTGGATGAAATATTTGCAGATTTCCAGTGTTTGAACCTCCATTCATCGCCCTCTCACCTAAAATGCCTGAAATATTTTCCTAATGAAAACAGCACAATTCTTGCTTTTGAATCTCTTATAACCTCCAGTGAGAGCAAACCACATGAAAAATGTGCCCTCCTGAGGCCAAAGTATTGACTTGTGGATTAAGTAGCCTCACAAAATGCTAATTGTCCAGTTCAAGTAAAGTGTTTTGTTGTAGGGACCGAAACGATTTGTATTTTTGCTATCCTCAGTCAGTAGTTTCTGCTTCTGGGCTGGAGAACATTCAAGGCTGGAGCGTCCAGGGATTCCCGTCAGAAAGAGTATCCCATTATATAGGAGAGGCCCATGCATTGGAGAAATTTGCATGTGCGATTCAGAGATCCTAATGTGCCAAGATTTATTCCTTTCCACTGCAGAGATTTAAAGCCAGGCTCGTTTTGTTGAGTCTCACTCTGCAGTAATAATGAGCTGGATCTGCAAGGCCCCTTTCAAAACAAAACAAGCAAGACCCAGGATTTACCAATGGTATTTTAAGAAGGTTGTCAATGGAGAGTTTTTCCCTCCACTGCTGAATTCCATCCCTCTTATTTCTTTTCTTCCTCCCGTCTCCTTCTTTACCAGTCTCATTGTACAGTATTAGTGTTGCTCCGTGGTTCCAAATGGCTAGGAGTGTTGATGGATGGGCCATCCCAAAGTACTAGCCTCCCTTTTGAAAGTGAGCTCATTCGCTTGCTGACAGATGCTGAGCAAGCAAAGTAAGGCTTGGAGAGAGGCACTTCCACACTCCGGCAAACTGTCACTGAAGCCTCATTAAGCTGTCATACATTTTCTCCCGTTTCCTTTCCCATCACTGCTTACTACCCAGATAATTGCGAAAACAGAAGCTTTCTCTTTTATCTGCCTGTCCCACTTGACAATGTACAGGACACAATCATAGATCAACTGCCAGAGCCATTTGAGTAGGAAGACAAGAGGGAAAGTATCTCTCCATAGGTGGCTGAGTCTCTTGTTTGCATTGAACCAAATTTCTTTTCACCTGATCTCTTCCCAGTATTTTATGCACATACAGACCAGCTACAGGAAAGGTCCCATGAGTTTATATTGTTTCAGCAACTCTCTAATGTAGTGCGCTGCAAATTCAGTGACGGATTTTATGAAGCTAAATACTAAAATAATTTTGTGAGACAAAAACCTCTCTGTGTATTAGGATGTTGAATATAAGTCAGTTAATTGAACCCAAAGGGATAAATTGAAGCCTATAAGTGACACTAGCACTCACAAAACTCCTCTGTAGCCCTATAAGCACTTAAGGTCCCTGTGTGCCTACATTTTTGCTGCAGGGCAACCTCTTACAGTCAGACCGTGCTAAGAGGTCTTAGCTCACATTTAAACCCTGTTGGGATTCTTAAAGTAGACCAAAGTCCTCTGTCCTCTGCATTTTTCCTGGCAGCTCCCTGGCTCAGTGTGCTGGCTTTGGTGCATCTCATTCCTCAGAATGAGAGGCAAGATTTGTTGTAATATTTTTTATTGGGCCAAGGGTATAACTAGGAGAGCTGTTGGAAAACTTTTCAGATAGCAAGAGCTCTTCCTCAGGTCCAGTCACAACAATAGTCCGACTCTACTTTGTCCAGCACCTAACTCTCCCTGTGCAGCATAAAAAAGCAGAGGGCCCAAACTTGAAGTTGTGAATTCCTGTAGGAGCAGAGCATCAAGAAGCAGTGGGTCTCAGTGCTGAAGGCTGCAACACCACTGGCTCATTTATGCCTAAATTATCAAAACGATGTTCAATCAAACCTATAAGTAGATCCTGGTTTGTGAAGCCAGCCCTTTCTTTAGGTTGGCAGTAAAATCCTACACCCAGGGGCTAGGGACAGACAGTCAAAAAGCCCAAGGCTGAATTGATTCAGTCTTTGCAGGTTTCTGTAAATTGCTTAGATTGAACTGATAAGAAAGTGAACTCACATTAGGAAGTGAAAGGGAGCCAGACCCCTGCAGTGGCCCATACCAGGCGCAAGGGGGCACTAGACCTCACCTCCCAGCCTGGCGGCCAGTGGGGAGATGGGTGATTTCCCCAGCCAGCCCCCTCTTTAGCCTCCAGTCTGATGAGGAAGGGGCATGGGGGAAACCCCTCCCCTCCTCCAACCAGGGTCTCCTGAGCACTGGGGAAAGGGAAGGAGGGAACCCCCAGTGGGGTGTTTCTCCTCTCTTCCTGTGCCCAGAGCTAGCGCCGCTAGCCATGCACCTCCTCAGTCTGGGCAGGCTGATAAGTGCACGTGGGGGTAAGTCTGCCCCCCCTGCCTGACCCCAGCCAAGGTATGCCCTGGAAAGAGGAGAGGGGGGAAGCTCCCAGCAAGGCAACTCTTCTCCTCATGCCTGGAGCTCGTCCCCCTAGCCATGCCCCCTCCTCAGTCTGGGCTGAGCTGAGCTGAGCTGAGCTGAGCTGAGCAGGGGGTGTGGGGGGAAATCCTCCTGTCCACGTGGCACTGGACCCCCAGCTGGGGTCTCCCCAGTGTTGGGGAAGGGGGAACCCACAGTGGGGCAGTTCTTCTCCCCTTCCCCCTACACCTGGAGCTAGGAGCTGAGCTGATCACCTTCCCATGCCCTCTCCTTGGCCAGCAGCCAGCTGAGGAGGGAGGTGGGGGGGAAACGCACCCCCTCCTCCTGGCTTTGGACCCCCAGCCAGGCTGTGCCCAGCATGGGGGGGAAGCCCATAATTGGGGCTGTTTCGCCCTCACTCCCTCCTCAGCTGGCTCTCTGGCCGGGGACGGGGTGTGGCTGGCTGATCACCCTGGCTTCTAGTTCAGGTGGGACTGTGGGTTTTCCCTGCAGGGGGGAGCTGGGCTGATCACCCGGTGGCATTTCTTCCCCAGCCAGTAGGCTGGCTGAGAAGGCAGTGGAGAGGAAAAATGGCATTCTCTTCCCACCCCCACCGCCATTTGAGGTCCCTGCTACCATCCAAGGAGCAGCTGAGTGAGGCACCACCGCTTCACTGGAGCCAGCTCACGTGGTCAGAGCATCAACTCCATGGTGCCTCCTAGGCCTCGTCCTTGCCTGGGAGCTAGGCCCTGATGCCCCCACCAGCTGAGGCAGCAGTGGGAGGGGAAAGACATGCTGGGAGCTGGGTTGGTTCCCCAGCCAAGAAGGGGGTGAGGTAGAGAAATCCACCCTGCTCCTGGCTGCTGGCAATGAAAAAGTCCCTGCTGGCAGCTGGGGACAGGGCCAGCCCTGCTTCACTGGAGCAGAGAGCATAGGCAGGGCTGCAGAGCATGCTGGGATGTTGAGGGACTCTGACTTAACTTAAACCAGGAAGGGGTCTGGGACAGAAGTTCCATAAACTGTTTGACACAAATGAGTTAAGTCTGATACTACATTCAACCAGGTTTATCTTAAGCCAGTTTGGACCATTTTGAAACTGCTTTATGTGCACTGAACTGATGTTCTGTTACAGGTTTGAACCCGTTTCTGGTCACTTAAACTGGTTTATGTGTAACTTCTGTCCCTAGCCAGGCTGGCTTTGCTCAGTTTCAGTTTTTGCTTTGTTGCACAAAGAACTATATTCCCTGTCTCTGCTTCCATGCAGTTGGGCTTTAAATTCTCTCAGTATCCAATGGAAAAGCTTTCCATGTGTGCAGAGCTCATAAATGCTTTTGCAGCCTGTCCCTACAAACAGGAACAGACATAACAGCCCTGGAATCCTGACCTGAAACACGTGTGGAGTCTTTCCAGCAACTTCTTTGAGTCAGGCTTGTAATGAGGGGAAATAACAGAGCTCATCACATAACACCAGTGGTCTGCTTCTGAGCAAACATATATAATGTCAAATAGCAGAATTATAGCTTTTTTAGTTCAACTGTGTTACTGAGTACAGACTGAAGTCTTTACATCACTTCTGTGGCATCCCTGTGCCTCATAACCAAGGATCCTGGTAGTTTCTATTTAAAAATCCCAAATTCTCTCATTAAAAGAAAAAGAATCCCAACTTCTTTGATTAAAAAACCCAAATTCCACGTTTTTCCATTATTAAAATGAAACACCACTGTATATATAGGTATCAGTTGGACACAATGTTTTATTGATATTTTTACAATTGTAAAGCAGTTTGGAAGTCTACCAGAAGGGCCGCGTGAAGCTTTGGGTGGTGATTCGATTCGGAGGAGATTCAGTCCAATTTAGTGGCAGAATCTCCGAATCCGAATCGAATCGGGGACCAATCAAAAGGACCAATCTTTGGAAAAGATTCAGAGACCTTTGAAGATTCGGGCAGTCCCTGAGCTGCAAGGAGATAAAGATGACTCCGAACTAATAAATACTAGGGGTGGGGCTGGGGACCATGGGGGACCCCGCCAGCCCCCGGACCCCCCCACTCCTCCAGACCCACCCCACCCACCCCAGCTCCTCCAACTTTAAAAAAAAGCCCCGGTGCTCACCGGGTGCTGCTAGGCAGAGGGCGATCCCTGCTCCCCCCACTGCCCCATGCTGCTTGGGGGGCTCTGCACAAGCCCCCTGAACCCCCTCTGCTCCCCAGCATCCCCACAGTGCCCTACCCAGGCCAGATCCATCCCTTTAAGAAAAAAAAGCAGAGAAAAGCCCCAGGGCTCACAGCCTCGGGACTTTGGGGGCTCATGGAGAACCCCACATGTGGCAGGGGGCAGCAGGGATTGCCCCCCGCTTGGCAGCACCCGGTGAGCTAGAACTTTTTTTTTTTTTTTTTTTTTTTACAAGTGCTGGTTGCTGGGGCAGACAGGGCAGCCATTGCCATGCTGGGAGAGGGATGGGAGATGGGCCTGGCCTGGCTGATTCAGAGATTATGCTGCTGCTGAATCAAATCGGGACAGTGATTCGAATAACCGAATCGAATCATTGTCCCCCTAATCAGCCAAATCCGAATCAGCAAAACCAAAAACAAATCTTTCCGTGTGGCCTTTCTGACTTATGCACTTACAGCCAGACCTGATGTATTGCAGCCAGTGTAAGGATTTTGCAACGTACAATGCACAGCCCCTCTGGGTTCAGTAGATAGACCAGATACACCTACTGTTGGGTACTTGTCATTAAAGTTGCCTCCATGACAAATAATAAAATGAGAATGTGTTTAAAATTATAAACTAGGACAATAATTGGATAACTGGTGATAAATGAAAATTGTACAATGAAAATATTGAGGATCAGGGTAGGTGTGTTATATTGTTCCTCTGTGGGGAATACACAGTAAACCGGTGATGCAGTCCTTAAGAAATCCTAGTATGCTGAGTCCGTGGAAGAGAAGAAGGAAAAGCAGTTGCTCCTGGACCTTTCCACTCTGCTTTCTGTTCTTGGCACCTTGTGAATAATGAAGAGTGAACAGAGAAGCCACCTGCTGTAGTCACTCTGGGCAGAAATCTGCTCTCCTTGTCACAGAGGCTTCAGGTAAAACTGAGCTCTGTGGCTCACAGCTGCCAGGTGCTTATAGATGCTGGTTGCTCGGAAGTATTTCCTTCACTGGACACGTTGTACACCCAAAGTGGCTGCCACCTATTAGCATTTCCCCACTCAGCGTGTTCAAGGGAGTTTTCCTAAGATGGATGCAGTATCTGCCTATCACTCCACTAGGTGTGCTCAGGTTGCATTTTGAAGAGTCCCCCCCTACAATTAGGAAAGATTGGGTGGGGAGTTTACAGAGGCTCTAGATAGGTATAAATGACACATCTGTCATTTCCATCTGTGCTCCACAGGTGATGTGTCTGGAGGAAGGGCAGATGGAATGGCTGTCCTTGCGGTTGTCTGTCTTTGCTGTTGGCCAGCTTTTGCTCATATCCAAACCTCCAGCTAACAGTTAAATCCACAAGCCATTTTGCCTATACCTTCTTCCCAGGAAACACTATACAGTGCACAGGCCCTTTCGGACCTCCATGGGAAGGGGGAACAAGGCCTTATGCATAGCGAAGTAAACCTTCCCTGGCTCCTTGTAGACTTTCTACCTCTGAACCTGACAGCAGGTATTGGGATGGACATAGCCTGACTCTCACTCTTCACCAGAAATGTCCTGGAACAGACTCAGGCCAAGTGCAGATAGCAGCTCCTGCTATTCTTCTGATGGATACAAACAGGAAACCAAGTTCGTGCTGCAATTTCCAGGCTCTTCTGCAGCAGGGCTGGGCCCTAAAACTTCTGTCCAGTGAGCTACACCCAGGAGTGTGTGTGGGCATTGTAAACATGGTTTTGTGTAATCCAGACTGTTGTGTTCCTGTTTCAACAAGGCAAATAGACAAGTAAGAACAAATGTGTCTGCTCTGCCTACGTGTCGTCTCTCACTGCTATCAGTGCTGTATAAACAGTGATATAATTAGTGTTTATGAATCACTCTACAAATGCAGAAGTCTGTACTATATGTGTGTGGGTTTTCTGGGACAATAAAAACTCAAAAACAGCAATCTCTAACAGCAAACCAAGGTTTTTTTCTATGTATTCAGTTATAATAGGGAAGCCTTTAAAGCCTCTTAGAATAGTCATATTCCATAGAATGAAAGGAGTGTTTTTCTTCAAGCCTTATGTCTGAAAATGAAATGAAAAAGCAAATATTCCATTCTTCCCTGACAGGCAACAGCAAGGTCTGCCTTTCCAGATGGCAGAACTATTTCTCGTGCCCATATGCCCTCTTTGGAAACCCAGAGTTTCCCTGCCTTGTCCAGGAGCACACGCAACCAGACAATTTATGTGACCAGTTTGGCATGCTGGGCAAAACCATGCCAGAGAGCGAGGGCAAGGAGAGGTGGTCAGTCTTACCTGTCCCAGGGGCTCCCATTTGCTGCTGCTGCTTTGCTATCTGCCCACCGACAGCTACTACAGCAGGAGCCACTACAGCTGGTCCACATCTGGGTTCTGCTGCAGTGGAAGGGACTGCTGCTGTGCAGTGAAGACTCCCATGTGTGTCGTCCCCCTCAGTTGGTACCCAGAGATAGTGCCCCTCTTGCCCATCCTTAGTTATGCTACTGAATGCAACCATGGGAATGATGGAAGAGTGACGCTGTTCAGCCAAGATCAGCATATGACTGAACAGGCTGTACCCTGGCTCAGCCATATCCTATGTGTTTGGCCTACCTGAACTACAGCTCAAAGGGCTGTTCTCCCAGGGAGATGTGGGGAGGCAATACATGCAACAGCAAGGTTTAACCTAAACCCTGAATCTTTGTAAAGCACAATGTGCTTACTCTCCACTCCACCTGTCCCCCAAGCTGTTTCTTCACTGAGTTCTGGTTCTCCTGGCACATGCTCTTTTGGGATTTCTGGCCACCACATTGTTTCCAGTGTAGCAGCATCACATGGAGCTCGAGGACTCGGCCTTAGAATGATTTGATATTTGTTGGACAGATGCTGTCCAGTTCTACATTTATTGCTGTCCATGGAGACAAATGGTATAGCACGCATTATGAACTTACTATCCACATCTTTCTTATTAGCTTTGTCCAAAGTACCACTGTTGCTTTATGTTGATCATAATAGTCAAAAACACTACAATAAAAGATGAAGTGTGGATCCTTATTAAGAACTGCCTAATTTCCTGAATGTAAACGTTCACATTTTAACTGTAACAGCACACTTGCACTGTTGGTAACATTTAATCAGGCGTGGAGTATCTGAACTAGGGTCAGATTCTTATTTCCTGCTTCATGTCAAATAGTGAGTTCATTCAGAATGCAGTAATTATAGCTAGTTAATGTAGAAATAACTTGATGAGGCTCTGCAGCCTCTGTTACACAGGAGGTCAGGCTAAGTTATCACATGAGTTCTTTTCTGGCCGTAAAATCTAGAACTCCTTTTAGCGTTCTGAAACCATGGAGGTAGGAGCTGGATAAGTCGCTAGATGGGTGGCTGTTAAGCGGGGATCCGGGTTTTCCCTTTCCCATGGAAAAACCACAGATTTTACCTTTTACCAGAGGCAAATGTGGATTTCTCATTTTACCAGAGAAACCTGTGGATTTTGCAGTTTTGTGACAAAGGTTTCTGCAGGCTGGCAGAGTTTCTGCCTGCAAGGGGCTGGGGGGAGCCGGAGGAGGGCAGTACATGCACATGGCTGCCGGGCAGCCTTGAGAGCAGCTCCCCCGGGTAAATTCAAGGGGAGGTGGGGATTGAGGCCCATGAACAGCGCATGACCACAGGTCCGCCACCACCCACAGGTGCCACCAGCAGCAGCAGCCGGGGGCAACCATGGCCCACCCACAGACTGCCGGCGGCAGGGTGGCAAGTGGTGATCGCCCGCAGGTGCCTTTTTGCAGAGGGTGCACCACCACGTGCAGGGGGTACACATGCACTATGCATAGTCCCTATTGAGGCCCCCATAGGGCAGGAGGGATGGGGGGAGGGAATTGAACAGGGATGGGGATGGGACTGCTGACCAGCCAGGCCATGCCGGGGCCTGAAGCTGCAATGCGCAGCTGCAGGGCTGTAGCAGGGAGTGGGATGGGGCTGCAGGTGGCTTGTCTGGGCAGGGAGCAGAGCCGGCTCCCCGCTGCTGTGCTCACTCCTGGGAGACAGGGAGGATTCATGCCCCCAGGTCCGGCTGCCTGCTGCAGGCTCAGGGAGGCTGCATCCCATTACTGCACACATGCCCGGGGGGGAAAGGAGGTCTGTGCCTGCCAGATCTGTCTGCAAGGTGGTGGCTGTGAGGTGGGGAGTGAGGGGCACCAGCAGGGCCAGGAGGGCTGTGAAGGGGGCTTTCATTTTAATCATGGATTTTGGAGGTTTTATCAGAGAATTTGCGATTTTTTTATCAGGGAAAACTAGGTTCCCTGCTAATAAGGGACTTGACATGCATGGCCTGCATTAGTCCAAACACTGGAGTCTTACTGCTGGCAAAATTTGCATAAAGCCTCTCACTGTAGTCTCTCGCTGTTGAGCACAAAGTTAAGAACAGCTAAGAATATCATCCTTAATAGTCCCCCTTTCTGCCATCACTGGGTTTGCTGCTTGAAATTGCTTTAAGCCTCATGCTGTCGCAACATCTCTGAGCTCCTGTAAATTAGTTTTATTTACTATCTGCAGAGGACTTAACAGTGCACTAGACACATTGAACAAAACCAGCGACAAGCTCCTGCCCAAAAGGTTTGTAGTTGTGTTATTGTGTGCTGTTTGTTTTTAATCTGGGATGCATTGCCCAAGCCAAGTGAAGAGGTATTAAATGATGTTGAAAAATGGCCATGCACTTTCTCCTGCATGTGATTTGTACCTGACACTGGAATTCAGAGAGACACCTTTCCATGGTCAGTGAGCCTTCCCTGACGTCTGCTCATTGCCCAGGTGGTTGCACATGTGAAATCTGCACACAGTGTCTTGAGCATGAACTACCTGACTTAGTACTTGCAGCTAGTCTAGTTAGTTTGCTATTGGTAGCTTTTCCTGACTCTTGTGCACTAAAGAAGCAGTCTAGTTCTTCAGCTGTAGTCCAAATAGAATGTGTTTTAAACAAAAGGTGTTTAAAAATGGAAAAAATTGTGTTTGTAAAACCATATGTTGTGATAGCATCTCCATTTCTGCTCCAGTGTGTCCCCAGGCTCTTTTAAATCCATCTTCTGCTCACCAAAAGGAGGCCAGAGAAACGAAAGCCATCTCTCAAAGCTTTAATTTTACAGCCAACAAAGATTCAAATTACTCACACTAACTGGAAAGCCCCACTTCCACAAAGAGAGTTCCAAGAGTCTCAATAGAATTGCAAAAATCCCAATAAACACACACTTAAATGTGCTCTTGACAAATGGGAAGGCAGTGAAATCCAAAATTTGAAAGGTCAAGAAATGAAGTTGCATTTTAGTGAAAAAAATCTTTGCTTCTCAGTGAGTGCATCTACACGTGCAATAGATTCAAAGCAACAAACTCCAGTACTCACTGCCATTTGAATGTGCCCCTGGGACCACAGCATGTTGAACCAGGTTGGACCATCCCTAGCTGACCGGGGACCCAGCCTGCCAGCCTGGAGCTGCTCTGATCTGGCGCAACATGCTGTGGAGGGGCTGACTAGGGCACGAGGGTGCTCCAGCATGAAGCTAGCCAACAGGTAGACACCGCGCTAAAGCACCCTCGTGCCCCAACCAGCCTCTACCTGTGTACTTCTGAGGAATAAAAAACTCCACAGCAGGATAGTACTCGTCTTTAAAAGGACTACCCTGCTGCAGAGTTAATTAGTTTCCTGTGGCCTAATAGGTCTGCACATGTAGATGTGAGACGTTTACTGCAGAGCTAATTAGTTTGCTCTGCAGTAAACATCTTGAGCACCTGTACATGCGATGCCATTAACATGTACACATGATGAAAATGTTACTTTGTGTGGCTTACTGGGATCACAGTGTACACATGCAAGACTTTGGGGGGGTTTAAATGACTTTACATCATTGCAAACTAAACTACATCCGGGTGTAGTTTAGTTTGCAGTGTTGCAAATTGCAGTAATGCAGCTGTCATCTCACACCCCAGCTGCAAGAGAGGTGGGCAGGCTCTGCAGAAAAAAAGGATCAGGCCCCTCACCACTTCTAGCTTTAGCAGGGCCTGCTGAAGACAGAAGAGTTGAAGGGCCTGATCCTTTTTTTTTTTGGCAGTCGACCCACCTTTCCAGCAGCCAGGGGACAAGCTGCTGGCAGGCTGAGAGGCCCCTGAGCTGTGCGGGGCCCTGGTCCTTCCCTCCACAGTGGTGACACCCTCCAGGGCCACCCAGGAGGGCTGCTAGCAGGCCAGGTGCTGCCCTGAGTTGGATTAGGCCGGATGCTGCCTAAAAGCTGGGGCAGCACCCAGTCCACTAGCAGCCAGCCCAGGTGGCCCAGGGGAATGCTGCCACTGTGAAGGGAAAGATTGGGGCCCCCTGCAGTTCAAGGGCCACTCAGCCTAATGGCAGCTTGCCCCCCAGCCATGGGCAGGCTCCAGCTCCGACAAAAAAAATGGATTGGTCCTCTCACCATAACATGACGGAAAAATTTAAATGGGTTTCAATTAAAAACCCATTGTTTCAATTTAGGGGGAATAGACTAAAACCTTGGGGTTTAAAACCCCATCACATGTACTAGTGCTCCTTGTGTAGACATAGCCTGTGTGTGGAAGAAGGCAATGTTGGCATTGTCTTTCTGGCTGCCTCGCAAGGTCAATCCAGCATTCCCCAAAGTGTAAATTCACTGCTGATTTGCAGGCCATGCAGCTGGAGCTGGTAATCATGGCATATATGTGTGAAGCCTTAATACCATCGGCTGTGATCACAACAAGCAAAGCAGGATAGAGAAAATAAAACACTTTAGCAGAAAATGTCAACGACCACAAAAACTTGCCATGTGTTGAAAAATCAAAAGACTTAGGCCGCTTGATGTGAACTCCAAATTTTCCATAGAAAGTTAAGAATTTTCACAACTTTTTGTCAAGATCCATGTTTTCATCAAACACAAATTTTGACCCAAATTTTCAATCTGCCCCAAAGCACAGTTGAGCAGCCAAGCCAGTAGGCACTTGAAGAGCACTTGGGATGAGGGGGCTAGTATCTGCCCGGGAGAGTGCCAAAGTAAGCCAAGATGTTGCAGGAAGGCAGTTTTGTAGTCAAAGTCCTTTAAGCCAACAAGTCAGCACAACATTAGAGGCACTGTACTGCTGGGGATGTTGTCTTCTGAATGAGATGCACAGCCAAGGTCCACCTATCAGGCTTATTATCATTAGAAGCTCTGTCTCTCTTCGTTGGATGGATTCTCATTTGTGTCATTACACTCTGCCTCCCTGCAGTCATCTTTGCGTTTTAACAGAAGACAGTATTCTTCATTTTCTGTCCTAAACTGTTTTTGTAGTATCCTAGGCAGACAAGGTTCCTTGGGTGAATTTGATATCTTTTATTAGACCAACTCATATAATATCCTT
>JAGPOW010003316.1:185933227-185954148 GCA_030014935.1 Caiman crocodilus
TGTAGAGCAGCTGCCATGTTCAGGCCCCGAGTTGGCTACATTTTACTGCTGGATACAACTCAAATATTCTTTGTAAAGTGCTTTGAATTCCTTTAAGATTAAACAGGATATGTAAATGTAATATGTCACGCTACCACTGCTTCTGTTGGTCAGAGCCGCTCTGACATTTAGCAAACAAAAAGGCAAAATTCGCTCATCACATCACTTGGATGCTCCTGAGATGGTTCGTACAAAAGCAAGAGTTGTTTTACCCGTGTTCTCTGCTAGGAGCACCCTCATAAGCGCCTGACCATGCTAAAATGGACCTGATTAAACAAAGCCATACTACGAAGCCTGATACTTATGGTGTGATTTTTAAAGGGATCTCAGTTCATTAAAATCTAATTCCGTTTAATTTCAGTGGGATTCATGTGCCTACATTCCTTTTAGCTGTTCTGAATATGTCAGTCTAACAGCTGCCTTTGGGACTCAAATCCTAACGTTCATTTTTGCATTGCCAATTCTTGCAATACTATTTAAAGTCTTATAGTATTTTGTAGTTTTACTTTGGCCACCAGCTTCTAAGATCCTAGAATTCCATGAAAATCTTATTTCTGTTTTTCGCAAAGAAGTTACTGGCCCACCAGTTGCACAGAAAGGTTTGAAAATGTCCCGGGAGCACATTATAAGGGCTCAAAACTGGATGGCAAAGAAAAAAGAGATACAAATTAATTTTCATGAATCAAACTAATTTTCATTAATTATAGCAGTGATGCTAATGTTAAAAGAGCCTGACTTGTGATTTTTCAATTTTGAGGTTGCTTATAATTGATTCTGTTCTACTTTTCTAAATATGTCAATGAAGTGGTTTTGTAATCCATCACTATTAATCAATGGCTCTATGTCTAGCTGGCAGCTGGTATCAAGTGGAGTGCCCCCAAGGTTGGTCCTGGGGCCTGTTTTGTTCAATGTCTTCATCAACGACCTGGAAGATGAGATGGATTTCACCCTCAGCAAGTCTGCAGATGACACCAAGCTGGGAGGAGTAGTAGATACACAGGAGGGGTATTGCTAGGATTCAGAGTGACTTAGACAAATTGGAGAATTGGTCCAAAACGAATCTCATGTGGTTCAACAAGGACAACTGCAAAGTCCTGCTCTTAGGATGGAACGATCCTGTGCACCAGGACAGGCTGGGGGCTGACTGGCTGGGCAGCAGCCCTACAGAAAAGGACCTGGGGGGTTGTTAGAGTGGACAATAAGCTGAATATGAGCTAGCAGTCTGCCCTTGTTGCCAGGAAGGCTAACAGCGTGCTGGGCTGCATTGATGGGTGTGTTGCCAGTAGGTCTAGGGAAGTGATTATTCCCCTCTATTCAGCACATGTAAGGCCACATCTGGAGTACTGTGCCCAGTTTTGGGTCCCCCACTACACAAAGGATGTGGACAAATTGGAGAGAGTGCAGCGGAGTGCAGCAAAAATGGTGAGGGAGCTGTGGGACATGACTTACTGAGGGAACTGGTCTTATTTAGTCTAGAGAAGGGGAGACTGAGAGGGGACTTACTAGCACTCCTACTGCTGTGTGCACTCCCGGGAAAGCATGGGGGGCATGTACCTCCTGGACCTGTGTGCAGGCGAGGTTGGGCTGCCGCTGTGGGCTTTGCCTCGGGCACCAAACTTTGTTGCTATGGCACTTAACGTGGTGATCTGCTTTGTAGGTCATCTGGTAAGTGGTATGAAAAGTAGTTTATCTGGTTAGATATTTCGAGCTGGGATCATCAGATTAGGGCATCCAGGCCCCACGAGTGTGAAAGCCAGGCTTGAGCTTTAATGAGTTGGGTGCAAACCACGTGATGGAAGTAGAAAAAACTGAACTGCTCTGTAACTGCGATAGGGCTATCGCACATCATCATGCCATCGCCCCTTTGAGCTCACCAAATGAGACTAGAAGTGGCTGACTTGCAGCGCTGTGGCCTGGCAGTCGGTTCTGTGTCAATCTGCTGAGTGCTGAGTGCTCTTGGGTTTCTAGAGTATATGTCCTGCTTTTGTAGCTCATGAATGGCATTATTAAAATAATTTTTAAGGTAACTGTTTAAACTCACCCACAGTTTTCTCCCTGGGGAGAGGAGGGGAAAAAAAAGGAAAGGGCACAAAGGAGAATGCTGATTATTTAGCTTCACTATTAGAAGACATTCGGACACTAGAAAGGATTTGGGGTTCGCAGGCCACATCTGCACTAGACGCTTACTGCTCAGTAGCTTGTTACTACTGCACATAGCGTTGTGGGACATGAACTGTAATGCAGTGCTGCTGCTCAGTACTAATGAGCTACTGCACAGTCAGCATCACCTCAAAGCCGGAGACACGACTGCACAGTACTGTTGGTTACTGTGCAGTCAGAGTAGTTGCGTATGCAAGTCCTAAATAACCGAGCAGTAACAACTGCGCAGTCTGCATCTCATGTAAATACAGCCACAGAAAACAAACAGTTGAGCCTGTGCTGATCCTAGTGCTAACATGATCCTTGGGTATGTAGAGAGAGGAGCTCTGCAGAGGAGCAAGGAGGTGATTTTCACTTCATTATATTATATTGGTGAGACTTATCCTGATTCTTCTGTTCTATTCTAGTAGCCACATTTTTAAGAGGATGTTGAAACCTAGAGAGGGTGCAAGAAGAGCCACAAAGGTGAGCAGAGGGCTGAAACAGATAACTTCCAGGGAGAGACATAGACATCTATCTGTCTAGCACAGTGGTTCACAACTGGGGTGCTGTGAGAACCTTTCATGCTTTGGCGTGTGCAGCCCTGATGCGGCCGGGTGAAACTACCCCACACATCTCTGTTTTCAAGAAGAGCATGCAGGGCTGGAATAGGAACAGCTGTGGGAAGAGCAGACGCTCTTCTCTGCTTTGGGTTTATCAGATCACCCTAATGCAAGCAGGAGTGCACACTCCTGCTATGCTGCTTCTGGAAGGAGAGCTTTAATATAAGAGGGAGTCCTCCACTATCCAAGATATGAATAGTTAAACATGTAAACATACAGAGGCAAACTTATATGCAACGAGGCAGGAGTTGCATGGGCTCGTTGCGCAGGGCTGCAGCAGAGGCAGCATCTCAGGTGAGAACCCCTGAGGTCAGCTGTGTACAACTGTGGTTCTCAACCAGGATGTTGCCCAAATTCAGAAACAGTTATGGAGGGTGCCTTGAATCTAGAAAGGTTGAAAACCGCTGGTCTAGCCTATTGAACAAAGGTTGTGAGAGGTGACTAGATTAGTGTGCAAGTAAAGGTAGATCAAGAACCAATGGCTGGAAGCTGAAACCAGACAAAGTCAGTTGAGAGCTAAGGCATAACTTTTTAAAAGAAAAAGTTATTTTTAAGCACTGAAAGAAATTGCCAAGGGAAACCATAGATTTTCCTTCTCTTGATGTCTTCCAAATGAAATTGGATGTCTTTCTGGAATAGGTAACAAGGCAACTTTTAATGACTACGATATAGAGGAGGTCAGACTATATGACTCTATGGCCCTTTCTGGCCTTTAAAATACGAAATCAGAGTAATGGGCACACCTGTTTAAAACCTGTTGATCATGAGACCAGTTATTATAGACTGACTTGGGGTAAGTCCACACCCTGTTTTTACCTTGCTGTTCTTTGCTCATTTGTCCTTATAACTCGAGCTTGAAGGATGATGAGACGTGGCGAATAGGGGGCTACTTTTGTGTTAGGAGTGGAAAAAGGAAGAAAAAGACTTACTAGATAAGTGGAAAAGAGAAGTCCATAGGAGCACACACGTGCCTCTTGCCCCAACAGGCATGTGCGGGAACAGTGCGGGAAGAAAATTAGACTCATGGATAGCCAGGGGTCTAAAAAAATCGACATGGGCTGCCAGAGTCTCTATGGTTGCCCCTCACCCTGGCGCTCACCAGCCGCATGTTTCAGCACCAGGGCCCCGGTGCTGGTGAGTAAGGGGTCGGGGGGGCTGGAGGAGGGGGAAAGGGACCATTGGGGGAGGGATCTCCACTGGCCCCGCCCACTCCCCCAGCCCCTCTGACCCCACCAGCTCCCCTGAGCCCCCCTACCATCTCTGCCTCACTACCCCATACTTAAAAAAAAACCCAAAACCCCGGCACTTGCCAGCAGTTGGAGGTGCTATGTGTCTGCCTGCGGCCCCGCTCACACAGTGCAGGGCAGGCTGACAGCCCCAGCGGCCCCAGCCCAAGCCTGCTGCCCCTGCACTGCCCTGTGCTGCCCCGGGGGCTCTGCCAGGAGGCCCCAGAGCACTCCCCCGCCCCCACCCCTCCTCAGGTAAGCAGAGGCTTTTTTTCCCATTTTTTTTTCTGGGATTTTTTTAAGTGATGGTGCCTGGGGCTGTAGGGGTAGCATGGGGGTGCAAGTTGTGGGGGTGAGGATGGGTGAATCACCCACTGGGGGATCTGGGGGAGCGGGGCTGGGTGGGTCAGCCATTGGGGGGCTGGAGTGGGGCATGTGGGCCTCTGCAAGAGGGGTGGTAGTCCCTGTGATGGCCATTTGGCCCCTGTTAGGAGCCTGTACCCCTTGTGTGGGGGTTGAACCCTCTGTTTGGGGGCCGTACCCCTTGTGAGAGGGCCAAATCCCTTGTGTGGGGGCCATCACCCTATGGGAGGGCAGTAAAATATGTATTCATGAATTCATAGTTCACTTTATTATTATGATAGGAGACTTACTTTAACACTGTAGATATATCAATAAAACGTTGTCCAACTCATCACTGTCTCTGTCCCACTGTCTCTCTCTCTCTGTAGTGGTCTTTTGTTTTACTTGTGGAGGAACATGGATTTGGGGGTATTTTAGAGAGACTTTGGGATTTTTTTTTATTGGGGATTTTTCAGTTTTCCAACAGGGAACACCAGAATTCCTGCTAGGGAGGCCAGTGGCAGGACCCTGTCTGCCCAGAGCTGGCACCTGGGACCCAGCTGGCTGTGGCTGACCTCCTGGACAAATGGGGCTGGGAAGACATGCTTTGACAGTTCAAAGCAGGCCACCACACCTGGAACATCTTCCAGGCGATAGCTGCCTAGATAGCCGGGCAGGGGCGCACATGGCAGTAGTGCCGCACAAAGGCCAGCCCTGCAGTTGCAGCCCACTGGCAGCCGGCCCAGAGGGGCAGATACCTCTGCTGGCAATCCCCATCTGGGTCTGGCAGGTGCGCAGCAGGTCACAGCCAGGCAGCATCCCCCACCGCCAGACTGCTGCAGTGGGTAGAGGATTCAGGGAGCTCTTAGGGCTGCTTCAGCAATCCAGCTGGCACAAGGGGTAGTGTCCCCACGTATCAATTGGCTGGGCCCCAGAAGCTCCTGAGAGCTAGTAGCCCTGAGCTACTTGCCAGGGTCGCTTTTTATACTGCTGGGGCCAGGACTACACAGCTTTTTATACTGCTGGGGACAGCACAGGTGCTAGCCCTGGGCTCTAGCTCCCCCTGGCTGAAGATTCAGAGGAGCCAGGCAGGGTTATTTTGCCCCAAGTGGCACAATTTGCTCCACAACAAAGTGTATGTCCGAGCACATGCGCTGAGGCAAAAAGCCCTGGCTCAAATTTGCACCACTTCTATTTGAGCTGCTGCAAGCGCACACATGTGGGGACATGCCCTAAGAGTCATTGCTTTTAAATAACATTTAGGCTCCTAATTTGTCTAAATCATTTTACAAATGGGACTTCAACTCCTAAGACGCTTCAAAAATTTACTGTACCTTTTCTAGCAACCAAGCAGAGGAAAACTGGAGAAAGTGTCAGAACAAGTCCTCTCACATTTTTGATGCCATAGGATTTCTATAACCTGTCTGACCTTCCTGTTTAAGTGTCTCAGGATGAAGTAATAAAGAGGCACAATAAATGTGCTCATCATTGTCTCCTTGCTGACAGACACATTTGAAATTGAAAATAATAACAAAAAAAATCTGGGGCAGACTGGGTGAGCCTGAGCCCTGACACTCAAAGAGCTGTGAATGGAGCTTTTGATGATGGTAATCTTGTTTGTTCAATGAAGCATGATTTGTCTGGTATCAGTTTCCAGTGCACAGCCTTGGTGTCCCACTTGTTCACATCAGATTTCAGGGGCAAAGGGGGAGATCTGAATGGCACCACTCTCTTTGCATTGCTTAAGGTCCCAACGAGAATAATTAATTTTAAATACAATACAGTCTTTCCTTGTGCAGAACTAAAGCATGGAGGTTACTAACCACATCACTCATTCCTCAAGCTCTTCCTATTGTCTGTTCAGTTGGATGGAAAGAGAAGTCTATTCACATTCCCTTTAGTTTACCATCCACATTGCCTGAAGTTAGATAAATGCTGAACATTTCAAAAGATCCCTGAAAATCATACTGCTGTCTGGAAAATGTTCATTCACAATTAATACCTATGGCGCCTGTAACTGAAAGACTAGGGAAATAGTAAGTTGTTGTTTTTTTCTAATTTATTTACTTTATGTTTTTTGTATAACTGGTTTATTTTATTTGTATTCCGGCAACGTGGAAGTGAAAAATTATTTGTTTAAAAAAAGGTGCAAAAGAAGTTGGAAAAAGCACACATTGGCAGGCAGAAACAGAGACAGATGCATGTAATCATGCAAACAGCTCTTCACTTGCTTTTCAGCTGCCTGGGATTCAAGTGGGCCCTTGATGGTTTCTCAGAGGAAGATCATTGTCTTTCTAAAGGAATATACTGAACCCAGAGCAAAAGCATGTTTCCTTTCTGTCTTAAGGCTTGCCTGCAAAGACTCCTCTGATATTATGTCATATTATTATTTAAAGTTATGCCAAAGTATATATATGTATGTATATAGTATGAAGTACTCATTCTTTGCCCGGGTTGTTATTTTTGTAATTGCAGTATTTGTTTATTCTCAAAGAACTTAGTACAACATATTTGGGTCGAAAATATTGTTTGTTTTTAAAGAACATAGCACAACATGCTAGACAGACTACAAAAGTGGACAGACGAGCATAGGAGATGGGGTTCAACATAGATAAATGCACCTTGGGAGAAGGAATCCACAGCACACATACAGGCTGGGGAGTTCTCTTCTTGAAAGCACAGAAGTGGAAAGGGATTTTGGAGTCATTATTGACTCCAAGATAAACGTGAGCCGCCAATGCCAGACCGCAGCCAGCAAGGACGGCCATTCCTTGTCATGCATCCAAAGTGCATCTCAATCCGGTCCAGAGAGGTGATACTCCCCCTCTATGTGACCTTGGTCAGGCCGCAGTTGGAGTACTGCGTCCAGTACTAGGCGCTGCACTTCAAAAGGGATGTGGCCAACCTGGAGAGGGTTCAGAGGAGGGCCACCCGCTTGGTGAGAGGCAGCAGGACAGGCCCTACAAGTAGAGACTGAGGGACCTGATCCTGTTCAGCCTCAGCAAGAGAAGGCTGAGGGGGGACCTGGTGGCTGCTACAAACTCATCAAGGGGGATCAACAGCAAATAGGTAGAGCAATTTTCTCTCCAGTACTACCTGGGGTGACGAGGAACAATGGTATGGAGAATAGGTTTAGGTTAGAGATCAGAAGGCAATATTTTACAGTTAGGGTGGCCAAAATCTGGAACCAGCTTCCCAGGGAAGTGGTCCTCACCCCTCCCTTGGGCATATTCAAGAGGAGGTTGGACGATCTCCTTTCTGGGGTCTTGTGAACCCAGCGTTCATTCCTGCCTGTGGAATGAATTCTGTTCAGGTCCTTCCTGTCCCTAGCTACTATGAAACTATGAAACATATTTAACATGTAATATTTAACGTGGAGCAAAAAAAGGCACGCATCAATATAATAATGCCAATTGAATTTTTAAAAAGGCAAGTGGCAATATAATAATGACAGTTGAACTGCATTCACTACATGCAAAATGGAGAGGTACCAGTTTGTTATCTGAGAAGTGAAGTAATCCCAGTCCATGGAAGCCCCAAAAAGGGTCAAGTGAAAAACAACCCACCTATAATTTTCTTTGGGTGGTACTCAGTGATGTTGGAAGGTTTAGAGTACATAGGACCAGCCATTCTTGAGTTATAGGCAAACATACATACATACACTTCATTATATATATATAATATATATATGCTCAAAAACCTATTATAGCTTCTGAGAAGAGTGCACTATTTAATCTCATTATGTGAAGGGTCAGCATTACTGAGTATATTGACTCTCATTCTGAAGAGTGCCTCACATATTAGCTATAAAGATATGTAATTTTAAATGAATTTTTCCTACATTTGTAATAAAGTCTTTGGTGTCCAATTTAAGGACTGACAATGCATGATTAGATGCTGGAAAGCTCAGATATGAACTAGAATATATAATAATATTTTGCATATTTGGCACAAGGAATGGTAAGGCCTTCCATAGTGCTTCCTATCTCAGGAAGATGCACATATTTACAAACAAATGATGAAAAGAGATTCAGAATGCCCTTGTTGGATAAGCATTGTCATTCCCAGGAGGAAACTAAGGAACACAGGTATGAAATGATTTGCCCTAAATAACATGACAAGTTACTGGCAGACCTGATAATAGAAGAAAGATTATCTACTTCCTCTGCTTTAGCAAACAGGAATCAGCTAAAATGGGAAGGATAACCTAGTGCTTAAAACACACTCAGGAAGTCTGGGTCCAGTTCCTGTCTCTGCCACTGACTCATTGCATGACCTCGGGCAAGTACATTGTTTTCCTGTGTCTTGCGTTCATCCTCTTGATTGTATGAACAACATTTACCTCCCAGCTCTCTGGAGTGATGGTCTAAGCCTGCTTGATGATGTTTCTAAAACACTTTGTGATACTCAGATGGGAGGAGCTGTAAAAGTACAAAGTAAGGATACTTTTCCCTAAAATGGCGACAAGGTCTCTGATTAACCTGATGATTCCATTAGTGTGATAGATGTAGACATTCTCAATATACCATTTCCTTGATTGTTTGCCTCTGCTGGTATTTCGTACATATTTGTGTTTTTGTACGTGCAGGAATAGCAAGTACATATGTCATCCTATATTGTGAAGAAATTGCTATCCTTTTGTAATTGTCCTTTTATCTACAGGTATGGAATGAACTGTTTAATCCAGTTTGAAGATTTTGCCAATGCCAATGCTTTCCGTCTCCTCAACAAATACCGCAACAGATATTGTACATTCAATGATGACATTCAGGGTAAGTAAAAATGCAGTTGGGAAAGTGAGACTTCAACCCGGTCCAGCACACAGGAAATACAATTCAGTTCACAAGACCATTAGAACATAAGTGTCTACGGGGCCCCACAAAAGCAATTAAATAATAAACAAAAGCACAATAGCTTTAGCAGCCTTTAGCTCCATTTAGCTTTTCTGCAAATTTCTGCTGCAGTTCTTGTTGTGAGAGAAAATATCCTATATGGTTTCTTCCGGTGCATTAAATTATTAAGGCAATTTCGGGAGTTTAATTTTCTATCAGCAGGCTCAAGCAGTAAAAAATGTAACAGTTGCATAGGTTGTTTAATTTGCATAAGTTTTATAAGCATTCAGTAATCCTTGCAATGACTCTATTATTATCCTCTCCACATATACATGGGGAACTGATATGGTGATAGCCAACCCCTGCCTTTAGCTTCACTGTCAGTATTAATGGAAAGTTAAGTTCTTTTTCCCCAAAGAGACTAACGTGACTTTCCCAAAGCCATGGAGAGAGTGACATAGTTGGTATTAGAGTGTTAGACTACAGTTGTTCTCAACATAATGTGTATGAATAAACCCTTTCCTTTGCTTGAAATCACTGCAGGAAAGAGTGTTTTTCCATCCATCCATCCATTTAAGAGCAGGGTCTTTTTATGTCAGTTATATGTCAGTACACTAGCCAGCCCTTACCTCCACTTCTTGTCTTCTTATGTTTTCTTCCATTTTACTTAGCCCTGACTGACACGTAAGGGAAATTTGGAGAGTCAGTCTTAATCAGTTATTACAATCATCCTATTTTGCATCTGAAAAAGACCAAATGAAACTACCATGCCAGTGGTATTTTTCACGCAGTGCCTGTTCCTATGAGAGGAGCCCCTCGGCATAGTTCCATAGCCACAGTGTCGTCTAATAGTCCTTCTGCATCTATGAAGTCTTCTAACTTTGGGAGTTGGAAGCACAGTGGTAGCTAGTCCTGCTAGAATAAATGTGTTTTGAGGAAGGATGTTTAGCAAAAGACAATGAAGACATGCCAGACTGGGTAAGGTAGACGTCCAAGAATCTAATCCAATAAAGAGACTAGGAGGAATAGCTTGAAGATGGCTGACCCCCTTCTTCAATAAAGCAGGAGATAGGGGTTCTGGTGCTGCGCAGGTTTTCACCATGGGACTGTGAAGGATCAGATTCAGGTCTGGACAAGGGTTTTGCTGAGGATGACAGAAAGACTGAGTATATTTAATTTGTAAAAGGAGGAGTGGTGGGAATTGGGTACTATGTCAGAAGGAGAAAAGAGGGAACTTTGAGGCACTGTGTATAGACTCAGGCTGGAGCAGATTAATGCTCTGAGTTGGGAGAGATGACAGCTGGACACCTGGGGGCAGGTCCTACATCTGGCTCTTCAAAGTCCAACACTTTTGGTATAGTTTCACTGAGTAGGGGATGACAGGATTTGGCAGAGCTCTGTATGAGCATGCCCAGAGCACAGGTCTTGGCTGGTGCTCCTCACTTGAAACTATGCAGTTGTGCATGGGCATCTTTGAAGATCTGACCCTGCAAAGATTTCCCAATAAGCCAAAGTTACCATATGGTAAAACAAGTGATACTTAACCTTTTTCCCATCTCCTGTGAAATAAAACATAGAGCTTGTGTGGATTTTATTGTAGTCTATTAATTACTTGAGCAGCCATGTAATAAGTCATGAAACACTAACCAGTATTTGGGGGGTTTATGTAGTTGCCTTTTTACAGTAAGTTAAAGAAAGTAGATGATGCCAAGTCTGGGACTCATATTCCAAAGTTTGTGCAAATGAACCCAGGAAAACTTGAAGTCTTTCCCACTTTCCTTAGCATTTAGTTACAGGACTTTGGACTTGCTCACTGTCTTGTAGAGCTCACCTACTTTTCCACCCTCTCTGAATTTGGCCACCGAGCCTAATGGAGTCTAACTTGCATTCCATGGAGAGTTAGGGTAGGCATGAGAGAAAGTAGGGGATTCCCAATTGAAATTTATACCCTCCTTTTACCAATGTTTATTGATTTCCCCATCACTTGTGACCCCTTTGGTATCTCAGGCCTTATCTAAAGGAGGCAGTTGCACCAGTTTAACTTAAAATGGTTTTAAAATGATCTACTTGACCTGGTACAGAACCCCGAGTAAACACTCTCATTTCACTTTCACTCAAGCCAGTAAAGAATAAGCCTAATTCAGTTTGAATTCGACGTACTGCTTTAGCTTTCAGTTTGCACTGATTTAACAAAATAAAATTTAGGCATGACTTTAGTCTTCCATTTAGGCCAGGCCAAAGTGGCACTAATTTAAGCTTAGCAGCCAAGTGGTGTGAGTCTATGCAAAATCACATCTTAAGAGAAGCTAAGTTAGTTTAAGGCTACAAACACATTGCATTTGTCCCAGGATAAGCCGTTTAAATCTGAGACAAAATGCAGTCCTGGGATTGCATCACTGAATCAATGGCAGAAAGGCAGCAGTGCATTCAGTCACTCACTAAACCCAGATCAGAAGGGTACATGCCAATCTCAGGATATTTCTGTTCCAGGACCAACATGGACACAACTTGTCCAGAGACAAATGCAATGTATGTTATGCGTGGACACCACGCACTGAGCGTTGGGAAGAAGGTGGACATCACTAGGCCTCAGACTCCCTTAAGTCTCTGTCTATTTGGCCTCATGTTCCTGTGTGAAAAGAAACTATCTTTTGACATTCTCATCCCCACAGTATTTTGTAACCAAAAACTTGCTTCCTTCCATGAACATCCTAGCCCAAGAGTAGGATGACTCAGGAGGTAGAAACCCTTCCCAAGCCTGGCCAGCCAGCTGAGGCTGAGTGGGAAGTTTGCCACATATCTTGAACTGGGAAGGGGTGACTGCTCTTATTATGAAACCATTTGCCAGGGCCTGAAGCCGGAGCTGGCTCACAATGCCCCGCTGTGTGGGAGTTCCCTTTAAGGGACGGCAGCTTGATGACATCACCCCTTTCCCAGCGCTGTCTGGGTTCATTCAAGGGACAGCAGCTTTCATTTCAGCTCCAGGGAACGTTTTTCACTGTCCCCTCCCCTCGTTCAATAGCAGAGCAGAAGAACGGGCCAGCGGCAAAATGGGGGGAGAGGTCTGGAGCATTCATCTGCTGGTGTCAGATCAGAAGCAGACTCAGCATCCGCTCTCTGCCACTGTGACATGGCCCGACCCAGTAAATGGCAAGTCTCACGTTCTCACGGTGCCCCGCCTAGCACTGCTTCACTTCTCCTTGCCCAATGATGATGAGAAAGTAAACGATTCAGAACGCCCACGCTGGGCTAAATCCTTGTGCCCCACCGGGACAGGGCTGGTGCACAGGCCTCTGCATCCCTCGCAGACAGGAAAATGCCCATTGTATTAATCTGGAGACCACGGAAGCTCATGAAAAACTGCCTGTCTTTAAAAAAATCTACGGTGACTGTGGCTGGGCCCCAGTCTCTTTTAGTGTGAAATCAAAAGGCTTGTCTTTTTCAGCTCAGTTTTCTCAAGTGTGCATTGAATCCCCATCAAAATCAACTGGAGTTTTCCCATGGGCTTTAGTGCCTGTGGGTTCAGACCCATACTAAGATCAGGCTGTTTAACTTGCACAGCTGAGATCTTAATGCAAGCACCGTGGCGCTTTCGGCGCGGTGCAAAACTATATGCATCTGGCTGCTACACAGAGCAGGGCCTTGCAGAAGCCTTGCCTCAGTGAGAACAACTGCTTGTACTGAACAGAGCCAAGTTTCACCACTCATTTATGAGCATCAAATAGATGAATGGCTTTTGTGGGCTCTGATTCTTGGTCATACAGAGAGTAGCACTTAGAAGTTGTCAAAAAAGATATGGTTGTCAACAGAAGCTGTAGGTTGTGCCATTATTTGTATAGTACTTGATCACGTATTTGGAGAGTCTCTTGTGCTTATAGATAAGGGGAGAGAGTTTGGGATTTAATGGGAGCATTTCACAGAGAATCATAGAAACATGGAGAAGTGGGCTGGAAGGGACCTCCAGAGGTCGTCTAATCCAACCCCCTGCCTGAGACAGGATCATCCCTATCCAAACTGTCCCCGACAACCATAATCTAAACTTGACGTGAGACTACTTGCAACCCTGACCCAACATAGACCAAACACCCTAACTTGCCACAGGCAAAGCAGGGGAACCACAGCAGCCAATGTCCTGTTTCTGTGAAGTGTTGTCAATGACTGCTCAGGAGATCCTGGGTGCAGAGCCATGTCCCACTGCAGAGGAAAGCAAGGACCCCCACAGTCCATATCAGTCTGACCATAGGGTACAATTCCTTCCTGACCCCAAATATAGTGATCAGTCTGACCCTGAGCAGCGGGGCAAGACCCTCTTCCCAGGAACCTCTAGCTTTGCTCCCAGCGGGAATATTGGCACACCCCAGTCAAAGTCCCCCATTTACCTGGCTATTTCCTGACTTGTGAGAAGCTTGAATGTTCTCTTGAAATTAGAGGACTTCTCTTGACATTTTGAGAACTTTAATTTCAGGGTGCCCAACTGGAGCTACCTTGCATTAGCCTAATTTTCATGAAGTGCAGAGCAGTTCCCTCTGCAAATGAGAGCCCTTCAGAGTGTCCCAGAGAAAGGAACCCCACGTCATTGGCCACGTTGGAAGGCTTTGACCTTAATATCTGTACAACAGAAGTGAGAAACAAGCTGTACGCTGGTATCACTTCCCTCCTCGGACTCACGCTGGGTTAGATTCTGTTCCACCTATCAGGCACATAAGTAAACTTGGGCATCTGCACGTGATCCTATTTGAGCCCGCTCAAGTCCATGAAAACCAATTAATGCAACAGGTGAGTCCTTCTCACTGCTTTTCTGTGAGTCGATATTGAGGATCAGATGATGGTATTCTATGAAAGTAGATGCTGGATGCATCTACACAAGATGCTACATTGCTATAGTGATGAGCTATGGTAATGTGGCATTGGCAAATACTAACTGTGATGCCACTGCTCCTGCACAGTAGCAACGACCTACTACGCAGTAGCTCATTGCTGCTGCACAATAGGGTCGGAAACAACCCGTGCGCCACTGGGAGTGCCCAGTGCCAACTGTGCAGTGGGGCACACATGAAGACACACCTATATAGTAGATTTTTAGGGACTTGAACAGGCTGGAATAGAATAGGATTTAGGAGCCTAAATTCATTTAAATGTCTACTAAGTGGAATAGATCTGGCCCGGTCTACTCAGAAACCTTAGACTTCAAGAGGACAGTCCCAGGTCCCAAGTGAGAATAGATGTGGGTTTATTACAAAGCTCCAAGTCTGAACTCCCTCAGACGTTTGGTTGGGTTCGAATCCAGGTTCTCATGCTGCTGCCCATGCTGCAGGCACTTTTCCGCGTGCTTTGGTTAATAAGCCTCATTTTTGGCAATTCATTTAGTCATTTCAGATGATTAAAACTTTACAGTATCTTCCTTTGTTGTTTCAGCTGGCTTGGAATATGTATTGGTAATTATGACAGGAAGCTAAAAGGAAAGAAAAGCACGATAGGAAGAGAGTGCTGGAAGACATGATGCTGTAAAACAAAGGGAGTTATGTGCTGTCGGACAGCTTTTGAACAGGCATTTTCTCTATAGGGACCCATTCCACCTGCATGGGAAGGTAGAGCGGGATACTTCTCATTCCTGCAGGGATTTTCCATTACCCAGCCCTTTTGGACCTGTGCTTTCTAGTTGATGTTACTATAGTTATTAATTAAGGGCCAGCTTCTTCTTTTGCATCCTTTCTGTAACTGTATGTCCCCCTGACTTCTGTGTAGGGCAAACACATAACCTCTGCATCCGTCCTCTGTAAGTGTAAATGGATGTCACTCCCTTGACTTCTGGGGATGACTGTTTTATAGCTGCTGAGGATCTGGTGTTAAACCTTTTTTTTAATGGAAATATATATACTTCTTCCCCGTACATTCATGATTGGTTTTAACTTTCACTGGATAATGTCACGGACTATTTCTTTGAACCATTATCCTAACCCATGCTGTAAAAAAGCATTGTCACTCAACTTTCTGTAGAGCTCTTTGGGGGCCTCAAAATGCATAACAGAAAAGCCAGGGGAATAGGAGGGCTGGCACTAGTTTAAGCTGAAACTGGATGAGTAAGAAGCTAGCTTTAGGTCTTACTTGTCTGCAAAATATTTAAAATTCCCTAGATGTTTGTGGGGGGGGCAATCTTAGAGAGCAAAAATAGCATAACTCCTATTTATTTTCAGTCTTTTCTAGCAATTGTTGTGCAAGATGGGGGAGTTTTAGAAAATAAAAATGTATTAGCACTGGTATTATTGGAAAAAGTAGTTTGCTTCTTTGAAGGGAACAGAGAGTATGGATCAGGACTGAGAAAGGAGAAACTGCCTTTTCCACATCTCTGTAACTGTTTTTAAGTCCAGCATAGGTAGACGGTGACCAAAGGCTCTTTGGTCACCTACAAAAAATACACATTTGTTTTTGGTCTGTTTCCTAGTACAGAACTGTAGGGTTGGAAGGGACCCAGAGTTACCTAGCCCGCAATTACCTGGAGAAGCTAGGTGCTTTCAGGTCAGTAAGGCTGGACGGGACGCATTCTAGGATACTGAAGGAATTGGCTGAGGTAATTTCAGAGCTGTTACCTATCCTCATTGAGAATTTGTAGAGGGTGGATGAGGCCCCAGATGTCTGGAAAAGGGCTAATATAGCACCCATCTTTAAGAATCCAGGGAACTACAGACCAGTCTGGCTGACCTCAGGGCCTGGAAAGGAAACTATTGTGAAACACCTAGAGGAGAACAAGGTGATGAGGAAAAGCCAACACGGAGTCACCAAAAGCAACGCATGCCTGGCACACCTGATTTCCTTCTATGATAAAGTGACAGGCTCTGTGATGAGTGGAGAGTAGTGGATGTGATATACCTTGACTTTAGCAAGGCTTTTGACATTTTCTCCCATGACATTCTCACTAGAGAGCTAAGGAAATACAGACTCAATGAAAGTACTGTAAGGTGGATACAGAACTTGTTGGATCAGCATGCTCAACAAGCAGTCCTCAATGGTTCAATATCTAGTTGGGAGGAGGTATCAAATGGGGTTTCCCGGGCGGGGGCATGGGTCCAGTGTTGTTTAATGTATTCATTAATAATTTAGGTCATGGGATCTGGTGCAGATTTGCAGATAACACCAAACTGGGTGGAGTTTCAGAGGCTCAGCGGGATAGAGCTTGGATCCAGAATAACTTGAATAGACTGAAAAAATGGTCTGCAGTCAGTCAGATGGAATTCAACAAGGACAAATGCAAAGTTCCACACTTGAGACAAAATGGTTGCATGCATAAATAAGGACTGGAGACTAACTGGCTAGGCTGCAGTACTGCAGAGAAGGACCTGGGAGTTACAGTAGGCCATAAGATGAATATGAGTCAACAACGTACTGTTGTTGCAAAAATAAAAGACAGCAGTATACTGGATCATCTCTTGCAAATCTAGGGAAGTGATTTCTCCACTCGATTCAGTCTAGGCAGAGGAGCATTGATTTGGGCACAGAAACATTAAAAGTGGTGCCACTCTTGCAGGTTATTGCATTGCTGCTAAGAGAGGGTGTCTCCTCCAGAGCAGCCAAGCCTTTATGTGCATTAAACAGGGAGAGGCTAGGATTTTTTGTGATATCTCTTATTAGACCAACTGTATAGTTGGGAGAGGTTTTTCCAGCATGAAATACCCTTCTTCAGCTCTGCAAAAGAGGCAGACACAGGCTGAGCTAAGTAGCAGAGAAACGTATTTCACATTTCAAAAGGGAGTTTTACTTCTTGTCCCAGGACTCACTTTTCCGTACAGTTATGTCCCCTGAATGGCTTGTTGTAGACAATACAGAACAGCTGCCTCCTGCTTTTCTGGGCCTCCTTCTGATGGCAACAACTGAAGTGCTTGATCTTCCCAGCATCACTGTTGAAGCTAGCAGTTCTTTCCCCACCACCCAAAATGCTCTGGGTTTCCATTGCTCTTAAACTGTTGATATACAGAGCAAATACTCTGAATTACTTTCTCTGAATGTCCCTTTCTATTTCTGTGTCGCTGGGCTTGATTGCTTCCAAGCAGTTTCAAAAGTTTATTTTTAACCATCTTAGTGCAGTCACTTTGAGAAGAATGTCAGCAGTCTGATTACACTTGAGCTTTACACTTGAGTTTAGAGCCATTTTTACACATGCTCTGGGAGGCACGGGCAAGGACATTTTAATTAGAGAGCCGTGCTAATTAAAAGTGCCTGAGCATCACATCATGTGTATTAGCATCCCCCACACTGAAAAATGGCAGTGGGGCACTTTGAATAAAAGCTCACAACATATTATTGTTTAGTGAGCTTTAGTTCAAAGCCCCCACCACCATTTTTCAATGTGGGAATGCTGATAAGCATGATGCTAGAGTTTGCTAGAATGCATTCATTTCTGCACTCCAGCAGTCTTGATTAATCAAGTCTGCTCCAACATGCTGGATTTCCAATGCATGAGAGCCGGCTCCCTGCACATATATAGGAGCCCCAGGAGACTAAGATGGAAATATCACTGCATGTCTTTGCCTCATTCTAATTCTGCTAGGTTTTTTGCAGTAATTATCAGCATCTGGGAAGGTTAATCTGCCTCCAAGATCCATCTGAATGGCAAATGCTGCAGAGGATTACTCTGAACTAGGGTTTGAAAAGGTTGTGCAGCAAGGGATTGATTGTTCCCTGTCTGTAAAATTACATTTTTTTGCTTGCACTTTCTCATCACAGTTATAATGGTCTTTTCTTTTTTTATAATGGTCATTCCTGATCTTTGGCAACCATTTGAGAGACTTCAGTGAGGCAAAGAAAAAGAAGGAAAGACTGACTGGACTAATGATTAATTTTTTGGATTAGCTGGTTCCCAGTTTTCTTCACTGGATGCACTGGCCCTTGTTGGAGTCAAAGGGTATTACTAGGGAGTATCACCTATACTGGGGGTCAGGAAATGTAATGAAATGGCTAGTGTTTGTTGGTGTGCTTCTGTCTGCTGGAATGGGAACTCTTCTGTTGTTTGCCATAGGCCATATACAGCTAATGGCTGTTGGAGGTTCTCCTTTAAGTGGCAGTGGCATATACCTTTGATGAAGGAGGGTGCAAATTTTACGGTGACACTGTACAGAACAGCATCTGATAAACAGGTCTAGCAGTCACAACCTTGTTACCATATATATTCATGTGGACAGGTGGCAGCCATCCTTCTCCATGGTGCTTACTGTGGAGCTAACCGAGGTGTGTACTTCAATTACTTGAGCAAGTAAGTGGGGATTTGCCCCCACTGCTGACATGGACTGTACTTTGAGAGACAGGGTCAGGTGCAAGGAATCCGACCCCAGATTCTTCCCCTTCATTTATGCCTCCATCGCAAACTTGGCAAGCACAGAGGAGATGTGGGAATGCCCGGAGGTGTGCAATGAAGTGTCCTCATCCCTCTGCCTATCTACTGAGGGGCCCAAAGACACTCCATATCTCTCTCCCACACAACCCCTTCACTTGTGTCATATGATTGATAATGTTAAACTGTCTTACAGACTAGTAAGCCAAGAGACCTCTGGGAACAAGGCAGCCCTGGGGCTGTAGGTGTCAAGAAACTTGGCTGCCCAACGAGAAACTGCAGTTACTGTTGAAAGGCTCATTGGTTTTGCCAGTTCTGTGGATGTTGGTTAACCCTGAGGTCTGTCATATATTGTAAAGCTGTGGCATCAGCACTCAACCTACATTTCTCTTGAGCTCCACTCCCAGTCCTGCCACTGACTCATTGTGGAAGGCCTGTCATCGCCCTCTCTCTGTCTGCTTTCCCCGTTTGCAAAGCTGGGGTAACACTTCCTTACTACATATCGGTGTTCCCAGGCCTGATCATTTCATGTTCATGCAGCGCCTCCCAGATGGAGAGCACAGCACATACTAAGGGGCATGATCCTCACTGGTTTGACACTGATCCAGCTCCATTGGCATCTGTGTGGGCAGCCAGGGACAGTGCCTGAGGCCTCTTTCACGTCAGGACTGTGAAGAACAATGTGATTTATGAACGCTCTCCTTCTTTGTCCCTGACCTTAAAACAGACTAGCCATGCTGGCTCTCCTTTTCTAATTACTTAAGAAAGTAGTTATCTGAAATAAGGACATTCAATCTACTTGGAAAACAGAGAGACCCGCTTGCTGAGGGGCCTATTTCTGGCCAAGCCTGTGGTAAGCTTTTTGGGTTTCTTTCTTTTGCACTCCTTTCGGAAACAGAGAGCATTGATTAGCCAACTTCTTACACAAACCAGCTGTGAACTTGCCTGCTCCACTGAGATGCTTTATTGCTCCAAGTTCAGAAACTGTAATTTCAAAGATAAATATTGATCTGAGGCCAAGGTACAATAATGTTGTTACTTGAGCAACAGGGGCAAGATGGAGTTGAGGAGGGGAAGAGGGATTAGAAACACATTGGAGAAGAAACCTTATTACAAATGGCAAAGCTGAGTGGCGCCCTGCCATTGCTCAGGCCTATCTGTAATTAAAGCGCAGGGAAATGAGTAATGGCACACCCTGTCCCATAGGCTTATGCACTGCTGAGAAGCACATCATCTTGTGGACTGAGTCAGGGCACCCTTCATCCAGCTTCACCCCACTTCTTCCATTCCTTGTAAATAACTTGTTTAAAAAAGACCTCAAATCCCTCTGCAGGATGTTCCAAGAGCATTCATTCTTCTGCTCTGTAATGTAGGTCCAGAGGCACATGCAGGAACCAGGAATAGTCCCGACTGGCCTCTATAAGGTTTAAAGCAATTTCACGTGGAGCCAAACCAAGGGAAACGTGAAGTTTCTCTGCTTCCAAATCTCCCCTTTACTAGTCTCTCACATGCATGTTCTGGCCACTTCCCAGCTTCTATCACTGTGAAACCCATCGCCCTTCCAGAGAGCTGCTGTATCCTTCCACCTCCATAGTTTTGGATTTTCTCCCCCCGCCTGTGACTTTGCCCCACTACCTGCACATTCTGGACAAACAGGATGGTGTAATGAAATAGGGCATGTGCTGGTACCATTTTCCTGGAATGAAACAGACCTGCTCAGCCCAGCCCAGCACCATGAACAAGGGCTGGAGGATTCTCCTTTAGCTCAAGTGATGAGCAGAAAGACTTTTGGTTCAATCCTACCTACTTACCTAACATGTCCGTGCCATAGCTATAACAAGGGACTGTTTCTTCCAGGAACATAGGCCCTTGCCACTTTTACCAACTCAGATTCTTGGTAGGGTGGCAGGTTAGACCATGCCCATACTAGAAAGTTTTCCTGGCCCAGCAGTTCTAGTTTGGTTGTACCATAGCAGTGTAGTCTTAATATGTACCGGCAAAAAACTCCTTTTCCTTGTTTAAATTCTTCAGGGTTCCAGAGCAAAATTAGCCAAACCAGCCAAAACACTTCTGTACAGTATAGCTATGTCCCTACTTGGGATTTTGCTGGTATAGCAAAATGGTTTAAAAACTGTACTCCAAACTGATATGACTTTGCCAGTAAAGGGGAGCCTGTACACATCACAGGTTTTAATCCTCATTAAATTAAATAGGTTTATAAAATTTAAACTTGTTTATTTTGGAGTGTCTCATCAGTGTTTGCACGCACTAGGCTTTCAAAAGAATTAAGCTTTAGAGCACTGCGTCAGTGTTTGCACGCACTAGGTTTTTGAACGAATTAAGCCCAGTCTGTGGCCGGCACCAGAGAGGAGCAGGACAGCCTAGTGTTGACCCCCCC
>JAGPOW010003316.1:185956556-185973758 GCA_030014935.1 Caiman crocodilus
TCAGCGCAGAAATTTGAACCCATTGAAGGGGCAGACGGAGGAAATTTTGAGCCATTTGTCCCGGCAGCTGTGGGGGCTGCAGACGATCTCACTGAGGCTGTCAGACCAGGCAGTCTATCTTGCCTGTGCTTTGAGTGACATCCCGCTGAAACGGCACCAGAGGAAGGGGTGGAGGGTGGAGATTAGGAGGAACTTTCTGACTCTGAGAATGGTGAAGCATTAAAACAGGCTGTCTGGAGAAGATGTGAAATTTCCATCCCTAGACACTATCAGGAGCAGGTTAGACAGACACTTGACACAAATGGTTTAATCAGGAGTGATCTTGCCCTGAGTGGGGGCTAGACTACATGACTTCCTGCAGTCCCTTCCAGCCCAGCTTTCCTCTGAACCTATGACCATGGACTGATGCCACTGAACCTCTCTTCCTAAACTTCTTCTCACCTCTGGGCTGAGGGACAAGCTGGCCTTTGAGCCAGGGATAAGAGGAAGGGGAATTACAAAAAATACAAGAGAAGAAGCAGGGGTTTGAAAAGGAACTAGAGAAAGGGTTTGAGAAGTCATTGTTCAAACACCAGCGTGGGATTTAGGAGTCCCAGGTTCAGTTCTCTGCTCTGTAACAGGCTTCAGCATGAACTCAGGCAAGTCCCTGAAGTCTGAAATCAATGGGAGTTTGGTGTCTAATCCCTTGGAGGATCTGAGCCTTAGGGCTACTTCCTCACCCATCGCTCAGACTTCTACGTGGCATAAGCCATCCAAGTGTCATCCTGTTCACCCTGCTTGATTGCTTGGAAAGCAGCGACCACAAGTGGTGGTGGAACCTCCTTGTGCTGGCTGCTTTCTGTGACCACCTTAGGGCTAAGACAGCACCATGTACCAAAAGAAGGTGCATGCAACATGTCTTCAGGAATAGGATCACAGTTGGGTACCTGTGTCTGCTCCAATAGCACTCAGGTAGGTGGAATAAGATCTGACTCTTAGTGTCTTTGCACATTCGCTCTCCCTCTGTCAAGTTGGGACAGAAGCACTTTCCTTGCAGGAGTGCTACAAGGCTAAACAGACAACAGATTGTGGGTCACTGCTTGCATAGTGATGGGGCCATGTAGTGCCTGAGAGAGGAAGTTTCCATGTTTTTCACAACCAACTGCTGGGTGGAGCAAAGGGTGCCTTGTCCCTCTGCATCATGCTCACCGTTCTTGTGTTCTGTGTTTAGGTACCGCCTCTGTTGCAGTAGCCGGCATCTTTGCAGCCTTAAGAATCACGAAGAACAAACTATCCAACCACAAATTTGTTTTCCAGGGAGCTGGAGAGGTAGGGTTCGGGGGTTATTTTGTTCCTAACTTTATCCTTTTGCCTTCCAGTTGAAAGAGAAAAAAACAACGAGGAAATAGAGACACAACATCCTCCCAGAGCAGGGGTTGGCAAGGTTTTGCAGCAGGGAGCCCCTGTAATAGAGTTTAGCTCCAAGCTCAGGCCAATTTAACCCAGCACACACCACCAGAACCAGAGCTGCAACCATCCACCCACTCCCTGCCCCCTGCAAAGCCACCACCACCATTTCTCCCGAACCACCAAGCAAAGCCTCCTACCACAGAAACCTGGCCAAAGCAATGCAAAAGAGGTCCCCCCAGCTCCATGGACTGGATAAAATGACTCCACAGTTGGGATCCAACCCATAGGTCATAGCTTGCCAGCCCATGTCCTACAGTATTTTACTGAGCTGTATGCAATGAGGCTGCACAAAAGTTGATGGAGGCTTGATGGAGCCTGTCGAATATTACAGACAACAATGCTGGAAGAAGCCCGGCTTTTCTGTTGAGGTCCAGCCTGAGTCCACAGGGATGGGGCTTACATAACACCAAATTTTTCTTCATAAACTGAGCACTTGGGACCTAGACTCACAGGGTCAATAAACACAGAACTTCACAGCACCACTTTTCAGAGCACTGCAATTCCTTTCAAGGCAGAAATCCTATGCGTCTCTGAGTGTGTCCAATGCTAGGCACAAGAGGCAAGGGAGAAAAGGAGAGGCAAGAAGTTAAGGCACTGGACTTGAACTGAGGAGATCTGGGTTTGGTTCCTGGCTCTGCTACTGCCTTCCTGTGCGACTCCGGGCAAGGTGCTTAACTCTTCAGTGGCCGTCCACAAGATGGAGATGGTAGAACTTCCTGTCTCCAAACCTTCGTCACATGCATTCAGATTGTGATCTCATCAGAGCAGGAGTTGTCCTTCCCCAGGTGTATGTGCACTGCCTTGGTTAGAGCCCGTTTGTGCAACTGTAATAGCAATTGCTTCATGGGGTGTCAGGGACAGCTTGTTTGGTCATGCAGCAGGGGAAGAAAAAAGAGACCCTCCACCTCTGAGCATTTCAAATGCTCTGTTTCCAGTACTGCCCCAGTTGCTTTCTGCTGGCTTCATCCTGATGCCCCTTCAGTCCACCTTCTGCTTACCTCCACTCCGTTGGCATGGCAAGCATGAAGGTTTTGGCAGCTCTTCCTGGTCAGATCCTAGGGGCAGTGTACTCCATCTTCAACCCCTCTGACCAGTCCACTAGTTTGGATGCAGTTGGCCGCCCCTTCCTTGACAGGTTGCCTTCCCATCCCAGCAGTGCAGCACAGCTTGCCCAACTGAACACCTACTACTTGTACTGTGGTGGCACCTTCGGCGTCTCAGTGGCTCCACTGTGCTAAGCACTACCTAGAACACACGGATAGTCTTCTGCTCCAAAGACTTATGGTCTGCCTGGTTTTTTGAGAATGGGGCCTGGGGGAACTAGCAACTTTTTAATATCTTTCCCCAGGGTGTTGCAGGATGCTTGGAGAAACTAACCAGAGAGTTTCCATTTATATCTGCTTTCCAGGCGGCGATGGGCATAGCTTCTCTCATCATTATGGCCATGGAAAAGGAAGGCATTTCCCAAGAGGAAGCCATCAAAAAAATCTGGATGGTGGACTCCAAAGGCCTGATTGTCAAGGTAAGTCTACCCCGACTGCACTGCTCTGCTGGGAGAGCTCCAGTTATACCGCTTGTCAGCTCTAGTATGAAGAGGTAACTCGCAGCAGGGAAAGCATATGGGGGCACAGGCAGTCCTGCTGTTCTTCTGCACCGTCTTACAGAAACCAAAGACAAATTTGATCTGGTTTGCATGCTGTTTCCAGGTTTGTCAGAATAATCTGGGGACAGCACCAGGGACTTAGTTAGACAGGTAAGACAGAAGGACAACTCTGCTGGTGGAGCTTCCTACACTAAGGGTTAAAGCTTGTTTGTATGCAAGACAGGACTTTCTTGAGACACTGGAGTGGATAGCCTCAGGAATTAGGAGCTCACTAGAGGCTGCTTCCATTCCCACTCCAAGTGTAAGGAGTCCTTCAACCCGTCTCCCCCAGCATAAACCTCAGGGAACATGCTCAGAAAAACTCCACACGCCTCCCGCAACATAACATGTGTTATTCTCCATGGGGAAGAGGATGGAAAACCAAACTGCGCCTGGGTGCATTAAAGTCATATCGCTTAATTCACGGAAGACATCCGGATGCTATAAAAATGAGCACTTCATAACAACAGGACACATGAGTCACTGAAATTCGGCTTACTAAACCATTGACCCAGACGTCTGTCATTTCCCATAAATATATCTGCTCCTTTTCCTTCACAGGGGAGGAGTCACCTGAACCATGAGAAAGAGATGTTTGCTCAAGATCATCCCAATGTGAAAACGCTAGAGGAGGTTGTGCAAAGAGTGAAGCCGACAGCTATTATAGGTAGAGTCACTTAAACATGGACCCTTTCTCATCTGTGTAATTCTTACTTTCCCTTGCTTTCTACTAAGGGCTCCTTTACTGTCCCAACCAAAAAACAACAGGTCTCCATTTTGCTCCTTTACTACCCAGCCCCCTTTTTGGAGGCTGCGGCCCGCAAGGATTATCCTTCCTTCTCCAAATACAGACATTGCTGCTCCTCAGTTGGGTAGAGATGGTACCCTTGGGTTTAGCAGATATCTGTCACTCTAAAGGAGGTGACCACAGCCCTAGTTAATCAATGGAGTAAAAGGCTGGTATCCATTCCCAGAGCCAGGTCTCCTGAAGAATAAGCTCTGAGTACAATCACTAAGTCACCTCAGACAAATGCTCCATTGGCCAACTGGTGGGTCTCATATTGATCCCCTACCCAGTGAAAAGGAGGCCTGTATCCTGAGCCTGTGTTTAACATCATGATGAATGCAACAAGGACAGGACTTGTCTGTAGGCCTCTCCAAAGGGCCCACCTGCTCACTCACACTGTTCATTATACTGAGCAGTAACAACAGGTGAGACTTAAAAAGACTAGGACTCAGTCTGGGCATGAGTTAGGAATTGACTGTTTCCTCTTTTCAGGTGTGGCAGCCATTGCAGGGGCTTTCACCGAACAGATTTTGAAGGACATGGCAGCTTTCAATGAGAGGCCCATCATATTTGCCTTAAGCAACCCCACAAGTAAAGCAGAGTGCACAGCTGAGCAGTGCTATCGCCTCACAGAGGTAAGTACACGACCGTGTCTCACTGTAGTTGAGCAGAGTTGCCAGAAGATCGTGACACGCAGACGAAGCCTATCTGGGGCTACAGTGCAGAGTTATGCTATCTTATGACCATAGAATGAATTAGTATCATAACTGATATTATAGTGCTTATAATCACTGAACTATATTTATGTTAGCTTTTGAAATGGGGTGTCACTATCTTCTAGAAAGTTGTGGAGGAGTACGTTGAGTTAAAAAGGTTGTGAACCCATAAGCTGTGGAGCTTTTGCAGTTGATCCTTCAAGAGCATCTGCAGGAAGGGTTCCTGATCCAGGGGAATACTGTCCTGCTCCCCCTCACAGGTCCAGCTACAAAACCTTGCTTTGTGTATCTGCAAAACCATGGAGGGCTGAGCACAGGCCTTTTCCCAAGCTTTGCTATCATAGCTGGGATGGTCTTTTCTTGCCTTCCGAGATAAATTCACTAATGACTGAGGCATTGAAACACTATGGCAAAAGGGACTTGATCTGTACTAAGATAAATACGTCAGGGTGAGACCAAAGACCTTGTTTTTTGTCTGGTACAAGGGCAAATGGAAACTAAATCTCTGAGAGTACTTTTCTGTAAGAACAAAGAGATAACTGATCCTTTCGTTGTGGTAAGGAAACCTTCTGTCAGGTTAAAAGTTGGATCCTAATGATGAACTCTGAATTTGCCATCCCAGTCGCCAGACTTCTCTGAGATCCTCTCAGGTCATGAACAGTAGAATAAATTCTAAGTGTTGTTCCCCTGAGATGTGTGTCTGTCTGTCTTCCAACAGGGCCGAGGTATATTTGCAAGTGGGAGTCCTTTCCCTAAAGTAACCCTGTCCAACGGACAGACCTTCTTCCCCGGCCAAGGAAACAACGCCTATGTGTTCCCAGGAGTGGCACTGGGAGTCATCGCCTGTGGAGTCCGGCATATCTCTGACGATCTCTTCCTCACCACTGCAGAGGTTACACACTTGAATTCAACCAGCACTTTTAAAACAATTTAAAACAGAGCTTTACTGTGATTTGTTGGTCTGCATGAAGCTAGTTAAAGGCTTTGCCTAGGACAAGGTGCTAAACATAGATTCATAGATTGTCGAGTCGGAAGGGACCACAATGGATCATTGTGTCCGACCCCCTGCCCCCGGCAGGAAAGAGGACTGAGGTCAGATGACCCCAACCAGGTGACTATCTAGCCTCCTCTTGAAGACCTCCAAGTTAGGTGACAGCACCACCTCTCTTGGAAGCCCACTCCAGATCCTGGCCACCCTTACTGTGAAAAATTTCTTCCTAATGTCTAACCTAAATCCACTCTCAACTAGTTTACACCCGTTATTCCTAGTCACTCCCTGGGGCGCCTTAGTAAACAGCACTTCCCCTATTCCCTGTTGACCTCCCCTAATAAATTTATAACCGGCCACAAGATCTCCCCTCAGCTGTCTCTTGTGAAGGCTGAAGAGATTCAGCTGTCTCAACCTCCCCCCGTAGGGTCTTTCCTGAAGGCCAGTAATCATGCGAGTGGCCCTCCTCTGGACCCTCTCCAGATTCACCGCATCCCTCTTGAAGTGTGGTGCCCAAAACTGGACACAGTACTCCAAACATGGCCTGACCAGTGCCGCTGAGAGGGGGAGCATCACCTCCTTTGATCTATTAGTCATGCACCTGCTAATGCACAACAAGGCCTTGTTGAGCTGCTGAGAAAGACACTCCCCAACCTATAGGTGTGCTGGGGGTTCCTCCTTCCCAGGTGGAGTACCTTACATTTATCTTTATTAAATTGCATCCTACATGGATTTCACCTTTCACCTAAAAGTCAGGCTTTTAGAAAAATGGCTTTACCATAGCTGTTCTATGGCCGAACAACATGATTTGAATGCAGACATCTCTTTTTTACCCATTTTTTCCAAAGTGGTATGTAGCCCACTGTATTATTTTTCCATTGTATTGGCTCAAACTTGTTATTTAGTTGTGCAGTTTGTATGCTGCCCACCCCAACAAAGGCTCAGGGCAGCTTACAGCAAGAGAAACAGAACAACTTAAAAGGGCAAATAAAATAAATAAAGCACAGTAACAAAATACAACAGAGTAAATCAGAGCTTCACTGAACATCTCAGCCTAACTTTGATTGCTTAATACTGAGATATGGAACATTTGACTTTTGAGTAGCTTTCATTATAAGGATTTCTCCCAAATTTTTCAGCAGTTGAATTCTCAGATATGTGCTTCCTATCAAAGCCTTATGAGAGAAAACAGGGCAATTGCTTGAAAACATCCCCTCTGATTTATCTTCCCCCTCTTTGTAGTCTATTGCTGAAGAGGTCACAGAAGAGCACCTGGCCGAAGGGAGATTATATCCACCCTTGAGTACTATCAGAGATGTGTCCTTCAAAATTGCTGTGAAGGTAAGAATGTATCAGAGATGTGTTCTTCGCAATTGCTGTGACGATCCCTTCCAGCCCTTCTTTGCTGTGATTCTACTCCCCACATTTCTTGTGAAGTCATGTAATGCAAGGCTCCACCCTCAGTCTTTGGCAATGATTTTTTCTGTTGTTTTCACATTTGAAGTTAACCAGCATTGGTGGATACTTCTCTAAATGTTAGATCCAAAAATGAAATAGTCCAGTGGGAACCTTTCCATGGACTGCAGTGGGCCATTCAAAGTTACTGGATATGACTCAGTCCATGGTAAATTTAGCAAAGAAAAATCGCAAGGCCTAGCAGTTAAACACAGTTGGAGTTGTTCCTAGTTAATGGATGAATCATAAATTAACCTCCATCCCTTATAGAGGCCTTACCAGTTACAAAATATAGACCTTGACGTTCTACATGGAAGTGCTGAATTTAACATGAAGAAAATGAATTTTACATGCATTAAAGCTTAATCCTCTATTTTTCGTGTCCCATGGTACATTCGGGTTTGGGCTGTGGCAGCCCAGGTCCTGTGATAGAGAAAGCAGGAGTTGCACTGGCAAAAACCCTGTATTAATCCCTTTCAAATTTATAGCTAGCAACAAAGGGAAAAACCAGAGTAAAGGGAAACCTCCATGAGACAAGAAGTCTGCTGGAGCATACTAATGAACATACTCCAGCCAGCCTCCGCATCTCATGTATCGGCATCCCTCTGCTTCAAAAAATGGCAGTGGAGCTATTTAACTAAAGATCATTTGATGCGCTTTAGTTCAAGTGCCCTTGCCACCATTTTGAAGTGCAGGGATGCTGATAGACAAGGCGCTGTGGACGCTTTAATTAGAGCAGCTCTCAGAGCCTCTCTAATTAAAGTGCACACTCCCACCATGAGAGCCTTGTAAAAATGCCCTAAGTTACCAGAAAGAGTGAGGACAAGCAAAAGCCATTCCTCTTGAGCATTAATGTTTGTATGAGACTTGAGCAGAGGAGGTTCAGTGTTAGGCACCTAATTGGTAAACCAGGCCGTGGTCTAGGGGACCTGAGTTTAGGCAGGTAGGCACCTAAATACCCTTGAAGATCTGGCCTTTAACCTGTATTTAAGCCTTTAAACCCGTCTTATTGACACCGATAAAAGATGTAGGTGCTTAATCTTTCCAAAAAGTCACTGATTGAGGTGTTTCAGCATGGTTTTAAATGTAGAAATATAGGTCCCCAAAATAAATCTTTTTTTTTTGGTAGCTATTGTTTGGATCCAGTAATTTAGCCCATGGCCTCTTGCCTCCATTTCACATGTCCTAAAGATGGCAATGATCGTATTGAAGTTTTTTCACAGCCCTGGGAATCTGGTCATATTGGTTTAGCGTAGTGCTGTAGGGCGCAGACAGAAGTTACATTTCTTGTGTGATTGACCCCCTGAAAATGACACATGTGCATGGCTGCAGAGCACTTTTTAAGTGGCTGATTGCTTGACAAATTAACCCTCCTCACATGAGGGGTCAGAAGAAGGTGCTTCGGAGCACCTTAGGGATTTCATGTTCCCTAGGTTTAATTTGGGGCATGATTGGTACTGGGCTCATTGGTACCTAGCTCTGTGCCCCGCCCCCAGTCTGTCTGCAGGAATAGAGGGGGAGTGAGCTGCGGGCTGGGTTTTGTCCAACCTGAGCCGGAGGGGAGATGGCTTGTTGGAGCCACCCTGCCTTGCAGCCTTCCCCAGCATCTCCCTCCAGTTCAGGCCGAGCAAACCCAGCCCACAGCTCACTCTCTCCCCCCTTCCCTCTGTCTTTTTTGCAGACAGCCAAGGAACTGGGAGGGGACAGGGCTGGGGGAGGGAGGAAGGTCCTCAGCTGCAGGCAGGCTTCTTGGGCTCCTACAGGCAGGCTCAGTCCCCCCACCAGACCCACCCACATCTGCTGGGTTTGAGGGGGGCAGTCTAACTCATGGCACTGTATGTAAAACACCATGAGTTAGAGCAGGGGTCTGCACATCTATCAGGGCACCAAGTGATCAGTAATACGAGGTATATTGTGCAGTTTCCTGCACAGACAGAGGACTGGCCTTGATGGCCCAGCCTGTCCCTTCTAATATTATGTTCCTAATAATAGGCTCCCTTTCCAAGCAAACTACACAACAGTGTGTCTTGCTTCTCCAGCTAGAAGTGCTTTCTCATACACAAAAGTCTTGATTTTGCATCTCCTCATCAGCATTTGAATGTAAGTCAGGCTAGAATCGCAGACTCTTAGAAAGGTAAGACTGGAAGGGACCTCAGAAGGTCACATAGTCCCACCTCCTGCATCAGGCAGCATCATCCCCGGTAAAACTATCCTAAGCAAGTGTTTGTCTAAACCAAAGGTGGGCAAAGTCTGGCCCATGGACCAGATCTGGCTGGCAGTGACCTCTGTTTCCCAGCAGCCCCTGGCTGCATGGCTGGGGCTCGTTTTCATGGAGACCCCAACAGCAGCTGGGGTGTGATAGTGAGGGGCCAGGGTTTCCATGGAGGCCAGCCAGGGCAGTGCTGGCAGGTAGCAGTAGCACCAGCCTCCTCCTGGTGGGGGGACTGAGCGAGGGCCATGCACATGCAGGTATCAGCTCCACTACCTGTGCAGGGTGAGCAGTGGTGGTAGTGGCGCGGCTGAGAGGGGTGGGCATAGGGGGCTACAGGGAATTTTGAGGTGGCTATAGCACCCCCAGGCCCTTCTCCCCAGTGCAACCCATGCTGGCAGGGTGCACGGCAGGGCACAGAGCTGCTCCAGAGCCCAGCTAGGATCTTGCAGCAGTGACAGCATGATCCAGAGCCAGGAGAGAGCCATGATCTGCAGCCTGCACACCCCAGGCAGGGACATGCAGGCAGTGGATTGCAGTTCTGCCCCAGTTCCTTGCAATGGTCACACCATGGTCCAGAGCTGGGCAGAGCTGTGATGTGCTGACTGCCCAGGGCATGCAGGCTGCAGCTCATGTCTCTATGGCTCTGGATCATGCTGTCACAGGGCTGCTGCTGGGGTCTCTATTGAAACTGGCCTCAGCTTTGTGGGCAAGGACTGCTGGGAACTGGAGTCCGGCCAGTGGCCGGATCCACCATGTTTCCTACCCCTGGGCTAAACAGTTCTTAAGAATTGCCAAGGATGTAGACTCCACAGCCTTTCTAGGGAGGCCGTTCCAGTGCTTCACCACCCACGTAGCAAGAAAGTTTTTCCAAATTTCCAAGCTAAATTTTCCTTGCTGCAACTCTGGGCTATTATTTCTTGTCTTATCTCATTTGGTGACAGAGGATAGTCATCACCCTCCACTTTATAACAGCCCTTCAAGTATTAGAAGACTGTCATCCAGTCCCCTCTCAGTCTTTGCTAGACTAAATCACCCCAGTTCATCCAACCTTTCCTCATAAGACATGTTTCCAAGACTAACAATTGAACTATCTTATTTGTCCACACCTTCCTTGAGGAAGGTATCTAAGGTCTCCATGGGAAGTCAGATAAATGCTGAGGGGAGCAGAAGAATCAACAGTCCTTGTAAGACAACTAACTCAGTGTGCTAGTGCTTTTCTGGCAGCAAGAGCACCCTCTGGGCTCATATTCAGCTTACAGATCACTAGTAACCCCCAGGTACTTTTCTGCAGCATTACAGCCTAGCCCTGGTCTGACTTTGTGCATGTGACTGCTCTATCTCAAGTGCAGGGTGTTGCACTTTTCTTTGCTGTATTCTATTTGTTTAATTTCAGATCAGTTCTCCAGTTTAGGAAAGTCAGCAGGAAAAAGGGGCAGATGAACTTCAGAGCTAACAAATTCAAAATAATGCACAGGGGAAAGAGTAGCCTCTACTATAGAGAGGCAGTGCTGGGCTCTAAAGTAGCCTTTACAACTCAGAAAAGATATCCTAGCATCATTGTAGATATTCTCCAAGAACATCAGCTCCATGAGCACTGGCAACCAAAAAAAGTCAATAAAACACCAGGCACCATTAAGAAGGGAATTGAAAACAAAACAGAAAGCATCCTTATGCCACTGGGTCAATCCATGGTGCACCCATATCTTGTAGAGTGCGTGAAGTTCTGGTCTCCACATCTCAAAAAGGATGTAATAAAACTAGAAAGGTACAGATGTCGGCAACAAAGGTGATCAGGGCAAGGAGCAGCTGCCACACCAGGAATTACTGGAAAGGCTAAGATTCTTCAGTCTGGAAAGGAGAAGGCTAAGGCAGGGATATGATAGAGGTCTATATATTCGTGAAGGGTATGGACAAAGTGAAGAGGGAACTGTTATGCATCAAGTCCCAGAATACAAGCATTAGGGGGCACCATCTGAAATAGCAGAATACAGGTTTAAAATAAACAAGAGGAAGTACTTTTTTACACAGCATCTAATTAACCTGTGCAGCACATTGCCACAGAGGTTGTAGGGACAGATATTATAACCGAGTTCAAACAGGGGTTAGACAACCCACAAAGAACAGGTCTACTGGGAACTATTCAGTTGAATAGTAGGGATGTGTCCTCTGACATCCCTAAACCAACGACAGTTGATTCCAGAAAAGTATGACGTGGGATGGATAACTCCAGACATGCCCTGTTCATATACGTTGCCATTAAAGCATCGACTACTGCCATTGTCAGAGACAAAATACTGGACTAGATGGACCAGTGGTCTGACCCAGTAGACAGTTCTTAGGTGCTTATGTGAATCCTAATAGGATCCTCCAGAGTGTCAGCAGCTGTACACGTTGATGCCATTTGAAAATTATCTCCCTTGTCCATCATTCTAGGTGGTACAAAGTATTGGGGTTCAGCTGTACAAGGTATAAAAATAAATCTGCCCTCCTCTTTTGACCTGATCTAATATTTTGCTTTTTTCTGTGTAGATTGTTGACTACGCCTACAAACATAATCTTGCTTCCTGGTACCCAGAACCCAAAGACAAGGAAGCCTTTGTCAGGAACCTCATCTACAGCCCGGATTATGATTCATTTGTCATTGATAACTACAGATGGCCCCAAGATGCCATGCAGATTCAAGCTGTGTAGTTTCTAGTAAACTCTGACCCATAACTGCCCGTGGTTCTTTCTAGCCTATTGTTATAAATGAATATTGAAGCTTGCAAAATCTTAATCTGTAAATTGATTCAAGCACTTTCTTACTCCAGCTGCCTTTTTCCTTTGTGAGCACCTGAATAGGGAAAAGCAGAGTCAACAGAAGGTTCTCAGTACTCCGGTGGCAGGGCATACCATGCCCATGCCTTACTCCAGTATATCCTGCAATGCCAATTTCCCATTCATTTAAAGCACTCCTTCACCTCAAGTGAACAGCAGTTTGCTCTAGTAGATGATATATTCTAGAATAGCAAGGATACAGTGAAACATAAGGACCCTCAGGAAGTGGCTGGGGTCCTCTCTTCCCCAAAGAGGTTTGATTGCTTCAACCTAGATGGTTGTTCACTGATTTCTACTTAAACAGAAACAAATAATTGCCTAATGCACCATAGTATCACTCTTTTTGAAGCACTGTTCTCCTGTCAGTTACTAACATGTAAGTCAGGAAGCAGCATCTGCAGTGAAGTCATTTGAGTCCTGCAGTAGAAGTCCTTTCCAAAAAGCCCAGTTTGATGGTTTAACCAGGGGGCTCATCTACATATGCATATTAATGCAAGGCAATAAACTCCAGAGCGTAATGATCTGGAGTTCATTGCTCCAGGAATGCTGCTTGCACATGCACCCAGGATCACGGCACACTGAGCCAGGTCAGAGCAGCCCTGGCTAGCAAGAGACCCTGGGGACCAGCCTGCCAGTCCAGGGTTGCTCCACGTGGCTCTCTCATGCCCCAGCCAGCCAGGGCAGCATCTACATGTGCACTGCAGAATAGAAATAAACTCTGCAGCAAGATAGTACTTGTATTTAAAACTACTATCCTGATATGGAGTAAATTGGTTTTCTTCAGCCTAATAGGGATGCATGTGTAGATGTATGACATTTACTGCACAGCAAATTAGTCTTCTGCACAGTACACAGCTTGTGTAGATGTGTCCACTTCATGCTAAGTAGTGAGGAGCATCCCTCTGCTGTTTTGTTTTCCAACCAGAATTTTACCAAAAGGGAATGTTACTGGAAAAACTTGAAGATTTTATTTTTAAGAGTGAGAACTTGACAGTGTAAATTTGCTGTTTATTTATAGCCTTGTTCCATTAGTCCATAGGAGCAAGTGGCTGTAAACTACATCCTTCCAGTCAGAAAAGCAACAACTTCTGTACGTGTGTTCCAATTTCAGCATGTTCTCCTTACCCAGGTACGAATATGGCCAACAAAGCTCTCAGGGAATATCAATAAGCCTTTTTGCCCCACTTACCTTAAAGCAGCACCCAAAGCATCATGTGCAATAAATCATATTTATGCTCCTGTTTAAATATAGGCTTTACATCTACAACTTGTGGCTCACCAAATGTGACTGCCAGTCCAAAGGGATGAACAGCTGGCTATTTCTAGACTAAGCTTTAACATATTAAAAGGCAAAATAGGATCTGATCTATTTTAAAATTCTACAAATTGCAGCAAAAGTCCTTCGATTTTGTCTGGCTGCAAACAGGCTCATCCCAAACCTAAGTTATTCTGGATGGTACCAAAGATCAGGAATACTGAGGCATGGGACTTACATTAGCCAGGTAGAAGACATGAGACATGTGGCATCCTCACTAGTGTCTCAGCAGCCTGAACTCCTGAATTGAACTGCTTGTGAAAACTCTCTTTTCTGATTGGTTGTGGTGGTGGGGGAGGGCAGAGGGATAGGTGGTACCTGAACAAACCAGGTGACATGATTGCACCCCATTGGCGAATAGAAAGTTTCCTTTGAATTCAACTAATAAGCAAAGCAACAGGAGACTGAAGTGCTCCTCAAATAGCAAGTATGTCTCCAGCCTCCTGGAATGTCATTATCCTTATTCTCCTGTCCAATTATGAGGTGTTACACTGACAGGCTGATCTCAGTAGTAGTCTGCTTTGCCATGTACAGGTCCAACAGATCCCGTTCAGTGGTGTTGCACTCTATGTCAATGTAAAACCTCTGAGCATTGTAACAAAATTCTTTTGTGAAGACTTCAGACAAGATGAATGTGCAGAACATTTTATTTCAGATCGTTAACAAATGTACAACAAATCTTTACTTGACATTATAGACAGCATTTTTGTAATGCAGCAACAGCTCTCTGTACTGTTTGTGGACTTTGTATAAGTCATTAAAGCTTAGTTGAAATATGCAAGGCTGAAGCAAGTTCTTTCAGTTTAAGAAGCACTGTCACCAAAAGTTGTCTTAATGGGTATTTTCAATTCACGGCTACACCCTCGGCAGCTGGAACCAGCTGAACGTGAAGACTGGTGTGGTAGTGTACGCTCTCTCAGAACCCAAATCAGCAAGGGGGGAACCACAGACTCGCTGGGTGCCCATACATGTGTGCCAACGCGTTCTGATTAGACTTGATTAATTGAGGAGGTTGGAGCAGAACTGATTAGTTGAGTCTACTGGATCATTGTAATTTGAACACTCCAGCGTGCTGCCATGTCTCGTGTATACAAAAGGTATTCTGCAAGTTAAAGTAACCAGTGCTTGTAAGGCTTTGTTTAGGCTTGTCTCCATCACCCTCAGGCTGCACCCAGAAGTGTTGCCATGAACCAGAATCCTACCACTCCTCCTCTCAGCACTTGCCCATCACACAAAGAAGGTAACAGAGTCGCCTGAGAGCAGCCCAGAGCCTGTGTCAATAAGCATCTATGAGACAGGGAGCCAAAGAGGAGCTCTGGGACTGCACTTGGGGCCACTCAAAGACAACTGTATGGGTTGGGTTTTCGAGCATTGAGCCACGCACATCAGGTGTGAGTGGCAGAGACATGCCTCGCAGTGGCCCTTCAAGGCATGGCCGAGAGTGATGCGGACCAGCCCAAAGAGACCCTTTTAAAATCTACCTTGTGTAACCGCAGTAGAACTTCAATCCTTCCTATCTGACTTGAGGCTTGGTCTCTCAAGGACACCGTTTCTCCACGCATCTGGGGCATTGCTGGTCCTGCACATCTGATCTGGGAAATAAAAGCTGCAGTATATAGCTGGAGCATCTCTGCAGCCTCAGGCAGCTATGGGCTGCACATCCCTGGCTAGTTCACAATGACTCAGAAAGGTAAGGAGTCAAACCCTACAAAGAATCCAGGTTGGACCGTATTATCCCAACTAAGTTAGGCACAGTTTGGCTGCATACTATCCAAAGCCAGAGGCGAATCACTGAAGATATTTAAGCTACTACTACCAGACTCCCCTTTAGCAGGTATGGAATTTCAATGTCAGGATTCCTGAAATCAAAACCCAGTCAGACATTTCTAAGGCAGGTCCAGCATAAGGATGCAACATCAGAGAAAAACCTGTTTTATCTGGAGTCAGACATGCACAACCAGAAAATTCTGCAAGTTTACATGAGCTGGACCTGTATAGTCCTTGCAAAAAACAAAACCCCTAAGAGTGAATGCACAGAAGAAGATAATACCCCAACACACAAAGAGGAGATTTGAGACTGAGTCTGGGCCAAATGCTCTGAATAACTCCTGCATCCTCCAGTGAAAAGAACCAGAGTCCAAAAAAAGCTAGTCATGGGACTCTCAAGCAGCCATAGTCCTTTCCTTCTTCCATTAGGTGGTTTCATGAAAAGACCCAAAGCCCTGAAAAAGCGGGGAAAAGGGGGCTCAAGCCCAGATGGTTCCTGCAGTTGCAAGAGCTGTCCATCAGCATCTGGCTGCAGGCTTCACCCTTTGTTGCTCACAACTGACAGTCTGCTCCTTCACAACCCCACAGCTACGTTCAAGACTGCAAGAGACTCTGGTACCACAGCGATGGGCACAATATGGAAGACAGCACTGTACTGACTCACCTACCACATGGCCCTCCCCTCCAAAATCGGGGCATGTCCCTTAAGCAGGCAGGTGATTCTTCTTCACTGGAATAGAAGCACGGTGTCTACTGGCTGCTGAGCTGGCTGCCGCTTCACCCTGGCCCCCGCAAGGAGAAAGGGCAGCCCTCTTGCAGCAGCAGCTCTTGTCTGAGCACTGTAGCTTTGTGTATGAAGCAGCAATTAAGCTGGCTCAGGGCAAGGGAGTTGCTGCATACAGTCTCAAGTAGCTTGATGAGAGTTTGTGGCATGGAAACAATGATTTGCAAAAATTTCTATCAAGAGCTATTTACAGTAAGGAAATAAGAGTCTTGCTACTGCCCATCTTGCTACAAGATGCCCTGCTGTGATAGATTCTTGCTACAAGATGCCCTGAGCCACTGTAAATTGTCACTATTTCAATGTTGGGCCATCTCAACAAGGAATATCTTACACGTGTTGTGGCTGAGGAATTGGGTATTAAAAGTGCAGGTCCTCGGTGCAAACTATTTGTTAGCATTACAGTTTGAGCACGCTCACTTTCTTTCAACGTAAAGGAAAACCATCCTAGCTCACAAAAGCTAGGTGTTAGCTGGTGCATTATCACCTACCCTCTTCATCTGATCCATTGTAGTGAGTGCCTGGAAGAGGTGAAGAGAAGAGCGTAGTGACACCTCTGGAATCCTAAACTATTGTTGATTGCCACAGGCATGTGTGTAATAATAAGTAAGTACTTTTCTATGGGATTCCTCTGTACCGTGACAAAGCAGCTTCCCAGTGTTTCAGAATAGTGGAAAGCTCCCATGCCGTATGAAAGTTGCTTTCTGAATAAGAGGCATTCAGTTATATTTATGGTAGCCTTGTGTGGGCAAACCGAAGACAACCACTGACAAGGGAGGATGGATGGTCTTGTAGGAAAAGCAGGATTTGGGGTTAGGCTCCTGACCTTTCATTGGTTGTGAGTGCAACCTTAGGCAAAGCACTTTCTCTCCATTTCTCAATTCTCCACTGAAGTTCACTTAAGGCACTCAAATCCTGGAACAGTGAATGGGGGTCTGTAAATAATGAGGTGAATTATATTGCAGCAGTGGCACTAATACATGAGAGCAGAGCTGGACAATCGCACTACCAGCTAATGTGTGTGACTTTCCCCAAGCCAGAGCTGCCCAATTTGGGCAGGGACCACATGCCCCTTTGACCACGCTAACAGGGGATGCATTAGCAGCAGGCACACCAGCAGTGGCCAATTGCTCTAGGATATGCATCCACTCCATTGAACCTTGTTCCCCTGCTGAAACTTCATGTTCCTCTGCTGCTTCTCCCCAAAACCCTGCTACAATGAGCAGCCATGTGCCCCACCCTGCACTGTGTGTGTGTGTGTGTGTGTGTGTGT
>JAGPOW010003316.1:185986928-186007848 GCA_030014935.1 Caiman crocodilus
GGTCATCTGACCCCGGTGCTCTTTCCTGCCAAGGCAGGGGGTCGGACTAGATGATCTGCCCAGGTCCCTTCCGACTCTAGACACTATGACACTATGACATCAACTGCCTTTGCTGAACACAGCATGAGCTCTAAGACCATAATGGGTTAGTAATACCAGAAAAAATAAATATTATGTGAGCCTGACAGTGTGTCTTGAAAACAACATGAAGAATGGAAGTCAGTGGCTGAAAAATTAAAGCTGCAAAATTTTACACCATTTGTACAGACCACTTAAAATGGGAAATAAATTACAAGTTTACACCGTTACAGAGAACTATTTTTAAATATGAATATGCAGCACTGACTTCTTGGAACGGTTAGTGCTTTAGTTAAACAAGAACAAACACACAATGATAAGCACTTTTTAAGGTTTTTAATTTTAAATGTTTCAAAGATTTTATAAAAGCTTCAAGTTTGTCTGCTTGGCCTGATTATACTATCCCAGTATTCTTTAGTAGGGTAATTTACTGAATCTTTAAGACACCACTGTAATCCAAGAGCACTTCGCATGACATGATTCAAGATTATGTTTTCCAAAAGAGAGGATTCTGTGTCAGACGTCTTTGGAAGTTCTCATACCTAGAAGAGAAGAGTGTGTTGGCATTAAAATGACTCCTAAATTATGCAATTCAAGTATTTGAACTTCCTACCTCACTACTGAGAAGTTAGTGCAACTGATGAAAGCCAGCTGTGGATCTAAAATGCACTGCATTTTTTAAAAATTTTACAGAACAAATATACTAAAATGATACTTCTTCCTGGCAGCTAGTAGGGTCAAGATGAAACTACCTGATGTGGCTGTAATCAGAATAAGAAATCAAAAAAATTCTTACCAGTTTACAGAGAATGCTTAGATTGATCTTGCTTTCAGCTGTGTCAGGTTTTCATTTACGATATTAACCACCACCCTTCCCAACAAACTTTGCAAAGACATGATTAATTTCTGCTCTGGCCACTGTCTTCTACTATGCTTCTCTTCCAGGGATTTTCCTCCCTTTCCATTTGTGCAATACATAGTATATAGCAGGTGCTAATAAAAACTCCCACAAGGAATAAGGACAAATCAGTTATATTTAGGGTTTAAAAACAGTACCTGCATTAGATGATCAAAACATTTAGAAGAGCTCACATACAACATAAGCCATTTTTAAAAACTGTCTAGGTGAATGCTTATAAAGGCATGTGCCCCAGGCTAGAAACAGCTCACTCAAGGGAAAAGGAACATTCGGGCCATGCTGCCGTATGAGTACAATGGAGCTGATGTGCATGTCTACACTTACAAGGACTTGCCAGTACAACTATACTGGCAATCCCACCTCAATGGTAAAGGTATCACGAAATCACATGGATGAACTGTACCAAGATGTGTCCCAGCACAGCTGATCTGCTTTATTGGGTGAAACATGTGACCCACTGTCCCACCTATTGATCATGTGGAGACAACGGATGACATATTCCCTGCTTACAGAGATGCACCTTGGAGATACCCAGGAGCGTCTCTAAGTAGGGAAAGCCAAGCAGATGCTCCCAGAGTTAGAGAAGCCCAATCAGGTACGGATAAAAAAACAAAACAAAACAAAATCAATGATTAAAAAAAATTATTTAAATCAGACTTAATCATATTTTTGTTAAGATGCTTTTTGTTTAAAAAATGAATTTATATAAAGATAGTTTTAACTTAAGGTATGTTAAAGCTCAAAGAATTGCTCATGGAATAGAGATTATAACTTCTAATTATATGCTATTTGAGATGATATATTCATGTAACCTTTTTAGAAGTTTTATAAATAGGTCACAACAGGCCATGGATTATATTAGGGGCCCAATCTCATGGGGTTCCCAGAGGCTCCTCTAAACATTAGAAAAGATTAAGGAAAACCACTCTACCCAATGGGACTCAGTGCTCAGTCTAGAAGATCCCATTAAGCATCTCTGTGATGCTCAGCTTCAGTTCTCAAACTGTGGATTTGTGCTTCCAGAGATCATAGGCAGACAAGGTTCTCTGGGTAAATGCATTATCTTTTAGACAAACTAACTACAGGAAAAGCTCTGCTAACCAGCACCTTATACGCCAGCATGCTCTATTAACTGGCACGCTGGCTTGTAAGGTGAAGTGAAACCGGAAGTGCCCACCACAGCAGGAGAAGCAGCACCTGTTCGGACTGCTCAATTAACTGGCATATTTTGTTATCCAGCATCTCCCATTCAGGGGGATGCCAGATAACACAGCTTTTACTGCAGCTGGAAAAATTGTTCTTTGCAATCTTTTGGGCACAACCGTCCATCTTCAGACATAGGGAAAGACAGCTGTCTCCAGAGATAACAACCTTGTTAACAGCAGTATATGGAGATAAGAGATAACACACCTGATTCCCCACTCATCAGCTCTATTGTCTCTCTGCAAGTTTGCAAACAGTCAAGGCCTTATCTTTCTCTGAAAATGCCAAGTTTCAAGAAGTTGAAAGAGTAAAGGATATCACACAACAAGAACAGGCTGTTTGTAGAAAACAATGATTACATTGAGGCTTCCTGACCAGTGATTTAAACTGATTTGCTTCAAATCAAATCCACCCTGGGCCTAATCCCACACAGGATTTCCCGGGATGCACAGGAGCAGGCCACTCAAGCCCTTGGGAATGCTTGCTGGGGCAGCTGAAGAGTGCGGACACCTCCAAGGCTGCCCACACTCTCCTATCATTAAGCAAGTAGATGTCAGCCATGAAAAAGTGGCAGAAATTATTAATGACCTTTTGTCGCCCCATAAACAAAAGCATTTTTGACACAACAAAGGGCATGGTCATCTATTTGCTTCTACTTTGTGCTGCCATAAAAATTGTTATGGTGGCACAAATGTGACATCTGTTTTCATTTTCAGAGAGAGACAAAATTTACACTGACAAACGCAGCTTAACCCAGCCCCAGGAGTGGAATATGCTGAACTCTTAACATGGACATTTTGCCTGTTTAGCTGCATCTACATTAGTCATTTTAATGACAGCGAGGGTAGCTAGGGGTATAATTTCCTGACACTATAAAAACAACACACACTGTAATGGTAGTTCAAACCTAACAGACATTAAATGTTGTTGGTCAAAGGCAGTATTTTTTGCTTTCCCATATTAAACAACACTACAAAAGGTAGAACAATGTCTAGAACAAGCATACCACAACTGCAAGGATTAAATTGCCAGTGATAAACAAAACTGTTCTCAAGGTAGCTGAGGCTGAGAAACAGAACACAGCTATTGATTGCATTGAAGAACTTGTATGTCAGCAGGGAAATGATGTCAGTCATTTTTTTTGGAGGCTACGAAGGTAAATTCTGTATTATGAAATCTGTAATTCCAGTGACTAGACTAAGCCAATTGCTTTGAGATAGATGTTTTCCCTTACCATTTAAGAACCACATTAGCAGGAATGAATGCTTCAGAAGGATTTGGTGTCATCTGAGCCTGAGTGACAGCAAACGACGAAGCAAAGTTATAGAAGTTATCCAGCATCTTCTGAGTGAACTGAAATATAAAACCCCAACTTTATAAATGAGTACTTAAAACTTTAAGAACACTTTTTACATTTAAAATGCTGTACAAAGGACTAATCAATCCTCAACTGCCACATAAGATGGAGAACATGTTCCTTTCTATGCAAGTGGAGAAAGCAAGGTTTACATTGAGCAAGCAAGTAAGTCTATTTTAGAAAGGACTAGATGTAGAGGTTCTAGCTCCCTGCCTTGTCCTCAGACTCTTCCTCTCCTAACGGAAGACCTTTTAGAGATGTCCAAATGTAATGCACCTACTTCTTCACTTCCATGAAACCATATTTTTTTAAGGTTTGCTAAAGGAACATCAGAAGTGACCTCATGACAGAAATAAGGAGATTTTGTAAAACTCTGACTATAAAATGATGCAATGGTAAGTCTGGAACATTTTCCTCCAAAACTGAGGCAGAAAGAACGTTAGTTGATCGTGCCTCTGTGGGCCTTTTATTTTATATTGTTTCCCTAATGGTATTCCAAATGGTTAATTCAGGTTCAGTCTAGTAAAATAGAGGGACATTAATCCCACAAAAAGTACTACTATTCTAATCATACCACTGCTTATCTCTTTCCTTCAAGTCACTAGCAACTGTCTCTTTTGAAAATGTGCCCTAAAAGTTCTAACTCCTAGTGAATTCCTATGAAACAGTATTAAAACTGAGGCAAGCATATATTTTATATACTTGGTATTGGAGAAGAAAAAAATTGCAAAAAATTACTTGCAACAATCAAACATCTGTCCAAAAACATAGCAGTTGTGCACAACTGGTCACAAAATACATAAAGTAGCTGGTGGCCCTGACCCAGCAGCAAGACTAGAAAAGGTAGAACTGCTTTGTATTAGACGGAATAACAAAACCCAAGAACTTAATGACCAGCTGTTTCCTTTGGACAATTAGTATCTGATAGTATCAGGGCCCCTTTTAAGTCCTGCTCTTTATCTTTATTTCCTGGTTTTCCTTCCGGACAAAAAAACCAGAGTTTGGGTCTGAATTTTAAGTTAAATGCGTCTGCCATTGTCTCAACTCTTCAACTGTTTGGGCGACCCAATACAAGCGGCTAAAGAAGTTTGACCTACCTAGCTACCATCAGGGCCCATGCTGTCCCACTGCAAGGTAAAAATGGGGAATGCAATGTAACATATTGTAATCCAGCAAGTTGCTCAAAGTGGAAGATTTTGCAAAAACCCACCCAGATAGGCCTTAATCCAACACGAGGCAAGGATTTCTTACGGCAATGCCTTTTATTGGATGAAGTTCGACAAGCCTTGAATGCAAGACATTTGTCCTGAGACTTGACAAAAAAGTCTTGCATTTGGAAGCCTGTCTAGCTTTATCCCAACTACACAGTTGTACTAATAAAAGATACCATCCTAAAAAATCCTTTCCCATAATTACTGGACCAGAATGGCTACAACATCACTCCTACACTACCGTAATGTGTATATTTATCTAAACACCTGAGAAGTTACAGTCTGGAAGAGCAGGAAGGGGACACAGGTGCAGTTAGCCTGTTCCAGTGACAGTATCACAGGAATTTTACCTTGTCATCTGTGTTTCACTCCCCAACAAATATCTCCCACCTCCCTTCAGTGGAAGCACTGAATTCTCCCAGCAGTCAGGAGGGACTATATATATGAAATGGGAAAACATGCCAGCACTGAGTAAGAGAGTATAGATACTTCAGTACACACTCGCACACACTTATCCAAGTCAATTACTTTTTCTTTTGAAAAGAAGAAAGTTCTTAGAATTCATTGCAAAAACTGAAGCTAACCCACAGCATTAAGATAAGATAGGTCTTTGACTGTTCCTGACTTAAATTCAGTGAAGGGAGACAGGAGATGCTTGATGGGCTGTGAAACATGGATGACAAGATTTCTATGATACCATCACAGGAACAGGGCTAATTGCACTGCTGCCCCACCCCGCTCTTCCGAACTGAAGCAAAGCTTCTACGTGCCAGAATTACATATACATGAAATAGGAAAGTGTGCCTGTAGTCAGTAACAGAATTTACACTTTAAGCATGCAGGCCACAACAATGTCAGAAGTGTACAGACAAATGAAGAGGGCCCAATTAAGTTTGTTTAATAACACAATTTTTCACTGTAACGTTTTAAGTGCCTGCATTTGTTTTTCCAGAGATCTCTGTTCTCAACCACCTCTTACTGAGCACTTGGCAAAACAGCATGCTGTTTAGTTACCTCAGTGAACGAGTCTACTGATGATACAGCAGCACTTGCGACAGGAGTTTGCTGGGCCAAGTTTTCCAGCAATTCCACCGAGATTCCGATCTGGGCTACAGACGGCGTCTGAGGAAGGCTCATTGCACCAAAGGGGTGTTGGCTCCCTTTCCCTGAAAAGAGCACAGCCATCAGACTTGGCAGCAGTATGACTACAGCACTGCTTATGACACCCAGAATTCCTTAGGAATAAGGGCTTTTTTCCTTACCAATGAGAGAGATTAACTTGCCCACAGTATTATGAAGAACTGCATACAGCCTAACGATGCAACAGGTAACTTTAAAATGCAGCTGTTTCTTTATTCTTTCTTATATACTGAAGAATGCATTGGCAATTGCTAAAAGTACTTTTCTGGGAAAAAAAATTGTAAGAAAGAATTAATTATTTTTACAGTCTCCCATTACGTAAACAAGTCTTCATTTAATCAGGTGCATTGTTTGTAAGTCGGTCTGAAGCATCTGAACTTCTTGCTACTACTTATGCCAATAAAATAAGCAGCCTGACTTTTCAAACACAAGGGAGTATGATTTACAATAAAACCCAATTTTGTTTAAAACACACCACAGTTTCCAGAAAAATCCCAGGGACAAGCAATACAGTTAGTTTCTTTCGATTTGATCATTCAAACAGGGCAAAGACAAAAATATTTTTTGCTATTGAACACAACTACTATGTAACATCTAAAATATTTGACCAACAACCCTTGGGTGTCAAAAACATTTTTAGAAGACAAGATAAACAAGCCAATACCTTGAACTGCTTTGAAAATCAAATATTCTTAAAGCCCTGTGGGGTCTTTGAGAGGAAGCTTGATGTCTACTTGGCTGAGGTCATTTGAGCCCAGTTCTCTCTCCTGCCCAGGGCAAGGGGTTGGACTACAAGGTCCCTTCCAACTCTACTTCTAAGAATCTACAAACACTGGAGAACTTGGATGAAGTTCCTAGCATTACACACTGCACTAAAAGTATAAGCAACTCTTCCTGAAGTTTGAATAAACTGTCAAGCTATCTCTTGTAGAGTGCTGTCCAGTAACAGAGTCTGGACAGAAAGCTGTGTACTAGCACAGTCCACATCAGAAAGAAATGACTGTAAAAAAAAAAAAAATACCCTCATAGTTACAAAATTTGAGAACTTATTAACAATGTGGCTCTAAAGCACCCTTAAACTGCATCCCTTTTATATAGAAATCATTCTAGCTCACATCACTTTTGTCTTTTAACCAGGACTCTAAAGCACAAACTCACTTGGGATACTATAAGACCATCAAGATTCATTAATATCTGCCACTCTGTTGCCCACATAAGTGATGTCACTAGGAAAAGAACAAAGATTTGGGGGAAGGAAGGGAAACATATTACCATTAGCAAGTGAATAATACCTTCCTCCACACAAGTTGTAGTAGTATGAGAGTATCTTGCTACTGGGAAGCAAATACTCAGTACCATGCTCTGGACAAGAAAAGGCATAGCTATAAGACATTTATTTCAGGGTTAACACACCAATATATGGTATTGCAGGTTGAAGACAGGTCTTAATGAAAACCACCACTACCAGCTGACCTAATCCAGCTACTAAAAAACTCAGACAATGAGAGTAGCACAAATCTATGTCCCACCCAAATTCAAAGAAATTAAGAAAGGAAAAATAGTTGATTTTTCAAAGGTCTAAAGCTAGTAATATGTAAGAAACTGGAAAATGTCTCTCTCAAAAAGAAGCACCTTTAAAACTAAATACTCAATTCTGAAAAGGCAGCACAGGTCAGATTACGCTAAATTTTCCCATGTAGACGTTAGTAGCTACTATGTATAGTATACGTACAGTAGCTATTAAAAGAAAAAGATGGCTCAACTGTCAAAAACATTTACTTTAAGGTTAACCCAGCCCAAACATACCAGCCAAGCTCTTTAGCACCAAGAAGGCAGTTTGCAGTAACATCTCTGAATCCACCTTGCCCAGCTAAGAGGTTGGGCAATGGATTTCTATGGGATAGTTTGAACAGGGATGACCACTGCCTCAGGTAAGAGGCTGGACTAGGTGACCTCTGGAGGTCCCTTCCAGTCCTACTTCCCTATGATTGTATGAAATGTTGCTGCCTTCTTCTCCTACAGGAATTATCTTTTTACCCTATATAAAAAAAAAACTCAGTCTCAAATAATTTTGTTCTCATCCTACTGCTTTTTTTAGTCACAATCCATGACTGAGGGCTTAAAAAAAATAAAGGACTGAAATGATCTGTAGATTTCAATTTAGCAAAAAGACAGGTTAATTTATCAGATTCAGTCCCTCAACCTGCTATTTAGTGATCCTTTGTGAAACACCACAAATACTGAAATTCAATCTATGCTGCAGAGAGCAAATAACCCATTAGCTTTACAAGATTAGGCTGAGTAGAAAATAAGTAGAAAACAGAAGTCTGATTTCCAGGAGCTAACTGAACACTGTGTTCATGTTCCAACATTATCTCATTTATCATCATTAGAAATTGCAGAATATGACAATTCTACCTGCAGAGTCCATTTTGGCTGCCATACTTCCCAGCTGGAGCCAACATCCTACAGTAAGTAGTGTTAAATGGAACGTGCTAGAACATACATCATTAATATGAAAAAAATCATTATTATTCCAAATTATTTTGAATAAATCAGTACTTTTTCAGTTCTTGAATACATAATAGTCATTCACTACAAACACATATATTTAACACATACATTTTACAAACCAAAAAGCCTATGATAAAGTACAACTTGTTAAAGCAAGAAAAATAAGTACTCTATGGCATCAAAACACAACCAAAGCCTGTGATGTTTTTTGATTGACAAACATGTCTGAACTGCACAATTTTCTGAAACCTGCAAGCATGACCAAGAAAGGAAACAGGAACATGCCAGCAATGTCTACTGGAAGAAAATACAGAAGCAACGGAAGCACAAGAGTGCAGCCATTAAATAAACCGAAAAAAGGAACTTGGCAAAAGAATGTTATCACTGTTTTGAAGGATTATGCCAAAAACTGGAAAGAAAAGGGAAGCAAGTGATGACTCTTGATCCAAAACGAAGGGGAATGCATGGCACTGACAAAGCTATGTTTGTTTGGTTTCAGGATGTTTGTACAAAGGAACATTTTGATATAGCACAATGAATTTCAGGCAAACACTGACTGACAATAGACATGCATTTGAAACACTCAATTCAGCTCCAGTTTGGAGAATTTCAAATTCAGGTCGCCTCAAATGCCACAAAGATGTGCAAGCCTTCCAACCTTTCCTCTGGGCCTGTATCTAGATGAATCAGCACACAGAGCTCAGGATTTCTGAGCCAAGGAGTTCAGATAGCAAGCACTGGTATCTAGTGTGATTATTTCCTAACTATCCTTGCAAATGATTCTAAGTTGAATTAGGCACATATGGTAAAAACTGATACAAACATGAGAAAAATTATGCAAACAGATCACAAGAACAAGCCAAAAAACCCTATTTTTTTTTTATAAAGTGAGTTGTAGGCATTCTCTCAGGTTTTAAGTGATAAGCCTCCACACTAGTTTAATTAGGAATCCAGTGATGTTTAAGTGCTTAATGCAAACTGAGTGCAATACTGCATCTGATATTTAGAAACAGAACTACTACAAGGCCTATTACTAGATTTGTTACATACTGCACTTACAAGCAAAGAAAAACAAAATTGAACTTCTTACAAGTGTGATCAGCTCACTGCACATTTCACACCCTATTAACACACAAGTGTATATGGCATGCATTACTATTTTACTCTTCTTAGCATTGCAGAAGCAAAGTAGATTTGGCAAAAGGAATAGGATTCTGTTCTGATTTGTTTGAAGGACTACTGAATCACAACCCAATGAAGAATTATTATTATTGTAAAGATAAAGTCAAAAGAGCACTGTTATAGCTGTTAAATCCACAAATGAGCTTGTAGAGCTTGCAATTAGCTAAAACCAGAGCTGACAGTGACTGAACAACAGAGAATTCATAATGAAATTATATTTACACTCTGGACAAACAGTAAGGCTGCCAACCTCTAACTTGTGTAATCCAATGCATATAATGCAGCGCTCAAGGGTGCTGTCTACATGATTTCCTAGAATTGTTTCAATCCTATTCAGTTTGGTCAGGACGTGCAATGAAAAGAAATGGCTAATCTAAATAAGCCTAAAAGCAGAGGCTACTGTTTGGCCAGGAAAGTAGATCAACTTCACTGGGAAGTAAGCAGGTGATGAAGTGGTACTAAAACAGCAGCACTTTACTCTGTAGCAAAGGTGATGGCTCTTTCACTCTGAAGAGAACAGTGCCAATGTTTGCTCAGAGTAAGTAAATTGCTTTAGTACTTTTTTCAAAATAAAACGGTAATTATATAGAGGAATTCTCAAAAGGCTTCTCAAAATTTTGTAACTGAGCCAATGCCATGGGTCACCACAATCTTAAGAATCATCAGGGCTGCCACTAACAAGATTATGCTGTTTTTAATGGAACAGCTAGAGAGCTAAATAACACGGTTTGAGAAAAATCATATCAAGTGGAAAACGACATTGCTGCTTACATCTTTTTTTGGACACTTAAGGGAGTACGAATAGCTGAAAGGTGAGCAAAGAAAACTAAAATAGAACCAGCTTACATAGATGACAACTGCATCATCTATTTGTTGAGAAATCAATAGAAAAATCCATGTAATTATAAGAGACTACCCACTGAATTCTTGGGTCTTTTCCCAGCAATATAAGACATGCAGTAAATAACCTCTTGAAAATTAAATAGTGTGCTTTTAAGAAGTCACTGTATCCAGCTTCTAGAAGTAAATGCCATTAGTAAAAAATGAATCTTTGTGCTACAATAAATATATCTGGTTTTGGCAACATAATGTGTTTCTTCCCACACAGCTAATGAATACACAGAGTATACTTTACCTTCTAGATGCCATTTTTATACATTCTGTTGAAACAGACAAATGCAAGTTCTCACATGAACACATCCTGAACAACTAGAAGCGAGAAAATTGCTACAGTTGCATGTAATTAGATACCATTAGTTCTGATCAACTGTGCACAACTCAGACTGAAGGCCACTTCCAACAGAGCTTCTGCTCAAAGAAAACATCTCACTGCAGGCTGGGATCTAGACCTTGCAGGAAGGGGCAAACAAAAAATAAAATTTCTGCATAGTTAGAACAGTTTGAAGTGATGAAGAGTAATCCGACTCGATGTTTTACTTTTCAAATCCTCTTTTTTCTTTTTATGTTTATAAAATAACAACAAATGAGGTCAACAGGACTGCTCTGGCAGACTGCATGTCGTCCATAGGCGGCACACTGTGACTCCTTTGCTTAAAATATAAATACCAGGACTATTAAGATCCAGTTGAGAGGACAAATGTTTGACTTCCCAAGCAGCACTTCATTAGTTAAATGCTCTAATATCTTACTGTAGTCATTAGAGAATATGCACGCATTTTGCTGTCAGTGATATTGTTTAACTACTATATTTTCCTGCTCTTACCAGATTTTAGACCGGAAATTTTGAAGATGGCACTTGGTTTCTCATTGGTGACAAATCCCAGCAGCTGCCACACTGCCATCCCACTCTGGTCAGGATAGCAGAAATAGACAGATCCTCCCATGCCCTCTGGAAATGGGATGGTTCCCAGCATAAAGACCACTACGTGGTTGATGTTTTCATAGTCAGGCAAGTCAAATACAAATTTATCTTCAGCCACCTGTTGTGCCACTGCTTGCACCTGGAAAACAAAACCAAGTTTCAGTTCTGATACCTGAGTTTTGACTCTTATCAGTGAGCCACCTTTTCTGAAACATCAAGCAATTGCAGGGAGGGGAAGCGAGGAATGTCACAGCTTAAGATTTCTGATCAGCCCTAGAGAAAGCCAAATGCAGCAACACAGCAACTGTTCAAAAGGCTCTGAAAAAGGATTTACGCTCATCCCGATGACACAGATGTCACACCACACCCAGAATACTTTGACTGTCTGTGTGCAGAAGAGTTTCCCAAGTTAAAAGCAGGCTGCTCAGCACAGTACAACCCAAACCATAGGAACTAGCTTAGCTAAGAAACAAGGCAGAGCTTCACTCATTGAGTTCATGGCACCTGAGCCCCATGTGGACAACACAGCCAGGTACACTTCCTTCCACCTCAATTAAAGTAGCTCCTGCTAAGCACCCACCAGTCTCAGCCACACCAGGGGGCAGCCCCTAGGAAGACAGAGGGTAGGGGCAGCGGAGGGGCTGCAGCCACTTCTCCAACCCTGTGGCAAGTGGCTGAAAGAGGGAGGCAGAGGCAGGCAAGTCCTTCTACAAAGGGCTGGAAGCAACCAGGGACTGGATCAAGGGTTGCGCTGCCTCCAAGGCCAGGAGCAAGCAGAGCAGGAAGGTGGGGAGCCCAACCTGCCCTGCACCACCTCCTCTCACCCCATCAGCAATGTGCCCCAGGCCCCTCCCCACATCAGTGACATCCCTCAGACCCCCCCCATGAGTGACAGCTCCTAGGCCCCAAACCCCTCCCCATGTGACATGCCCCACCCCCTGCAGCCCCTCCCCCACCACTGACATACCCCACCCCCTGCAGCCCATGCCCCACCCCTGCAGCCCCCCAACATGCCCCACCCCCTGCTGCCCCTCCCCCCTCATCAATGACGTGACCCACCCCCTGTAAAACCCCTCCTCCCACCAGTAACATGGCTCACCCCTGCAGCCCCTCGCCCCACCAGTAACATACCCCCACCTCTGCAACCCCTCCCCCATCAGTGACGTGCCCCACCCCCTGCAACTCCTCCCCAACCAGTAACATACCCCGCCCCTAGCAGTAACGTCCCCCACCAGTGACGTACCCCACCCCCACCAGGACGTCCCTCCGAGCCCCTCCAATGCCCCCTTTATTAGTGACGTCTCCTCGGCCCTCCGGCCCCTTCCCCCACCAGGGACATCCCTCGGGATCCCCGCCCCTGTGGCACCCCTCCCCCGCCCGCCACGCACCAGCCTTCCCGCCACCAGGCAGCCGAACATGGCGGCACCGCCAAGACGCTTCGGCCGCAGAATCTTCTTGAACCACCCGGCCGCGCCTGAGCCTACATGCCGCCCACGCTGACGGAAACGGCCGCGTGACCCCCACCCCCGCTAGGAATCACTTCCGGGATGAAGAGAAAACTACAGCTCCCGCGTTGCCAAGCGCTTGTGGGCGGGGGAAGGACTCTGGCGCGAGGCGGGGTGCGCATGCGACGGGGCTGCTCCCGCATATGACGAAGCTTTCGGTGTTCGAGCGCGGGAGACGCGTCTGGCACGTGTCGATTCCGCTGCACGTGTGCGCACGCGCGCCTGCGCAGTCGCGTTACACGTGCAACGTGTGCTGGGGCCTGGCGCGCTTCACCCTGGGTGTGCAAACAGGAAAAAAAAAAGAGGGGGGTGGGTCCTGTGAGAAAATTTGGAGATGCAGGAGCTTTGTGGAAGAGGGGAAGGCAGCCTAGATCACCAGTTCTTAATTGTTTTTTGGACCCCGACCCATTTGTAAACGTGGAGGGCCCATCTGGCATTGGCTTGCAGCCGTCTAGGATTAGCCAGGAGTGGGAATCCGCGTGCATCTCCTGGTGACTGATGAAAGCAATTCGGAATAGGGTGTTTTAAGAAAATGAATTCAATTAATGACAGTTGTTTTGGGGGGAGAATCTGGAATAGCTTCTGTCAGAGTTGGCAATCCCAGTACAAACCCAGTAAATAGTTTAGGCAGAAACAACCCCCTGGCCCTCTTATTGCCCTTCAGTCCCGCCCTGTGCCCCCCTTTGCCCACTGCCCCCAGGGTGAGAGCCCCAAGCAGCCGGTGGTAGGCTGGAGCGCTGCCAGCCTGCAAGGGGAAGGCCAGAGTTTCCGAAATTTTTTTTTTCCTCCTGTAAAGAAGAATCCATTTTTTAAGTCTGTGCAACCCTTTCACCTAGTCTTGTGAAGCCAGGGTTGAGAAATGTTGGTCTAGATCTGCAGAAAAATGGTGCGGTGAGTCTTCGGGAATGAGAGGGTGTCCTTAGGTGTGCAAACATGCTTCAAAAGATCAACCCGCAGATTTCAAACAGGAATGGGTCCTCTTACTGCTGACCTGCTGCAGCCCTTCCCTGTTCTTTGCAACCAAATTTCTCTATTTAAATTTTTTTTTTGTGGTCAAAAAACAAATGAAAACTAAAGAGCTGTTATTTTTAGAGGGTGCTGCTCCCTATCTAAATGGTTGAGAAGTACCGGGTTATACATACTCCTGAGTGAAAAGACAAGCTTTGGCACTTGGGGAAGTTTTTAAAAAAAATGTTGCTACATAGAAGAGAGAAACTGCTACCGTTTCGTGGGCTTGTACCGGAGCCAAATTTGGGAAGATTTTCAGGCGGAAAACAAAAGATGTGCCTCTGCCAAGAGCGGCTCTCTCCACAACTGTAAGCCCCTAGCTCCAGCACCTGGAGATGCTAGAGCTTCTTAAAAGGTTTCCATCTTTCTCCCCCTTATATCACCAGTATCCTGAAATAGGGAATTGCCCGAGCACAAAACCAAAGGTTCCCCTGCACAGTGAGGGGGCACGTAGTGCACATAGTGACCTTGAGGAGAATGGGGCCCACTTCAGAATTTTTAAAGTTTTTGCAGTGATTGATTGATTGATTGATTAAATGACATGCATTGCCCTCTTTTCTTTTCCTGGAAGCAAACAACTGAACCTGTTGGGCTTAGCACAAAATACAAAAATAAAACAAAAAATACACCTCCAAGGCAGCATGCAGACCAGCATGGCCACAGACCCACCTATTTTGCAGCACCAGGAGTTTTTCAACCCTGGGAGATCCCAGGGTCAGACAAACCCATGCCAAAAAAAAAACCAAGGTGGTGCACGTGGCAACAGCACTCACCACCCAAAACCAGAGCTTGGCTGGACAGGCTCCCAGCTGCAGCTCCGCAAGGCCCCCAGGTAAGGCACAGTTGCTGGCCCCGGCCTCCTCTACCCAGTGTTCCCTCTAATGTGTAGCGATTCATGAGCATGCGACTTTGTTCCATAAGCATGCTGCTTCGGTCCGTTCCCAAATTCCGGTGCATGCTGCTTGTTTGCACACAGGTTTTGCCTTCAGTTGCTGCTTGGCCTCTCTTCTCTCACTACAAGGAAGTAGTGGCTTCAATACAATCAAACCATATACTAAAGACTTTATTGAGATGCTATACAGCATATTCCTTAGTAGGAATTTCCACACTCTTCTCATATGCATATGCCCACAGTGAAGGACTCCACTTTATACAGGAGCATGCCCAAAGGGGCTGGGGAGCAAAGCAGTTCCCCAGAGCCGAGAAAACCGGTGCTCGGGAAGGAGCCACCCTGCTGAGTGAGGAATGGAGCAGAGGAGTGAGGAGCTTACTGCTGGCAAGTGTCCAGTGCTGGCCCCAGTGCCTCCGCCGTGCTCCACACCCAAAGTCTACAGGAAGCCCAGCACAAAACCAAAGGTTCCTCTGCACAGGCTAGTAGTGTTGAGGAGAATGGAGCCCACTTCCAAATTTTTAAAGTTTTTGCCATGATTTTTTTTAGCATGTGTACTATTACTTAAGATCATCATAGATAACACTGAAAAGTTCTCTCTCTCATGGATTACAGAAATACCCATGAAGCAGAGGAAATAACTATTTTCTTAAAAATTGCTCTATCCTGTCAAGCTCCTATTGAACTCTTGTTGCAAAAAAGCTACAATGGCTAGCTTACTAGGCATCTCTAAGCAAAAAGCACACAGTACAAACCGGAAATGGACCAGAACACAGCTAAATTCAATATTGAACCCTAACAGACTTGCATTGGCAATGTAGTTTCAGTTGCCAATTGCATTATTTTCCCATTTTATTTTAATTAAGTACTTACGCCATTTATCTTTACTTGGTTTGGTTAGAATTAGCTCAGATAAAAAACAAAACAAAAAGCAAAATAACTTTATTTTTGAGCCCTGAAAGCCACAAGAACAACAAATTTAAAGACTCTTGAAAAAATATTTTTAAGGCTACATTAAAAATTAGGTGTGGTTATGGTAAATTCAAAGAACAACAAATCACAATAAGCAATACAGCACCTTAACTAGCACAGTTAAATCTCAGGCAGTTCAAACACTGGTAAGTAAAATCTGATAAACTGCCAGAAAGCACTTCAAATCAGAGACTTCAATTGCAAGTCACTACCCTTTCTTACTTCATTCTGTCTCTATTATTTAAATTACTTGGCTTCCAGTACAGGTCAACAAATACAAATTCTCTTATACAACCACTATACATCACTGCCATCCAGGAAATAGGCCATGTTATATCTAAAACTTCCACTATTTTTCCTGTCCCTTTATCATAATTCTAAGCTTTCAGTAACAAAAGTCTTTGCCTCACTTGTATTTCACATAACCCTGCCAAAAGAAAAATTATTTTGCCTTTACTATTTGCAATTGCCAATTTAATATTCTATAAACAATTTAATATTTCTCAGGTTTCAGCCATACAACTAATTAGAATACACAGAAATTTGGATACTGAACATTTTGTTCTCTAGTTTCCAAGTCCTAGATCTATTCTTCTTTGGTACCTGTGAAAATTAGAAGACAGCTTCAGAAGAAACATTTCAGAATTGTCTTAGTTTAGTCATTACTCACTAGACAGGTGGAATGTGTAAAAAGAAAAGCATCTGAAACTTTTCAGGATTGTGTAAAACAGGGGTTCCCAAAGCTTTTATGCTGTGGCCCAGCAAACCACAGCCTGGAAGTGGCTGTGTCCTGGCAAACCGCAGCTGGAATTTCCGGCCAGAAGACAGGTAAGGATACCCTGACCCCGTGGGCAGTGGGGTGGGCCAAACCCTGCACTGCCGTGGGACCTGCAGAAGGAGCCATGGCCTCTCCACCTGGCTCTGGGGGGGGCATGGTTTGCTGGGCTGCAGCCACTTCCAGGAACCAGACCACAGCCAGGGATTGAAAACTCCTGGCATAAAATAAATTACATGGCTTCTCTTTGTGCAGAAGAGAAGACAAACATTGAATAAAGAACAATTTTTGACCTAGCTAGTTAGATCAAAAAATGCTGCCGGCCAAGGATGGCATGCTTGCATTTATGCTTATACTATACCCCCATACCTCCCCCTTCAGTTGTACATTCCAGGGGTAGCTAAGGAGAAAAGGTTGAGAGAGAACAAATTTAGAAAAATGGTTCTGACAGCAAGTATGATTAATATCTTTTTATTCAGAGTACTTGGTTGACTATTTTGCATCACCTTTAATCATTAGTAGGAGATAAACACTAATGGCTTTGAACTGTACAGCCCCAAAAGTGGAATATGGACAAACGTGATTTGGGAAAAAGTTACCACTGGTAATAACATGGCTAATATCTTGGTCAATATTCTCTTTTCATTCTCAATTAGGTATATACCTTTCTAAATACCATACTGTATGTTAGGAATTACTATTTTCAAAGTAAATATGCTTGATTTGGTCTTATAGAATCTGAACCTTTGAAGGGACACCATCACAAAGAAAGCTTGCAATTTTTATTATTTTTATGCAGGAGGAGGTCAGAAGGAGAATATTTTACCAAAAAATTCTAATACATGACTTTAAAATTGCCAGCAACAATTTGTATTAAAATATTCCACTGAAAAATCTGAACACTGCAACATTGAGTTAGTTCACCAGAATCACAAGACTGAACTAGTTTACCTTTCTTCCCTACTATCCAGCCCACTGAAATGCCTCATGCAAAAGAAACCCAGTATAAACAGTGAAAAGTACAGGCAGGTTTTAAAAAACACTGGGTTTTAACAATTAAATGAGTAAGCAATATAGACAAAGGAACGTGTTCAAAATATTTTTAGCAGAATTTAACGTATTTTACATTTCCATCTGTAATTATACCTTCATGTAGTCCCTTGGAAATATAACCTGCTTTTTTAAACAAAACCCTGCATAAGCCTGCAATCTTATGCTGCTAAAATTTCTAGCAAGAGGTTACCACATATGTGGTGTATACCAGCTAGATACAAAACAACTTCATAAATCAGAGGATATTAACAGATTAGCTTCAAGTCAATAATTGAAGTCACTGACACAGAAAGCTTTACAAAAATATTTGTTTTTTATTAAAAGCAACAGACTCTGAGCAGAACACAGTACAAAGAATGTAAACATCTCTAAGTTCAGCTCCACCCAACTGAACATGGGAGGGAGAAAGACTATTTTAAATGCAACTACAGATCTAGCAAGTTAACAGATTATATTGTAACCTGACAATATATTTTCTAAATTTTAGGAAAAACTGACTTATCGTAGTCTGTCCCAGCGCCAGATACTGGCATCATCACACACAGCTATAAGGATACTGCTATCCCTACTAAAACTGGTTTGTCGAATGGCAGCAACACATTTGGGATGAGTAAGTGTTGTACACCTGCAAGTAAAAGACATTCATTTAGATGCAGAGTTAAGTCTGCATTTGCTATTACATTCTGGAGTCCTTATATACCTTGCCACCAGTCAGGTGAGGAAAACTACTGACTAAAACGATACCACTTATCTAAGTAAGGAGAGGAGAACTAGGTGATTGGCATTTTCTGAACTCATGTAAACTTCTGACACAGTGGGAAATTCTTCTTTCATTGCTATTCCTTCTTACACCCCTAAAGTTAATTTTCATTAAAGCTTTAGCAAAACATGTATTGTATCACCTTACTTGGATTTCTGTAATAAACACAACCATTCATTTGTTATTAAGAATACACAATTTTATTTGGGCAAATGAAAAACTGGACAGAAAAAAAAGGAATCTCTCAAATGTTTTACCTCCTTACTTATCTGCAGTAGATCACTTGGGTAAGCCAGTAGACAACTGGAAATACATATTTAACCCCTCCATGAAGTGTAGCATGTAGCTAACCTATGTAACTCCAAGTTACTGTGACCACAGTCCTTTCCTTCTCTCTACTCCATTAGTTGCTAACCCCCACTCTTCTTAACTTTGTATACTCTTCTCTTAATCAGTTTTTACATGAGACATTTCTTTTACTGCATCTACCTATAGCATCCAGCACAATGCAGCCTCAACCCAATTAAGGTTGACAATGTTAATTTTAACCCACTCCTTTACCACAGAAATTAGAGCCGAAGGTGCTGCTACCTAACTCAACAGTCTTTTTCTGTCAATATACTTGGATTTAAAAAAAGGCCTTCAATATGGTCTCCCATGATGCTCTTATAAAAAAAAACTGGGGGATTGTGGGCTGACAGAGTCCATAGTCTGCTGGGTTGGGAACTGGCTAAGGGGTTGACCCCAAAGTGTTAGCGGACAGGTCTGTATCGTCTTGGCAGGAGGTGGCCAGTGGTATCCCACAGGGTTTGGTTCTTGTTCCCATGCCGTTCAGCATCTTTATCAATGATTTAGAAGAGGATGTGGAAAGTGTGCTAGCCAAGTTTGTGGATGATACTAAGTTACAGGGAAAAGTGGTCACTCTAGCGGATAGGACATAGATCCAAGTGGACCTGGACAAGCTGGAAAAGTGGGCAAAGCAGAACCAGATGCAGTTCAATAAGGATAAATGCAGTGCTTCATTTGGGGAGAAGCACTCATCAAGATGGAATCGAAAGAGGAGAAAGTAGAAGGACTGCGGGTTAAGTTACATGGGGGGCAAGGTGAAAGCAATTTGTTGGTAAGGGTCTGCTACAGACCCCCACACCCAGGGGAAGAACTAGATTCGGAGCTCCTGAGGCAGCTCTCAGAGACCATAAAAACTAGGGAGGCGGTAGTCATGGGGGACCTAAACTGCCCAGACATCTGCTGGGAGACGCAGACAGCAAAGTCCCACTGTTCACACACGTTCCTATCCTGCGTACAGGACCTGCATGATCCCACTAGGGGAATGCCTTATTGGACCTGGTATTGGCAATGGGGGATGATATGGTAGGGGATCTACAGATTGGTAGTCACCTGGGGGACAGTGTTCACCAAATAATAGCATTCACCATAAGACATTGAGTGGGTAAGGTAACTAGTAGGGTGAAAGTGCTAGAGTTTAGGAAAGCTGATTTCAATGAACTCAGGCGATTAGTCAGGGACGCACTGCAGAGTAGGAGTTTTGAAGAGATAGGAGTCCAGGACGGGTGACTGTGTCTCAAGGAAATGATCCTTTGGGCACAGAGGGAGACGATCCCGATGCAAGGAAAAGAGGGAAAGGGGCAGAAGGCTTCCTTGGCTGACCAGAGAAATCCAGGATAGCCTGCGGACTAAAAGGGGAGCATATAAAAAGTGGAAATGGGGAGAGATTACCGAAGAGGAGTATACCTCCTCTGCTTGCACTTGGAGGGAGGCAGTTACACAGGCCAAAGCTACCATGGAGCTGAGGATAGCATCCCAAGTAAAGGATAAGAAAAAATTGGTTTTTTAGCTATACAGGGAGTAAAAGGAAGGTCCAGAGTGGAATAGGTCCCTACCAAATGGGCAGAAGCAACTGGTGATGGACAGGGGGGACAAGGCTGAACTCCTCAACGAGTTCTTTGCCTCAGTGTTCCTAAGTGAGGGGCAGGACAAGGCTCTCACTGGGATTGTAGAGATGGCGCAGAGTCACTTGGAGGAACTGGATGCCTTCAAGTCAGCAGGCCTAGATGAGCTCCATCCGAGGGTATACACTGGCTGACCTCACTATACAGCCACAAACTAGCAGTAATATTTGAACACTTATGGCGCACGAGCCAGACCCCGGAGGACTGGAAAAGGGCCAATGTGGTCCCCATTTCCAAGAAGGGGAGGAAGGAGGACCCGGGCAACTATAGGCCAGTCAGTCTCACCTTTATCCTAGGCAAAGTCTTTGAAAAAATTATCAAAGCTCACATTTGCAAGAGCTCAGCAGGAAAAATTATGCTGAGGGGAAACCAGCATGGGTTTGTAGCAGGTAGATCATCCCCGACTAATCTAGTCTCTTTTTCTGACCAGGTTACAAAACACCTGGACGCAGGAGTAGGGTTTGATGTCGTTTACTTAGACTTCAGGAAGGCCTTCGATACGGTATCCCACCCCATACTGGTGAACAAGTTAAGAGGCTGTGACTTGGATGACTACACAGTC
>JAGPOW010003316.1:186007948-186044262 GCA_030014935.1 Caiman crocodilus
CTGGTCAGACCGCAGTTGGAGTACTATGTGCAATTTTGGGCACTGCACTTCAAGAGGGATGTGGATAACCTGGCGAGGATCCAGAGAAGGGCCACTTGTATGGTTACGGGCTTGCAGGCCAAGCCCTACGAGGAGAAACTAGAGAACCTGGACCTCTTCAGCCTCTGCAAGAGAAGGTTGAGAGGTGACCTTGTGGCTGCCTATAAATTCATCACAGGGGCACAGAAGGGAACTGGTGAGGCTTTACTTACCAAGGCGTCCCTGGGGGTTACAAGAAATAATGGCCATAAGCTAGCAGAGAGCAGATTTAGGCTGGACATTAGGAAGAACTTCTTCACAGCTAGAGTGGCCAAGGTCTGGAACGGGCTCCCAAGGGAGGTGGTGCTCCCCCCTACCCTGGGGGTCTTCAAGAGGAGGTTAGATAGGCATCTAGCTGGAGTCATCTAAATCTGGCACTCTTTCCTGCCTATGCAGGGAAGTGGACTCAATGATCTATTGAGGTCCTTTCTGACCCTAATATCTATGAATCTATGAAATGGGTGTATGATAAAAAATGACTTGATTAGCAGCAAAAATAGTTTATATTGTACATTAGGAAAACATTTCTAATACATTCATAAATAAGTTGTAGCACTGCATAACTAGGAAGTTTGTGCAGTTTTTAAGAACAGGCTAGACACTCATATTTCTTGGGAAGGATCTACATACAACCCAGCTGGAGTACTATGTCCAGTTCTGGGTGCTGCACTTCAAAAAGAGACATGGAGAATCTTGAAAGGGTCCAGAGAAGGGCCACAAGAAGGATTAAGGGCTTGGCAGACAAACCTTATGAGGAAAGACTAAGAGATCTGGGACTGTTCAGCCTGGGGAAGAGAAGACTGAGGGGGGATTTGGTGGCCGTCTATAAGTAGGTAAGGAGTGAATATTGAGAGCTGAGAGAAAAAAAATTTGTTCACTAGGGTGCCCCAGGGGAGGACAATGAGCAATGGCCATAAACTGTTAGAGGATGGTTTCAGGTTGGATGTAAGGAAAGGTATTATTTATGGTAAGGGTGACCAGAATCTGGACTAGACTTCCCAAGGAGGTGGTGCACTTCCCAACCTTGGAAGTCTTCAAGAGGAGACTGGATGGACAACCTGCCGGGATCATTTGATCTCCACAGTATTCCTGCCTAGAGCAGGGGGGTTGGACTCCATCTTTTGAGGTCCTTTCCAGCCCTTAATTTCTATGAGTCTATGACCTTCCTTCACGTACTGATTTTAAAGGATGATCTGGGGAAGTAAAATTTATACTCACTTGGCTTTATGAGGATCTTCTATTTCTAAATCCCAAACATAAAGTTTGCCAACCTGATTGCCCAAAGCAAGCATCTTTGAAACAAGAGAAAGAGCATGGCAATTACCAAAGAATGGAAACGAGGATTTTACAAAGACTGTAGGACTGGCAACAGTTAACACACATCCAGTATTTCATATATTCTCAAGTCACTCTAGAACTATAACATTTTCACACCACATGCAATTAATTTGCCTGTTATACTATGCATAAAATGGAGATGAATGATAATGAAAATCTTCCACAAGGCTCCCAATGAGAAGCCAGGATAGATCTGGAATTTTTCACGTCATAGTACCAAGCTACTTTTAGTATTACATTAGTTCATGTGAGCCAAGCAAAAATTCCTCATTTGCCCTTCTCTCAAGCAAACAGATGAAGAGTTATTTCAAAGCTCATACTTACCTTTTGCCAGAAATCCATTGAAAACCTCATATACCAGATATCACACTGACTGTAATCAAATCGCCCTAGTATGGTCACATTTGACTCACTAGGCTTGATTTTATCTATATCATCCTCCATTTTGCCAGGTTTCCAGCACACAATGGCATTTTCACAAGACTGTTGAAAGAAAGAGGGGAAAAAGACAAGCCATAAAAGTTCTTTCCTTTGTTTTAACCTGCAAATGTTAACCAAACTTCTTCTCTAGACCCACCCCCCATTACATGAGGACATCATATGATATCATAGTTCTCAACCCAAATGTCTTGTCCATGCTCTCCTAATATGGCATATGGCACCCAGAGTACTTGCCAATAACCTTCAACTGCAAAAGTACGCCTAAGTATGAAAATGAAGTGCGCTCTGACAATTTAAACATAACAAGGGAGTTTTCATTCCATCTATGCACAGATCTGAAGACAAGTTAGGACCATTTTGAACTCTGTCCTCACTAAAAAGATGCTAACTTGTTTTCAAGTCTCTGAGCAGACTTGAAAACCAGAGCCTTAACCCAGTATCTACAGGGCAAATGTTTTTACTGTTAAGACAAGGAGGCAGCCCACAGACCTTTCAATTCAAACGTATTTAATTTCTGCCTTAGGCTGAAAGATCTAGCATGCTATCCTAGAAAAGAGAAGTCTTCCTTTGTCCTCTGAATATTGCATCCAAAACCCAGTATTACTTTTAACATGTCTTTACCAGAATTATACTTAGAAGAATTCCAGATTTTAGACACAAAATGCCTATACATAAAGCACTTGAATTTAACTATTTGCCACTCTGTTTAGGAAAGCTACATCACATGGCACAGAAAGTTAACTTAACAGCCCCTTCTACCCAAAAAAGCAAACAAACATCTTAAAAAGAAAATAACTTTACACAACATGGTTGAATAGTAAGCACCTTACCTTGGAAAGTATGAGATCTCCTAACCATCGTACACAGTCAACATAGTTTCTATGTATGTCTCTGGTAGAAAAGTCAGGAAAGTGAATTTTCTGGGAAATAAAGGGCCTGTGGGGAAAACTGACATATCAGATCCAGAAACACACGAGAGAGAATTTCACTTTTAATAGATTAAACTCACAGCAACACTTAAAAACTATGAAGTGTTTTTACCATAAGCCAGCTAATAGTTATCAAAAAGTAGATTTCACAACCTTATTGATTACCTGATTACTATATGGCTTTATCTGTTACCTACATTTGTTATTGTAACGGGGTCCCTAACCCCCAGTGCTGTGCAAGCTGCAGGGGTTCAGGATGATTAATTAGGTTATGCCCCATTAAAGGGGAGAGAGAGTGCAGTGGCTGGAAGAGGCACAGCTCCACAACAGTCAGGCATCTAGCCAAGGCAGGGTAGCCAAGTGGAGCTCCCTGAAACACTGTTAAGAGGCAAGTTACAATGAGTAAGCCCATAAGGGCTTAGTCTGGCATTAGCCAGTAACAGAAGAGAAAGACCTGAAGAAAGGGCTGCATGGGTTACAGGGAGGTTATGAGTACCTTTTGTTGATGGTTTTGTCTGTTTAAGCTGCAAGGCACAGGGTGGCTATCGGGGGTGCAGTGAGGACCCTGTGGGCACCAGGCATTGAGGACACTGGGTGTTCTGGGGATCTGGGGCAAGCCAAGGCCCCGGGAATGAGCCTGAGCCTGCTTGGAATCCAGGAGCAGGTGAGTTTAGCCCAGGAGAAAGGCTGAGCTTAATTAGGAGCAACCTAGCCATAGCCAGCTACACTGAAACCCTGGAGTGATTGATTGGGTCAGACAGAGGAGCTCTGCGACGAGCAGGTGGAAAAAGGCACTTGAAGTGTCACTCTGACAATCTGAGGGCTACGACCCAAATCAAAAAATAAGATCAAGGCATGGCAAAGAGAACGGAAAAGTATTTTTAGGAGGCTGGTCAGTCAAGATCTGCCTGGATCTTCAGGGTATGCCAGTGTCACAAAAGAGGCACAAGGCCCATCAAGTTATCCAACTCTATAAAGTTTGCAGAAGGGACGGCTATGACATGTATTAAAATATAGTGATATGTGCACAGTTTTAATAACTGTATTTCCACAGTTAAGCAGTCAATTCTATGGTCAAGTTGAAAGGAAAGAAGTGGAATGAGTTAAACACAGTGACAAGATCTGTAACTAACCAAAACAAGATTGTGTTTACCTGTTGGTTTTATTTGGGTTGTACTCATAAGATTCCTTGATAGCATTTATCATTCTCTTTGAATTGATTCTCCAGAGTTTCAGGGAGTGATCCATCCCACAAGACATTATTTTTTCCCCAAGAAGATCATAATCCTGTGCACACAAAAATATGCACATATAGTAATTTGCAGTATACCGCTTTTATTTTTATTACATGTTGAATATGGCCACACCAGCACTTTCACTATATGGAGCATGTTAAATTTACACATTTCAGGTGGAAAAACATTAACTATAATAACTGAAAACTGTTTCTTGTTAAAGGTACCACGTGCTGGTATTCATGCCTACTACAAAGGAAAATTGAGTGAGACCAAGAGAAAACAAATATAAAGATATCTGTCACCACATCAAACCCGTGAAATTTACTGCTACAAGGAATATTTGAGGCACAAAGTTTAGCAAAATTCAGGAAAAGGACTGGGCATTTATATGAAGGAAGACCATCTACCGTTATAACCCCTACCCAAAGCAGTTTTAAGAGTGGTATAAATCCTCACATTTCAGGAAATAGGGAAGCAATGGCGTTATGAAGAAAGTTTTCCACCTGGGCAAATTATTTTAAATTTCATATATCACAGAGCCATCAAAAGTGGGCAGAACAAGCCTATGTAACTATTCGGGTAATGTAATTCATTCTCTCCCTTATTCTCCCTTTCTGTGAAGGCTGGCAAGTTGCACAGATAATGTCAGCCACACACTCAGGAACCATACCACCATCATGTGTTAGGTTATTTAATTGAAAAATAATGAGATTTTTTTAAAGATATTTAAAACTAGTCCTTTTTTGGCACCTTCTGCCTAATATTTGTATTATGTCCACCACCAAGGAAGACCAACGAGGGCTACTCTGTTAAAGGACTTGTGGGTTGCGGGCCCTGGACTGAACAGTTCTCAGAGCAGGGGCTGCCTTAATCTATTCTACACGTATGCCATGCAGTCTATGGCACTTCAAGGACTATAAATACTGAAGTATACAGATATTTTAAGTTTCAATTGTTTCACCTAATCACCTGCCAAAACAGACATTTGATATTGTTACAGGAATTAACCAATTTTCTTAACCTAATAAGAGTCTCTTGACTCTTATTTTAACCTAGCAGTTGAGATCAGTTTGGATGCATGCTGTCCAGTCATTTGTGAAGTATTTTCAGTAGAGAACAACTGAAGACCTTTCATATTTCCCAATGCTCCTGCTCTTTAGCCCTATTAAGGCAATTTACCTTCAGGGGATGTTGCAAAATATCCAGCTGGCAGGTGTTCTTTTTCTGCAGGTTGTCAAGTTTAGTTTTTTTGGTTGTTGGGTGGTTTGTTTGGGTTTGGGGGGGGTTGGGTTTTTTTTGCGGGGGGAGAGGGGAAGAGCGCAGTGCATTGGAGTATACAAGTCCAGTATAAAGTTTTAAATAGTCAATTGTTCATGCAGTTTGAGTTTGAGACATAACGTGTAAAGCTGAACAAAACACGAAAGGATAAAACGATAAACTACCCAGGATTAGTACCCCCTGCATAAATCTAAAGTTACTACCCTCTGTTTTCTACTTACTGCACTTAAAACCTCATCCCTGTGCCCTTCTACTCCGCCAAATATTGCAACCAGTGTATCTGTCTGAATGTTCCACAGTCTCAGTGCATGATCTGGTATAAAAACACAGAAGTTAACAAGTTAACCTTTATGCATTTGTACCTGAACAAAGTCAGTTTAGCCAGCACTTTCAAGAAGAGAAATTCCATGTTAGTATTTACAGTACACCACGTACATTCTCAGATTACTTCAAGTGTCAACAGTATTCAAGCTGTGTGTTGTTACAGAGTCACTTAGCACATCAGATATAGAAAGTGTTTTCTCAGCTACCCAACACAATGCCAGCTGTCATGTCAGACAAACTGCACTACTTCCTCCTTCTCTTCTCTACCCTCATCTTTCAGGTAATGTTGCAAGTGGCTAAACAGTGCTTGGATCTGTGATTTCATCATCTGGTATTATCTGAGAAGTAACACTTAGACATACAAGCTTACAATAAACAAGAACCATGCAGCCTAGATTTCCAAAGTTTCAACTGTACACATATACATAAAATAATCAGGAAATGTAGGTGTCCTATAGATCAGACTGTGCATGACGTTAGCTACAGGAATTAAAGTCTTCTGTTCTTGTTCAGTCTTTGCCATAATACTACATTACTGAAAGCAGCTTTTAGGTTTTGAAATACTCATGGTTGATAATTCTTGTTATAGAGCACAGGTGTCAAACATATGGCCCGTGGACTAGAACCAGCCTGCAGAACCATGCCATCCGCTCCTGGTGCTGCCCCTGGGTCTGATCACAGCCACATGGGGCATGACATGGGGCTGGTCTGTGAGCCTGATCAGGCCCACAGACCCTGTCTTCTTCCTCTTCCCCACACTCTCCAGGCACAGATCCCAGAGCAGCTGAAACACGCATGCTTTGCGATGCTGTCTGGACAGAGCAGCAGCCACAGTGCACTACGACAGGTGGTGCCCATTTTTGGACATGCACTGCACATGGTGCCTGCTCCAGACAACAGGGACTCATGTTGCATACGGTGCAAGTGTTGGACTGGCTGGAGCAGCACCATCTGTGGCGTGTGTCCCAGAGCTGCTGGGGAGGCCACTGCATGCAGTGTGGCTGCTGCTCCAGCCAGAACGTGCCTCACACGGTGCCTGTTCCAGCTGCTCTGGGATCTGTGCTGCATGTAGCAAGGGTCCCAGGCTGGCTGGAGTAGCTGTCAGTCAGGTATGCTGGGGGAGAAAATGGGGCAGGGAGTCTGTGCAGCCAATCTGGCCCACAGACCAGCCCCATGCCAGATGAGGCCAGACAAGGGTAACACTCTTGGTTTAGCAATTATGATTGGCTGGACGTTCTAAATAAAATTCATAAAGAGCCCATATTTATATCTACATTTTTTTTTCTTTCACTTGCACCAATTTTACCCAGGTAAATGCCAATAAATTAAACAGAGATCTACTGACTTGCACTGGATTGACAGGAGGCTGAAACAAAGATTTGTTTTTTTCAAATGCTGAACAATATCTGCAATGTTCTCATCTCATCACTAGATGTCAGGGCAACTCCGCATATAAATAAATAATTTAAGTCATCATTATCATAAAGTTCCAACAATTTGTGCTTGCTCAGTTGTCTCCCCCAATACCCACATACTTTCCTTTCTACAAAGTGTGATTATATGCTGTCCTCTGGAATTCCTTCTAATGTAGTGAGTGGGTTTCACATACGCAAATGTAAAACTAAAGAGGTTAATTTGGTCTAGTTTGAAGGGTTGGGGGTGGTGATGGGGACTCATTTTTAAGTCACTTGTCAACCTCTGTGTTTTGGTGGGTTGCCACCAGTTTCATTCACATCCAGCATCATACGTAAAGAAGAAACTAACTCAAGTAGGTGATTCTTAACCAAAAAAGCTGATTTTCTCACCTTTGCTTACAGAAAGGAGGAGATTTGGATCCCTGGGATGAAATTTTAGTTCATTGATTGCATTTCCATGGCCCACATAGTGCTGGAACAGATTTCAGAGAAAAAAGGTTATTTCTGCCCCTTGCATCGATGTAAGTTTAGAACAGACACTACTATATGCTAATTTGTTGAGGTACAACCTAAAGTTTGGAACTGTGACCACTCACCTTTATACACTGCATTGTAATGGGATTAATTATCCTAATAATACCCCTGGAACCAGCTACAGCCAGAAGAGGATGACTTGTATTGCTATCGTAGGTCCATGCACAAGTATAAAAGTTTTCATCTGCCTAAGAAGCACTATGTTAAGGACTAAAGGAACAACTACAGAGTTTTGCATAAGATGTTTGAACAACACATTGGTGTAGGTCCCCGATTACAGTTTTGTGCGAGTGCCCAGAGGCCTGCACTCAAAGACTAAATATTTATTGATATTTCTATCAATACCAACTCCACCTTTCTCTGTAATACTTTTTTGTCATGCCCTCATTCTAGATTTCACATATATAATGATGTATTTTGTCGCTATCCCACCTTCTCCATTAAAAATGCTCAGAGTAGGAATGAAACAAAGACCTTTGCCAGTAATGATTTGGTTTAAGCTTTGGACTGCAATTCAGGAACTCCCAGGTTTCAACCCCATATCTTATACCAACTGCTTTGATTTCCCTGTTGCTAAAAAGGAGTACATCACCTGCTTCATGGGGATGTTGGGAAGGCTGAACATGAAAATGTACAATGTATTAGTTCTGGGAGGCTTCAGTTGATATGGAAAAGGTATAACAAATCAATTGCTAGGAAGAAAGAGAAGATTTCTGGGCAGAGGTAAGTTTGTACCTACAGTGAAAAATGTACTTTATCACCAGCAAATGTGTACATAGTACTGTATCCCAGGGAATATGTTCATTTACTTTTCTATGCAGTCTCTCCAGTTTTGGTACACTGAGGAGTAAACAACTATTTTTCAGCTTAATCTTCTAAAATTATCTATAACATCATTTTTGGAGGATACATCAGCATCCACATAAGACTGCAATAAACGGATTTCTCCTTGGGAATGACATTCATATAACGTAACCTGGGAGGAAGGAGAAAAGAAAGAGTTGAACGGATTATTACTTTCACGTTAAATAGCATGCATTTACCAAAAGCAGCTGTATACTGATCTTCAAACAGAACATGTGATATGTATTTACCACACAGATCCCACCCACTACCTGTCCCTTTGTGGCATGTGGAAATGGTGTGATGCAGACATTCATCGTGTCTTAAGCTCTGCCTCAAGAAAGCAGTCTTCATGGTGGTCTTTCCCAGGTTTGTACCATGAAGCATATTTCATACCTTAGAATAAGTTAATACAACTAGTTCTAACTGGATCCCGATTTTAACAAGCAACTGGTATCTGGTTTCACGTCTCTCGTATAGAAACATGGTTTGTTTCATTTCTTTTAATTAGCTTAATTTAATGCTTTAGTTTAGTGCTTATAATAATTGCCAGAAGGATGACCTTGGAAAATGAAGACTTTTCATTTATTCATAATACATAAGATGCTCCAGGTGCTCTCCAGAAACAAATTATTTTTGAAGCTGTAATGATGTGGAAGCCTGTTAACTAAGAACCCATGAAAATTTATTTCACGTAGGCTACTAAACTTTAGGTATTGTCAGTAGCTGACACACTGAAACTTATATAGATCCTACTTCATATCTCTTAGCCCTTTTTACACAGTACTCCAAAAAGCTAGACTTCAGGGGAAGAACATTGTTCACATCAGAGGTAGTCAACCTGCAGCACATGTGACACAAGCATAGGTATCCTGTGACATGGAACGCAGACGACTGGGGAAGCAACGGTGGTGGGTAGAAAACAGAGTAGCAGATTGGGCAGAGATCACAGGGCAGGAAGCAGAGAGCAGGGCAGCCAACTGAGCAGAGGAAGGGAATCAAAGAGGCATTCAGAGAAGGTACACGGCTAATCTGAGGCATGCATGTCAAAAAGGCTGGCCCCCACTGGTTCCCATGAGTGAAGAGGTTTCAATAAAACAGATAATTGTATTCTCAAATAGCTCAAGTGTACCATCACACTACACTCTACTGGATTTATTTTTCTTGGGCACATTTACAAACTTTGGGAGAAAACAGACGCACACCATTTCATAACATAGTATTTTAACACAAAGCATAAGTAGAGTGATTGGAAGAAGAAAGAGAAACTGGCAAACAAAGGCACAACCACAGGGGCACATCAGATAGAAATGGAGTCTTACTCACTCTGTTGCTGCCTACAGTGGCAAAAACTAATGGATCACCTTCCTTACTGTGCCAGTTAAACTGGACTCCAAACAAAGGCTGGCCATGGTCCTCCTGTAAAGGAAAAGCCAAATCAGAAATGCAAAGGGACAAAGATCACAGATGCTTGTTTCTAAGAAATGGAACTCATTCCACAGGGCAAACTAGCTTACTTGGTGCAGCCTCTTCCCACACTGCTGTGTTTTCATATGAATTTTATGAACCTTTTTAAAAATGTGTATCACAAAACTCTGTTGTTTTAATGCCAGTAAAGCAGGGGTGCTCAACTCCTGGCCAGCAGGCCATATCAGGCCTGCAGAGCCCAGTCATTCAATCATAAGGGATCTCCAAGGGCCTGAAAATATGGCAGCATAGGAACAGTGACAGCATTAATTGCTGTTGCCCTGCTTCTGAATTTCTGGACTTCTGAGGAGCTCTGCAGGCAGACAGTGTGGCCCTGTAAAGTTAGATTGGGCACGCAGGGCTGCTGTGGCATAGGGCCCAAACTGGAAGGGACCCGGCTCATGAACCAACCCCACACTATTCATCTGGTCCAAGGAGCTAAAAGATTGAACACCATTGTACTATAGTACATTCTATTGCTCTGGCATTTTAAAGGGAAAGAGAAAATATTTTGTCTAATGATTTAAGACTGAGACTGATCATTAGCACTCCCAGGTTCTAGTTGTAGTTTTTAATATCTACTATCTATCTATTTTGTCATGTGACCTTAGAAGAGGCAACTTGTGTCTGAGACCAGGGGCCTATGGACTCTAGCTGTGCCAGCATACCTATGGTGGCAGAATCCCGTAGGGAAGACGCAACATATACCTGCAGAAGCATTTTTTCTGACTCTTTAGCTACAGCGCCCACCTCTGAATGACAGGTCCTCTTCCATCATAGCTATTCTGAATAGAGAACAGTCTTCTGACACCCCCAACCAATGTAGCCATGCCAGCAACACTTTGTAGTGTAGGCCAGATTACATCTACATCAATATTTCTTTATACTAATACAACACACATCCAGACTATTAGTCAAATCGTAGTATAAGGTATACAGTATAAGCTATATCAGAAGTACGGGTAAAAACTATATGGGTTATAAATGTCCATAACAGGCACAAGCAGACAGTAGCAGGTTGTGTGTCCTACTTCTTAACTAGGCTATAATGAAATAGTAGAGGTTCCCAGTATAAACATGATTATTTTCCTAGCTACAACACTTCTGCGAAGTTAACAATTTAAACAGATTTCCAAGCATTTGGTTGAATTAGGACAGAACTGTCAAATGTTAAAATAACTATGCACAATCTAAATCCGTAAAAGATACAGATACAATTATAATAACTCTTAAAAGCTAATAAGACTATTAGCTAATAAGATAATTGACACTTATAACTATTTTGACCAACCCAACTGAGGGAAAAGGACCCAGACAGCATGCCTTGGGATGCCACCAAAGGGTGATGCTTCAGGGTACCCTTCAGATTTCATAGACATTAGGGCTGGAAGGGACCTCGGAAGATCATCGAGTCCAGCCCACCGCCCAAACGGCAGGAAGTCAGCAGGGGTCATAGGATCCCACCAAGATAAGCATCCAATTTACTCTTGACGGTGTTCAATGTAGGTGCTTGAACCACCTTCAATGGCAGGCTGTTCCAGATCTTGGGGGCTCAGACAGTAGAGAAATTTTTCCTTATGTCCAACCTGAAACGGTCTTGCCACAGTTTATAACCCTTTGACCTCGTCATCCCTTGGTGTGCTCTGGTGAACAAACGTATCCTCAGATACTGGTGGTCACCCCTGATAAACTTACAGGTGGCCATCAGATCATCCCTGAGCCTGTGCTTTTCCAGGCTAAAGAGCCCCATAGCTCTCAGCCTGTTATCGCAAGGAATGTTTTCCTGACCTCTGATCATGCGCATGGCTCTTCTCTGGACTCTCTCAAGCCTCTCCGTCCTTTTTGAACAGTGGAGCCCAAAACTGGACACAGTACTCCAGCTGCAACCTCACCAAGGCCGAGTACAAGGGGAGAATGACATCCCAAGATTTCCCTGAGAAGCATCTATGGATGCAAGCCAGCATTTTGGTCGCTTTACTAGCCACAGCATCGCATTGTAGGCTCATGTTCATCTTGTGGACAATGACGACCCCCAAGTCTCTTTCTTCCATAGTGCTACCCAGTGTAGCACTGCCAAGCCTATAAGGATGCTGCAGGTTTTTCCTCCCAAGGTGGAGAACCTTACATTTTTCAGATGACCTTTCTGCTATGGTTCTTTTGAATTTCATGTTGTGTTTGTTGGGGGGAGAAGTTAAGAGTTGTTTTGGGACAGCCACAGACCCTCTGTTACTCCCAGGGAAGATGACCTGGGAGTAACATTGAGGGAAGGAACTCCCATGGGCCTGAGGCAGGAGAATGGGAAGGTTTCCTATGCCTAGATGTGAATGTGGGTTGGGAAGTACAGTTAGAATTGGCTGGAGCGTTTGCTCGTATGAGGCAGGGAAGCAGTAGTGGGAAAGAAAGACATTTTCACATTTTGTGGTGTACTTTGCAGAGTCTACTATTGTTCCTTAGCTGTAGGGTATTTGTCATTTATTTTAAGTGGCCTTGAGGCTTCCTGAACAGGGCAAATATAAATCTAAAAAACAATATAAGTGATGACCAAAATGGATGTCCTTTATTAACTAACAATGGTATTTTGTTGGATAGATACCTGGCTAGGGTATTATGATCCCAGCACTCATTCCTGCCCAGGACAGTGGGTTGGACTTGATGATCTGTTCAGGTCCCTTCCAACCCTAGAAACTATGAAACTATCTAGTCTATATCTCCTTAGCTTGTTAATGAGACAGTCTGGAGACTACCAAAAAGCCTTGCTAAAAATCAAGCTCTTTTATATCCACTGGTCTCCCCTCATCCACAGAACCTATCACCTTATCATAGAAAGAATTCAGCTTGGTCACGCATTACTTGCTCTGCGTGAATCCATGCTGACTTTCCCTGATAACCTTATTCTTTAGGTGCTTCACAATGGATTCCTTGAGGACGTGCTCCAAGACCTTTCAAGGTACTGAGGTGAGGCTGCCTGTTCTGTAGTCCCCTGAATCCTCCTTCTTCCCCTTCTTAAAAGATGGCCACTATACTTGCCCATTTTCAGTCATCCAGACCTCATGCTACCACCATGAGTTCTCAAAGAGGATAGCCAATGGCTCTGAAATTACCTTAGCCAACTCATTTGGTACCCTTTGGTACACCCTATCTGGCTCTGCCAACTTGAAAGCATCTAGCTTCCCCAACATGTCCTGTCATTACTATAAGCTATTTGTCTCCTTCCCTCTAAGGCCAACTGCACTGTCACCTAGGAGCTGCCATTATTTGTGAAAGCTCAAGTAAAATTAAAAAAAAAAAAAAAAAAAAGGAATTAAATACTTCAGCTTTCTCTGCATCATCTCTAACTAGACTGCCTCCTGCATCCCATAAGGGACCTGTGGTTTCTCTGGTCTTCCTCTTTTGACATACCAGTAGAATCCCTCTTTATTGCCTTTCACATCCCTTGACCGCTGCATCTCAGACTGTGCCCTGGTCTTCCTAATTTTCTTCCTGCACACCCATATGAAACTCTTACACTCCTCTCTAGTAACGTAACCAAATTTCCACTTTTTATAGAATTCGTTTGGAGTTTCAACTCCTTGAAGACATTGCTGTCTAGTCAAGGCTGGTCTTCTGTTGCACTTTCCATTCTTTCACCATTCGGGATACCTTGTTCCTGCACCCTTAAAAGAGCTTCCCCTTATAGTACAGCCAACTCTCTTAGATGACTTTTCCCTCCAGGCTTGCCTCTCATAGGATCCTACACACCAAGTCCCCAAGTTTATTCAAGACTGCTTTTCCAAAGTCCAGTGTCCTTATTCAGCTGCTCTCCTTCCTTCCACCCCATAGGATCTTGAACTCTATCATTTTGTGGTTGCTGTCACCCAAATTACCTACCACCTTCACATTCTCAACTAATTCCTGTCTGTTTATATATGTTATGCGCGCGCGCGCGCACATATTGATCGATCAATAGATCAATCAATAGATGTTTTTAAATGTAAAAAGATGGCCAGATAGCCTACAAACAGGTGCCCTTAAACAGAAAGTGCCAGCATCTCCCCAGCACAGACAAGTCACCAAGGTGCTGCAGAAAATTAAGCTTGCCTAGGTCACCACTACTTAAAGGCAAGTGATACAGATCAATTGTTCCCCATTCTGGTATTTGTTCTGATTGCTAAAAATAACAAACATGAAACAACACATTTTTAAAAGGCTGTGTATCCATATCACAAGTCACAAAGGCAACCCAAATGATTACACTTCAGTCAAACCTATATACACAAATACAACCAGAAAGGGGTTAAATTAGTCAAGAGAGTTTCAATGGTGATCATCAGTTTGTAAACATAAGGTAGTTTGTCCTTGCTCCTGGTTAGAATGGGGAAAATTAAAGAAATGACATCCTGATGCAGGTACCAAGACCAAAACTATTATCATCACCCAGATACCAAGACAGGGCACATCAATAGCTAGCTCTATAATCATGTCAAGAATCTGAGGTTGACTTCAAAGGACAGATATGTTATATAACCTTGGTACGGACATTAACTCAATAAACTGCTGTTTTCTTAGACAAACACATTCACTTTAAAAAGAAAAAAAAAGACTCTACTGTGCATATGCATGTGTACTGGGATTATTTATTTCTTAAACTTTGGGTCTATACACATACCAGTTCTCACTTCCCACCACATCCAGAAAATGAAAAAGAACCAGAAAATGAAAAAGACTCTGGTTACCTTTATAGAATGTAAATAACTAGTTTGCAAAAAGTAGCATAAGACTAACAGGAAATTAAGGCTGCTTTATTTGGAAAGTTACACTTACTTGTTTTCCTGGCACTTAAGCTATGCCTAAAGTTGCCCATATACCAAAGTTGGAAAAACATTTTTAGAGTAATGTTTTTTTTTCCAGAATTAATCATAATGATTTTACAGCCAAAGCAGTGAGGAATTAACACAACTGAAATTTTCCTTAAGGACAAACTAGGACAAAAACAGTAAAGATGACAGGGAAGGAGAATGGGAACATTTTATTCCACATATCCCTACCAGATAACAACATAAAATTCAGTTTCTTTAACTTGTTGCATTGCTTTTTCATTAGAGTACAAGAGGTGTACTCCCAAAGGTTAGTAAATCTCATACCATGTGGTACAAACTGCTTCCCAAAGGGGCATGAATTAAGTTTCCAGATCATATAGAACGTTTAATTATGATCATTTTGACTGTACTCATTACCATAATACTGCTCAAAATTGCAGGATTAATTTGGAGCAAGAGATTCCCAACCTCAAGGGCTCTTTAGCTTTATCAATATACAAGTTTCTGTTGTGCAGTCCAATAAGAATTAAGAGAAGTCTATTAAAATTATCCTGCTCAACACCATTCAAATTCTACCTTGAGACTTTCTTACATTTTGGCTCTCCTTACACAGGACCTTTCCTTAGAGCCAACTCTAAGTCACTGACAACCTTCAAACTGAGTTCAATTAGCTTTTGGTTAGCCCTCTAATTTTTTTTTTTTTTAAATCTGGAATAACCACCTCGCAGACAGAAAAAAAACCTGCTTTCAGAAGTACAAATTACCAACATTCAAATTCAGAAGCTATTAAATGAATGGAGGTGCTAACAGCAATTTTGGAGCATGACTTCAAACTACAAAAGTCAATTTATGGACACAATTAACAAGAATTGTTAGAACATCATTTGATCCTGATGGACAAAAAACATTCTGTATTTCCTTCCTCTCCCATACCAAATATTTGCAGAACAGCACATCTGAAACTGAAGACTATAGATGAAAACTAGAAAACAGACATAACTGAAACATGACAGAACTCCGTTCAGTAGCTTAGAACCGAAATCTTTAAACATTTTGATTAATCCCAGCATGAGCTTCAACACTTACAGATTTTAAAATGAAAACATCCCTCAGGAAGAGTAAGACCACGGAGCAGCATCATACAAACAAGAGAGAACCAAAGGGAACAGACTGCTCAGTCTCTCAGTCCTAAGACCATCAGTTTTATCCCCAGGGAGCACATGAATACGATTTCATGGCCGTTTTACAACAAGCAAGACATTTGTTTAAACCACCATTTCTATATTCACAGCATCTGACACACAATGGGCAACAATGCCATCACCTACCATACATCATCAGTTTAAGCCTTATTTGTACGTACCTTGAGACTATTGACACATTTGAAGGAGTATTTGCACTTCTTCGATTTCCATTTGCCTTTTCCCCAGCTTTTCCTCCCTGGTGCATTGGGGGTGTTTGTAGGGGTGTCAGGGCGCTCAGTGTTAGTACCGCTTTCTATACTAACAGCATCATCCTGAAAATAATTACATTGAATTGACGTTATTAGACCTAGCTTGTAAAAGCAACAAGTTTTCCAGTACTTGAGCTTTTCCAGCATGCAATGCTACAAGATCAATTCTCGACTCTTCTATGAAGTAGCCACACATTCTCCACATTTTATAGAAGGGAGTAACTAAATCAGAGAGACTGGTGGTCTGATTTGAAAGCTAGTGGGCAACTACAGCTCCCACTGGACTTAAGTCTCAGTGGGCACATCTATATGAGATGCTACGTCACCGTAGTGATGAGCTACGGTGGTGTAGTGTTGGCAAATGGGCACAAATCGTGACACTGACACTACTGCACAGTAGCAACAAACTACTGCACAGTAGTGCCAGAAATTACCTGTGCGGTGCCAGGACTGTGCAATAACAGCAGTTACTGTGCCGTCATTTAGTATTTGCTTAAGCACAACTGCACAATCCATCACATGTGTAGACGTGCCCACTACCTCTGAAAAATCAAAGGCTATAAGTGAACTCACCAAGCCATGGAGGGATTTACCCCTTTTCTGATCAACTCCATGCAAACCAAAAGAAGTCCTTAGGAGCTCAGCTTCATGGAGGTAGGCTTCATTCTGAGTCTTTGCAAATCTCTGCCCATTTCCCAATTCCACCCCCACTTAGCTTCTGACGAATTTGTGGTGGAGGGCTATCCCAGGTCAACCCAAGGAAGTTAACTAATGGTTACGTCTCAAGTCTTCACAAGTTTCTCAGGAAACTTACTTTGCCAGCACCGGGGGCGTTTTGCTGATACAAACTAACCAGCAACATCATCTGGTATAGATGTTGGTACCAAGTACCAACATCTTTATTCTGGTATAAGCTATATGGCCTGGTCTTTATTCTGGTATAAGCTATATGCAATACCACATACAGTCACACCGTCAGCAACATAATTATTCCAGTAAAAACACCTTGTGACAACAACCAGCTCAGGTATGCCAAGACAATTTTTTAAGTATACACTGTGTCTTAAAGAGACAAGAGCTCCCAAGAAGCTTTGTCTGTTATTCTTAGAAGTGGGAGTCACCCTTTTTCTCCGCTGGGCCAAGTCCTTTGCAGCTCTGGTCAGAGAAACAAAACCCTTGGGGTCATTCCTTACCTGAAGCTGTCTCTAAAGCTGTATAATAAGTTAACCATGGAAGTGAATGTTTGTGTGGAACAGGCAACAGAAAGGCACAAACAAGACAGAGCACACTTACTAGCTCCACGTAATGGCTACATTTGTTCAATTAGTAATACTATTAAGGTGGAGCCCACAGTACTAGGCATCATCCACATACAAAGACATGGCCCAATGCCCTAAAAAGCTAAGACTGAGCTCATACAAGTGTGACGAACTACAGGAAGGGGAAGACGAGAACAATGGTACCAAATTCAGGCGGATTCATGGCTACGTGCACAATCTGATGATTCCACCACCCACAAAAACTTCGGCAAAGTCACCTCTCCAACAGCTACTGGTAGTTTACTAATCACTAAAGATGTCATTGCAGAAGTCCTGAGAACTGACTAAAAGAACTGAACAACAGCTCTTGGGACTATTTCTGAGAGAATGCTCTATGCAAACAGAACAGACTGGAGAATGCAACAACGGAAAAACTGGAAAAGGGAGGCTGAGGTGAGATTTAGTGTTAAGCAGGGATCCGGGTTTTCCATTTCCCACAGGAAAATGGAAAAAAAAATCCACAGATTTTCCCTTTTGAGAAAAACACAGGATTTCACATTTTAACAGAGAATCACACAAATTTTCCACTTTTGCAAAGAGGTCTCTGAAGGCTGGCAGAGTTTCAGCCTGCAAGGGGCTCATGGGAACAGGAGGAGGGCAGCCAGGCAGGGGGCACCATGTGCACAGGTGGGCATGCACATGGCTGCAAGGCAACCTGGAGAGCAGCTCCCCGCAGGTAAGTCTCATGGGGGAACAGGGATGGAGGCCCCCACAGGAAGGGAGGGAAGGAGGGAGCTGGGCAGGGCTGGGGCTGCTGCCACTGCCCAGCTGGGGCCGTTTGAAGCCACGAACAGCCACAGGGCTCCAGCAGGGAGTGGGACAGAGACAAGAGCATCTTGTCTGGGGGATGGGTGGTGGGGCTGGCTCCCCACTACTGTATACACTCCCAGGGGAAGGCACAGGGAGGGCATGTGCTTCCCCCCGCCACACAAGATCTGTGCGTTGGAGGGGTTGAGGCAAGCTTGGGCTCCCTGCCCTGCTGCCCTTCTCCAGGGCCTCTGCAGTCCACTGGGTGGGACCCAGCATGGCAGAGCAGAGAGGGGCTGGGCAGGGAAGCTCCTTGCTGCTGCGAGCCCCATGTCACCCTAGTGAAGTGCCCCCTGCCTGTCTGACAGCATTTGGGGGTACCTGGTGCAGAGTTGTGCCTCTCACTGTTGCAGGGCAGGAAGAAGGCACTTTGCCATGGTGGGGTGGGACTTGCAGTGGCACTGAGCTCTCCCAACCAGCCCCACTCTACCCTGCCACACCAAGTCCCACCCGCTGGGTCACAGATGCCCCAGTGGAAAGCAGCAGGGTGGAGAGCCCAAGCCTGCAGCAAGCATCCTGCACCCAACAAGAGCACCACAACATTATACACTGAAACTTATTCTGTGGGTAAAGCCCAAGCTTTTGAGTGACAAGAGATATAGTAGACATTCACTCATTAGCAAGATTAATTAGACAGACTGTTGAAAACTATGGACTTTCATGAGTTAGACAAATGAAAGAGAGTAAAGACAGTGTGTCTGTGTCATGAAATGTATATTGTTCTGTTACTTTGACAACTGTAATTTAGTTTAACTTATGATACTTCATGAAGTACTTTAGAAGGTCTAGGCATTACAATGCTCTGTAAAATAGCCTTGCTTACACAAAAAAAGCCTTGATTCTCTACTCTGTAATCTAAACCTTACTCTATTAAGCTGATGACATTTCGCATCCATTAGACTTTGCTGGGAGTTGGAGAACAGCTTCATGTGACACAGACATTATGTGCAAGGTCTTACAATGTAAGGTTTTTAAGTAAAGCCAAGAGTCACCTGAGCTGCATACAATAACAGTTTCAAGAAACAGCTTCCTACACAACTTTACACATGCTTTTTCCCCCCTCCCTCATATAAAAGACATTCAAACTGTTCTCTCTCTTCCCTCCCACATTTACAAGCCAAAGACAAATATTAAAGCTAACAATAAGACCTGTAAAAGATGTAAAACCTGGATTCAACACTGTGTATTTAACAGTTACAAAATTAAGTTTTCTGTACTCTGCTATACAGAGAGCAAGCATGTAAATCAGATATAAGGGGAACTGAGAGCCAAAGTACAGAACTCAGCAAAGATGATAGAGATCAAATATAAGAAAATGTAACAGGCTCTGGCTAATGTTTTACTACATTATAATTTGTCATACGGGCATTACTGTATACCATGTCTCACAATACCAAAGACAGTCTCTGCTTCACTGAGTTTACAATATAAAACCTTTAGCTTTTATTCTGGCAAAACTCCCTTCAAATTCACGTGTCAAATACAAGCACTGTCTTCATTTGTTGCCATTTGCTGACTCTGAATGACCTTCGCAGGGCAGTTTTGTCTGCCCACTGCCTGATGGTCTGAGCTAACTGAATAGTGACTACAAGATTTTATTTCAAATGAGTCAAAATACAAGATGGTAGATCTGGAAAAGGAAACAATGAAAAGCTATATCTAAAAGAGTGAGTTTGGGAGAGGAAAGAAGGAAGCAGTTTAAGGGTTGGGAGAAGACTAAAGAAAGGCGAAACAGTGGGATCAGGGGACAGGCGGAGGGGCAATCTGGAGAGGACTGAATACAGTGCCAGAGAACAAAAGAATGGAAACAAATACAGGAATTGAGCTATTTGGACTCCTGAAGGTGAAGATGGAAACTAAAATGGACAGAAGCGAGGGAGCCAGCAAAGGATTTGTGGAAGACAATGGATTTTTGCAATTGTTGTAGTAGTAAGAAAGGAACTACTTAGCACACTTTAACAATGCAAGAGAAGCTGATGTGGATCCTACAGCGAAGGCAACTGACAACCAAATCACAGAACAGTTTTTCAGTAGAGGCTGGAAAGAGAAAGAAAGCGGGGGGGGAGGAAGTGGGGGAGAGCTGTGAGGCTTCTTAAGCAGCCCAGAAAAATATCCAGCACCTCTTCAGGCTCTTTGATGCATCAACTCAAATGAAAGCAATTTCTTAGCCCAGTCAGGATGCTAGGGCACCTCTTTTTGTGTCTGACACAGGAACAACATCCCACAGCCATCCTTATTAGGGCCTTTGTGGGTAAGATTATCCAACACAGCTGGCTGATCCCAGGTCCCTGGCCACTATGAGGCAAATCACACTGTTAGAAGTAGTTAATAGGGCTGTGCGAAACACCATCATCTTGTTTCAATGTCCTTTTTGCCATTTCAAAGGGACAGTGTTTCATTTCATTGTTTCGTTTCAAAGCACTGGCACATTTTGTTTCGTCGAAATCGTGTTGTTTTGACTCACTTCAACATTTCACCCATAGGCTATAAAGGGGATTGATGCCTAAAACATTGTTATTTGTTGCCTGCTTCAGATGCAAATTGCAGGGATGGTAGCCCCTTTCAAGGGCATGAAGCCTGCCAAGTTTCAAGGAGACAGGTGCAGAGTTTTATCAGAAAATGCACCTCCAAGTCTTGGAGGCAAAATTCATGACACCTGCCAACAGTGGCAGCCTCCTGTCATCAGGTACACAGATCCAGAGACCCGCACCCCTAGGAGGGTTGCAGGGCTGTGCTGGACCCCTCCTGTAGGTGTGGTCCCCAGATCTGCCCCGGATGACAGGAGGCTGCCATCTGGGACTGGCACTGGGCACAGCCCACATCCAGCACCAGGGAGAACTGATGCTGCCGCTGGCCCCAGGCAGCAGCAGCAGCCTCCTGTCATCTGGGCGCAGATCCAGGGGCCCGCACCCCTGGGAGGGCTGCAGGACTGTGCCAGACTCCTCCCAGGGATGCGAGCCCCCAGATCTGCGTCGGATGACAAAAGGCTGCCGCTGCTGCCTGAGACCAGTGCTGGGCGCAGCCCACGCCGAGCACCGGGCTCCACAGAGCTCAGCCCAGTGGCAGAAAGAGGAGCGCGGCCCTGGCTCTGCCTACCTCCCACTGCTGGGCTGCACTCCGATCAGCTCTGCCAGCCCCATGGAGCTCAGCCTCGCAGTGGGAGGCAGAGCGCAGCCCCAGCTCTCCCTGCCTCCTGTCAGTGGTCTTTGCCCAATGGGCCTGGTGGAGCCGATCGGAGCACAGCCCCAGCTCTGTCTGCTTCCCGCCTGCGCTCCGATCGGCTCCACCAGCCCCATGGAACGCAGCCCAGTGACGGGAGGCAGAGCGCAGCTGGGACAGCTACCTGCATTCTCCCCCAGGTGCCACTGCCATCCCCTTCCCCTGCCTGATCTGCTGCTCTGCTTTCTGCTCCCTGCCCCATCTGCCACTGTGCTGCCTGTCCCCTCCCCAGTCTGCACCGTGCCAGGCTGCCAGTGCTACTCAAGCTGCAGGTTGGCTACCCCTGGGCTGAAACAGCCAAATGGTACGTGTTTGTGGCCAAAAACTTCAAAGTTGTGCAGCTGAAATGAAGGGTTAAGGATTTGAAACAAAACTTTGTTGAAGCAATGAGTCAACTTTTGACAGGTGTGGCATCTTCAGCAGGTACAGAAAGAACATGTTCTTTACTTTTGACGTTCCCTTCTGTTCCACGACTAAGTCATTCATAACTGAGAAACTGATGTGAATCAGAAAACCAGGAAAGCTTGTTTTTCTTTAACCTATAAATCAAAATTAAGTATGAGGCTGAGATCTTAGTTTTCAGATCTTGACTATCATGGCGCTGCCTTACAAGGGGACTGAAGCAATAGTAATTTTAAGCCTACAGAGTCCAGTTCTGACACCCAGGTGCCCCAAATCAGATACGAAAATTCGTTTCAAAATGCAGGAGCAGTGTTGGGGAGCTGTCAGGATGGGGTTCACAGCAGGCAGCACGGAGAAATGGGCAAACATCCACAAGGGAATTAATGGGAAATGCTAAATCCCACCGCACCCTCTTCCAGGTTTAGATGCTTGTCTACAGACCCAAGCTACATTCTGGAATTCATAGACTGAAACACTCTGCTGGACTTAGGTGCCAAAGCTGGAAATGGTATTCACATTGTAGCCATATTGATCTAGAGGCAAAAGGAATCAAAACTCGAGGCAGAGGTGATATCTTTTATTAGACCAACTAGATATTTGCAAAAAAAATTCTTTATTTGCAAGCCTTCAGGCACAGGCACCCGTCATCAGGTGCAGGAGATTGCAAAGATGTGAATTTTCATTTCTACCTAGAAGAACTTTTACAAAGATGGAAATGGAAGTCTGGCTGGTCCTTTTCAAAAACAGCTGCTGGAGAGAAAGGTTTGAGGTACCACCTTCAACATAGCAATCTAGTGATTAGAGCATTCACTGAAGAAGTGGGAGACCCGAGGTGAAACTTGCATCACTCACTCACTCTTGGTTTTGTGGGTGTCTCGATGCATCTCATGTCTCAGGATCATGGACTGAAGGCCCTAACCATCTCCTCCCATCTGAGCACCTTCTTCACTTAACTGTAGAATTGTGCTTATTCATGCTTTGTCTCTTTGCCGCAAGGCATCATGTAATGTGTTGTACATTGGAGTGTACCTTCAGCTGGAGGAGTGGTGAGTGCCTTGCCCCTGGCTTGATTGTATGTTGGTGATCAGGACAGTTTTAGGAGGTGAGAGTTTGGAGTTTGTACTTGGTAAAACTGAGGCAGGCATTGAACTTTGATCTCCTACTTCCTGCAGAAGAGCTCTAACCACAAGGGTATATATATGTAGGGTGAGTGATAGCATCACCACTTCCACTGGTTGTATTTTTGAATAAAAGTGTCTGAAACTGCAATTTCCTGCTGTACTTTTTCCTGTCAGTATGTAGTAGGTATACTCAAAGCAGGCCTATCAGATTGGCATCTTCAGTGGGCTTGGGCCTAGCATAAAGATCCCAAATGGACTTAGATGTGAGGCAGTCCTGCCTACGTGATGTCAGTTCTGGACACACGGGGATTTTGTTCTTTGCAAAGTCCTTTTTCTGCCTAGGAGGTTACAGAGAGGGTTAGCACTTTTATGAGGAGTCTGTGAAGAAGTCTTCTTTTTTGTGCTTCTGGATCATCATGACTAGAAACAATCAGTTCAATTTACAGAATACAGATGCTTCTTCTGTTCAACTAAACAGTTAGTTTTATATATTAAATGGGATTCAATACGGCTCTTTTGTGTTGTATCCAGCACTTAACCTAGTTGTAACTAATAAAAAATAAATTAAAATGCAGACAATCAGCATTTTAATTGAAATCAGATTTCCACCCTGAAGAAGCTTTATGAACATCCCAAAACAAAAATGAATGGTTTGGCAAGTAGGTAATGATAAACAAGGTGATTATTGCATTTTATTATGTTAATATTTATCAATGTATTTCTAAGCTGTATAATTGCTCAAACGTATACTTAATATATCCTTCAAGTTAGTAAAGACAAGTACCAAATTGGTAAAGGTTATATTTAACTATTAAGACCTGCCTTAATAGTTACCACCTACTGAGAATCTGCCGTTCTTTAGGAAAAAAGAACCAAAAAGCAATAAATAAAAATAAATAGAACACAATTTCTTAGATATGCATATATTTCTTGGCATTTATGTGTTTCTAACTTTCTGGTCATTCTTTCACATGTTGAGATCTGAGAGACTTTTCCATAGATTTTAAAGTTAATTTTGGAGATCTCAGTCTAACCCTGACCTCTGTTCAGTCTATTTATAGCCCCTTTCAGGATGGAGAAAGGGACTACTTACCAATACATTTTTCTATAAAGGTCAAGTCACAATTTATTGTAACACTGCACTGAAAAGTGTTTTTACAGAGATGTAAGTACCTATGCACGTATACAATAAAACAACACTGTCAAATAGGGTGTAACACTCAATTGCTCTGCATGGCCTTACTTCCTTCTTATTAACTGTTAGGGCTGTGTGAAACTTCACTGAGTGTTTCGTTTCAAAGCTGTTTTGATGTGTTTTGAGCTCAAAACAGCAAAATCAAAACGGAATAAAAAGCACTGAAACATTTTAAATTTTGAAGCAGCCCGCTGGTGGGAGGAAGGGGAGAGCCAGTGCTGCACTCCAAGCGGCTCCGCAGCCCCATGTTGCTCAGCTCGGTGGGGAACGCAGCCCTGGCCGTCCTCACTTCCCGCCACCGGGCTGCGCTCCGATCAGCTCCGCCAGCCCCATGGAGCTCAGCCGTGGTGGAAGGAGGCACACAGCCCTTGTAAGGCTGTGACAGTCGAGGTCTGAGAACTCAGGTCTCAGCCTCGTACCTAATTTTTATTCATAGGTTAAAGAGAAAACCCAAGCTTTCCTGGTTCGCGTCAGTTTCTCAGTTATGAACGACCTAGTCGTGGAACAGAAGGGAACATCAGACGTGAAGAACATATTCTTTCTGTACCTGCTGAAGAGGCCACAGCTGTCAGAAGTTGACTCATCGCTTCAACAAGGTTTTGTTTCAGATCCTTAACCCTTCGCTTCAGCAGTGCAATTTTTTTTTGAAGTTTTTGGCCACAAATACGTACCATTTGGCTGTTTCCGCCCAGGGGCGGCCAGCCTGCAGCCCGAGTAGCACTGGCAGCCTAGCACAGCGCAGGCTGGGGAGGGGACAGGCAGCCCAGTGGCGGATTAGGCAGGGAGCAGAAAGCAGAGCAGCAGATCAGGCAGGGAAGGGGGACAGCAGTGACACCTGGGGGAGGATGCAGGGATAAGCTGTGACACCTGCCAAAAACGGTTTCTCCTTGCTGTTTAAGACAGTGCTAAGGAAATTCAGGCCTTCAGGCAGGCCTATTTCATGTGCCGCTCACAAGTCACCCCCTTACACACGCACGTATATACACACCCCCTACACACACATCAATCCTTTCAGGACCCCGCACCACTGCCACCTGTCACTAGGAGCCCAGGGCACACATCTGCCCTGGGCCCCACCAATCCCAGACTTCATGTCTCTATCCTGCCCGTGCAGACCCCCCAGTCTCACTTTCATTCCCCCCCAAAAACAGAGCCCATGGGCGAGGACCGCCCCCCCATTATGACACCTCTGATGCTGCCCCCCACGTGGACGCCCGCGGGCCTGTTCCATTCCGAGCGGGGGGAGGGGGGATTCCTGCCCCCCTCGCCCCAATGGACGCGCCCGGGCGGCCCTGGGCCCCTGCGGCCCCGCAGCGGAGGGAGGACCAAGGCCGCCCTCAGCCCCGCCGCCGCGCCCCGCTCACGTTCTCGTCACCGGACAGGTCCCCGGGGTTGCTGTTCTCGTCGCTACTCAGCTTCTGCTTCTTGGCCGGCATCTCACTGCCCGCGCCCGCCGCCGCCGCCGGCGCCTCTCCCCGCTCAGACATCTTCCCCGCCCCCCGCCACGCCGCCGCAAAGCGCGCCCGGGCGGGCGAGGGCTGACACACTGCCGTAAATCGCTGCCGCCTCCACCTTGCGCTGTGTCGTAATACGCAGCTGCCACGCTGCGGGAAAACCCCCGCTCGCCTGCCTGCAGGGATCGAGCAGCTGGAGGAGAGGCGGGAGTGGAGCGGCTGCAGACGGAGAGGATGGGCTGTTTCAGGTCCAGGGAGCTAAAGTGGGGTTTAAATGCACGTTGTCATGTGCATTATGGCCCATCTCTAGGGCCAGCTCCTGCAGCCCCTGTGCCAGTGTCCAGGGGGTCTCCTTTTGCTGGAGGAAAGACCTCCCAAAGCAAGGGGGAGAAGTGCCCACTGCCCTGAATTGGACACCTGCATCTGAAAATAGCTGCCGGCAGATCTATTCTGCAAACGGGCGAGGGGCATCATCCTGCAACACCCGCTGTTTTTCAGTTAAAAAAGAAACTAGATGCTTTGCTAATGGGCCCCGGGACCTCAACCCAGGTTATTGTGTTTCAGGTGGAAGTAAAAACTCCTACAGCTTGGTTAGCAGGAGCCACAAAACAACCGGAAGGGTTGTGAAATAGGAGCTTAGTGACCAGGAGCAGTGAACTGCACAGTGGGAAAATGAAGGCTGGCTTCCTTGCTGCAACCTCGAGACCATTCAAAAGAAGAGAGAGTCGTTAATGCCTGTGGAAAGAAGGGATATAAAGTATATGAGTATATCGGGGTGTGCATTCGCCAGGGCACCCCAAGGGAAGGCAAGGTTCAGCAGTCACAAACTGCTGGAAGACTGTTTTACATTAGACATAAGGAAAGACTTCTTTACTGTCCGAGCCTCCGGAGTCTAGAATAGACACCCTCCCCCCCCGAGTGGTGCAAGCACCTACTCTGGATACCTTTAAGAAATGCTTCGATGCTCATCTTGCTGGAGTGATCTAACCCCAGCTGACTTCGTGCCCCTGGGGCAGGGTGCTGGACATGATGATCTCACGAGGTCCCTTCCAACCCTAATGTCTATGTGATCTATGAAATTTATGATAAATAATAATGAACCATGAAATCAAGTGACTTCCACATGACTAGAAATGCTGCTGCCACTGCCAGGCAGTTGGTTTTAGACTTCAGGTGAAGCAGGAATTAAAGCAGGGTGTAAATGTACCTGTGCACCCCACCCCCATGGATCCACCTCTGCTAAAGCCAGTTTCATTGTCACCTAAAGAAACTGGGTCGTGTTCCCTGATCTGGTCTCATCCCCTGGGATATTTCTGCCACACACACTAGCAGTGGCATTGCATTGTTGCTGTTCTTACAATTCAGCATTTGTGTCTAGTGATACATACATGGTTCTAAACCGGCAACTCCAGGATTCATGTATTTTAAACCATTAGAGAGTCTCAACTACAGTGGAAATCTCAGCTTTCCTTTTCCTTAATGTAACCTTTTAACCCAAATGGTTGCAGAGCAAAGCTTGGCAATGCAAATCCTAAAGAGTCCAACAAATAAAAGAGCCCAGTGCATTCTAGGTTTCATCATTCCTGCACCACAATAATAGGGGACTGACTTAAAGTTCTTGAACACTCACAAGTGACCCCATTGTATTAAAGTTCACACTGAAGCTATCATTATAGTTCAGATAAAAGAATTTTTACCAATCCCAGGAGATAAAAATAATCACACATTAGAACCTAGATGCTCATGAGACAAGATTAAACATGAAATTAAAAAAAACCACAATGTTTTTTTTGGGTGAGGTTTCTTAAAATTTCCTTTGCCTGTCTCCATTGTGGGTGTGCCAATGCAGTCTAAGAATCCAATCAGAAATGCACATGCAAACAGTTCTGTCAGCCAGAATTCCCCGTGCCTTTTCTCCTAGACTTCCTACCTCCTCTCTCTCCTCCCATCCTTAGACTCCCACAATCCCTACTCCTCCCAGGCAAGTCCGCATTTCTCTAATCCCACAGGCCCAGGTGGGTCCTACACCTGACCATTCCAGCCTGTAGGGAAGCAGGTACCCCTGGGCAGGGGTGGGCAAAATACACTCTGTGGGCCAGTTCTGGACTGCCCAAGGGGACTTTATCCAGCCCAAAGCAGGTCCCTGAGCCCCATCCAGCCCAAGCATGTGGGGCAGCTTAGGCTGTCATGTGTGACTGATCATAGAAAATGAGGGTTGGAAGGGACCTTAGGAAGTCATCTAGTTCAACCCCCAGCTCAAAGCAGGACCATTCCCAACTAGACCATCCCAGCCAAAGCTTTGTCTAGCTAAGGCTTAAAAACCTCAAGGGATGGAGAGTCCACAACCTCTCTGGGTAACCTGTTCTACCATTAGTGAGAAAATTCTTCCTAATATGTAACCTAAACTTCCCTTGCTGCACCTTAAGACCGTTGCTCCTTGTGCTGTCATCTGCCACCACTAAGAACAGTCTAGCTCTAGACTGAGGTGAAAAAGGTATTGAACACTTCAGCCTTTTCTGCATCCTCTGTCACAATGTTGCCTCCCCCATTCAGTAAGGGACCCACACTTTCCCTGATCCTCCTCTTGCTACTGACATATTTGTAGAAACTTTTCTTGTTACCCTTCACATCTTTTGCTAGCTGCAACTCCAATTGCACTTTGGCCTTCCTGACTTCATCCTTGCATGCCCAAGCAATGTTCTTATACTTCTCCCTAGCTATTTGTCCAAGTTTCCACTTCTGGTAAACTTCCCTTAGTTTACTGAAGAGTTCCCTGCTAAGCCAAGCTGGAATTCCGCCATACTTGCTAGTCTTCCTGTGCACCGAGATGGTTTGCTTCCTGCACTCTCCGTAAGGCTTCTTTAAAGTACAGCCAGCTCTCCTGGAGTACTCTCCCCTTCTGTCTGGCTTCACAGGGAATCTTGCCCATGAGTTCCCTGAGTGAATCGAAATCTGCTTATCTGAAGTCCAGGGTCCTTACTTTGCTTTCCTTTCCTCAGGATCCTGAACTCAGTCATTTTGTGGTCACTGCTTCAGGTCACGAGGAGCATAGCTCCTAGTTGGCCACTCCAGCACTTGCACCAGGAAGCTGCCTCCAACACTTTCCAAAAACTTCCAGGATTGCCAGTGCACTCCTGTGTTGCCATCCCAGCAGATGTCAGGGTGATTGAAGCCCCCCACGAGGACCAGGGCTTGTGATGGGGAAACTCCCCCTAGCTGTTTGAAGAAAGTCTCATCCACAACTTCCTCCTGATCTGTCTGTAGCAGACCCCCGCCACGCCATCATCATTGTTGCTTTCACCCCTGACCCTAACCCAGAGAATTTCAACAGGCCTGTCTCCAGCTTCATACTGGAGCTCTGAGCAATCATACAACTCTTTTACATGCAATGCAACTTCTCCTCCTCCTCCTCTTGTCCTCTGCCTGTCTTTCCTGAACAGTTTGTACTCATCCATGACAGGGCTCCAGTCATGTGAGCTCCCACCAAGTCTCTGTTATTCCAATCACATCACAGTCCTGTGAGGATTTCTAATTGTTCCTGCTTGTTTTCCAGGTTCTGTGCATTCATTGCCCTAATTTCTCAGGGAGTATAAGTATACCTCCCCAGTTGCCCACTCTTGCTTGTTCTTCCTCCAGGCCTCCCGCTTCCCCACTTACTTTAGGGCTTCGGTCTCCATCTCCCGGCCAACCTAGTTTAAAGTCCTAGGTTAGTGAGCCTGTCTTCCTTCTCTTCACCAGATGGATCCTACCTCTTCCCAGCAATCCTTCTCCTTGGAACAACACCCCATGTTTGAAGAAGCCGGAGTCCTGATGGCAACACCACCTGTGCAGCCAGGTATTGATCTGCAGGATGCACCTGCTCCTGCCTGGGCTCTTTTCCTTGATCAGAAGGATCAAAGAGAACATGACCCGAGTCCCAGACCTGTTCACCTTTGCACCCAGAGCCCTATAGTCACTTACGATCTACTCAGGGTCTCCCCTGGCAGTATAATTGGTGCCCACATGGATAAGCAGCACAGGGTAGGGTAGTAGTCAGAGGGCCAGATGAGTCTCAGTAAGTCCTCCATGACAATTTGGATCTGGGCTCTGGACAAGCAGCAGACTTCCTGAGACAAGTTAGCAGATGGCTCCCCCACCCCCCACAGAAAGGAGTCTCCAACCACCACCCCCCATCACTTCTTGGTGGCAGTTGTCTTGATCTTTCCCACCTTGGCGAGGGAGGCCTGTCCTGTCCTCTACCAATGAAACATGCTCCTCCCTCTCTTTTGCCAGGGCTGCAGATCTTCTCCAGGCAGATTTCTGCAGGTGAAGGTGAAGATTTCTGCTTGCTGCCAAAGCTCACAAGCTTCCAGCTGTAAGCCGCAGTCCTCACAGTGCCAGACCCAAACCTAGGTAGAAGTCTCAATGGTGAGAGGTCTGGTCTGGTCAGAAACCTCACAGGTGCAAAGAGTGCTCTGGCATTGCAACATCCTCCAGCTATTTCCCTGGGTCTCTTAATCCGTCTTCTCTCTCTTACTGCCCTTCTTCCAAGCACACCTTCCCTAGCGAGCTCACCCTGAAGCTGGCCTATTTATTGCTCATTGGCCTCGAAAGGTTCCTTTTTTCCTGCTTTCTCACGCCAAGCTGAAAGGCTGGCCCCTTAAATGTGGGTGGGGGGCAGGGCGGGGGCAAACTGACTTGTGAACTGGCTTGCAAACTGCTCACCCTGTTCGCAGGCTCCTTGGTTACTGGATCCCTGGTTGTTCAGGGCGTCTCTTTTTATACCCTGCCGGGCCTGGACTGGCTCTGCCTCCTCGTAAGGACTTCCGCCAGGCCCAGGCAGCAATCACTCAGCAATCAGCCACCACTCAGCCAGCAATACTCCTTGCTTCTCAGCACACACAACCCACCAGACAAACACCCAGCAGGCCAAAGGCAGAGACAGCTCTGGATCACTTCACTTCTTTGAGCAGGATCTGGTGCCTCACTTCTCTTCCCCTTCCTCCTCTTGCTCCCAGCAAACTGCTTAGCCTGTTCATTGGCTCCCTGGTCACTCAGGGAGCCTCCTTTTATACCCTGCTGGGCCTAAATTGGCTCCACCCCCTCATTAGGACTTCTGTCAGGCCCAGACAGCAGTCACTCAGCCATCCCCAGTGCACCGTGGGGCTGTGGCAGCACAGTGGCCGGACTTTCTTCCCAGCAGCCCCCATAGTCGTAGTTCCTTCCAGCTGCTGCTGACAGTCTCCACTGCTGCTACCAGACTCAGCCCCGCTGCCCGGGTACCCCAGCCCATCCACCCCATACCCATGGGGGTGGTGCTAGATGGAGCGAGTGGGTGCAGTCTCCATGGAGACCAGCCCGGGAGCTGTGCAGGTAGGGCGCACTCAGCCAGGCAGACAGGATAGGGCCACGGCTGGGCAGTGAGTGGCACCCAGGAGCATGATCGCTGGGCAGGGACAGGTCTGGGATCGGGATTGCAGGCATTGGCAAAGTGGAGCTGTGATCTCGGGTAGAGTCTTAGGGAGTTTTGGTGAGTTGTTGCGAGCGGGCACATGGGAGGTGCTGACCTAGCCCATGACAGCTCATCAAAACTCCCTGAGTGGCCCTCCAGCCCAAATAATTGCCCACCCCTATCCCAGGGTCTTACTTTCATACTCTCCTTCCAGTAAGGACAGGAGTGAGCCTATTGTTGCCAGGCTTTGAAGGACAGTTATCCCTTTGAGCTGTATCAGCTCTGGGGCTAGTCCTAACTCATGGCACAATGGTGCACAGGAGTGCTTGTACACACCATAGGTTTTAATCCTCATTAAATAGGTTTATAAAATGTAAACCTGTTTATTTTGGAGTGTTGCATCTGTATTTACACACACTAGGTTTTCAAACTAATTAAGCTGGGTCCCTGGCCAGCACTGCAGGAGAAAGGGACAGTCCAGTGGTGCCCCCCCATCCTGGGGCTCCTTACCCACCCGTACCCCTGCCCTGCCACACAGCTGCAGAAGCAGGGAGCCAGCAAACCAGAAAAAAAAAAAAGAAAAGAAAAAGCCACACAAGAAAAAAAAAAAAAAAAAAAAAAAGCCTAAGCAAATCGAAAGTGAACGCAATTCAAAAAGATGAACTACACAAACGTTGCAGCGCCATCTGGTGGACAAAGAGGCTCATTACACATCTTTGAGTGCCTTTGTGTTTGCATGCAACGAATCCATGGACAGGATGCTTCAATTCTTGGTGAACCAAACTAAACTACATCTGAGGAGTTTTAGTTTAATGCCCAAGAAAGACCTTTAAAGTATCAGGAAATCCAGCTCATGCAAACAGACACACAGCTGTAGTGTATGAAAGGGCAAAAATTGTGGTGTGTACATGAGCCCCAGTACTGCAGTCAGTAGCTACAGCTGCCTCTGCAGCATAGATGGCACATTAATTGTCAGGCCCAGGGTGGGAAATGCTTATTTTCCAGGCAAAATCCTTGGGTCAGTTATCTCTGATATATCCATTGGAGAGGGGCCATAATTCCGATATGCAGAGGAGCAATAGTGAGCAAACACCTGTCAATAGTTCAATTCTCATCTTTCTTTTACCTACTTTTTAGTCTGAAGATACAAAATACCGCAGTATGTCATTATTCAGAAGGTTTAATTTACAATTGGAAATGCTGGAGTGTACCTTTCATATTAAAAATTAAATGCTGCAAAAACTCAGAAGAAAAGTTACAGTGAGGACTGCCAAATATGGAGGACTGCTGCAATGGACCAAACATCAGGCAGAGGCTGGGAGTAAGGCCAATAATGTAAGACCTTGCTTAGAAGGAAGCATCTCATATTTTTCTTTAGCAACCTCCTTATCTGAACAAGGAGCAAAACTGTGACCAGATATCCAAGACCAAAGGAATTTTCTGGTGCAAAGGAAAACTCATCCTATGTGACCGAGTATTGTCAACTTCAGTTGTTCAAATCATGGGTCAGGCTCCAGAAATTGAGATTGACTTATATTATTTTTTAAAATCATGTTATTTGTTATATACCTTTTTGATTTACAAACCTTTAGTGCATCTTTGCACCACTGAAACCATGATGTTGAAGTAGCTTTGTTTTTTAGGAAAGTTAAGATTTCCACATAACCACAGGCTTCAAGAAAAACACCAGGTATCATGAGAGCCGTGAGGTAAATCATAAGCATTAACAACCCTGGCAAATTCTGAATTTGGAAGAGCTGACAAAATCCTGGCAATATTTTCTCGGATGTGAGGCTTTAGTCATAGGACTGTGATAGTTAAAAGGCCCTCTGAAAAAGGACATTTTTCAGTATGTGGGAATATTTAACATCTCTAAAAGTGCCTTAGGCTAGAAGTACTCATCATGTTTAATTTGTGGAAAAGAAAGGTTCTTATGTCCTCCAATCTACCTTCCCAGTCACTTGACTTCTTTCAGAAATGGAATCATTCAGCCCTCTCAATGTGATTTTTTTGTAAAAAGATGAGTTTGGGTCACAATCTCAAACTTTTACATGAGAAAATCCTTAGAGATAGATGGAAAGAATTACATTTAAATTATTTAGATTACAGAGTTTCCAACAGTACCATACCTCTGCTTTCAAGCTCAGTAAATGCATTCATTGAAGGTAGGCTCCTGTCCAGCCCAGCATAGCACATGGGCAGAAGGCTGTGGCAGAATGTGTGGCATCATGGGGTCTTACATAACTCCGCAAACCTTCATGAAATCACAGTAGTCCATCTGCATGCTACAGGATCAGGGATGGAATATTTATTTTTGTAAATCTGTGAGGATTTATAGAGAAACAAGAGGCGTGATGCGAAATGTTTTAACCCCACTACTTCAACATCGTGGCTTCGGTGCATTTTAATTTGTGGTGACTGTTCCTTTAGCCAGATTTACCCTTACCACCATTTTCCTATGGACTGCTAATAAGACAACAATCCAGACCGTTGTTAAAACATTTGCAAAACATACACATCCTGGATTATGTATTCCAGTTTAACCTCTTGTCATGAACACACCCAGACAGCAGAGTAAAGCAGGCTCTTTTGATTTTACAGCAGTCAGTTGATATCTTCAGTTGACTACCTGGATTTTTGATTTCCCTTTCACTAAACTAATCAAAAGTTATCAGCACCTTCATCTCAGCCCTTGGGCTAAGACTAGGAAGATCCTTGCCCAGCTGTACTCAGAATTGCTCTGTCTTTTCAGCATCCAGCCCAGGCTCTTCTACATGCTGAAAGATACTTTATTGTCGATTCCACCAGCAACTAGTCCTTGCACTATATAGAAGCCCCAGGAGAGTGGACTTCTGCCAGGGGACATCAAATATCTTGTACTTCCTGTTACACCTACCCTAAAAGAAGTCCAGAGGTTACAATAATAGCATGAACCTCAGAGGTTTCCATTCACTCCCTTGTTCTGCCAAGACATCCTGTGTGACCTTGGGTGAATCTATCCCCTCTCCACCCCTTGGTTCCTAATCTGTATGATGCACTTCCCTGTATCTGTGAGGATATGTTCAATTAAAATTGCAAGGTTCTCTGTTACTATGCTAAGTCAGGCTGTATACATATGACAGGCTAATTAAATTAAATGAAGTAAGACTTCTGCAATAATACAAAATAATGAGTAAAAATCTGTTCTTAGTTACTGCTGTTGATTGTTCTTGTGAAGATCATTTTGTACCATTTCATAAATATACAATGAACACTGAGTAAGGCGAGAGTTGGCATGTCAGGAAGGACGTTGCCGGTTGCAGGAGCACTGTTGTAGAACTGTAGATAAAGACCTCAGGAAAGGTTGTACAAGTGCAGGGCATAAAAAAGTGTGGACTCTCTCTCTCAATGTGGGAAAGTTTAGTGGTTGCCATAAAAGGCCCTGGGTTAAGTGCACTCATCATGTGTAATGTGTGAAAGAGAAAGTTCTCTGCTCCCTTCAGCAGCTTCCCCAGTCACACCTGTTTCTCCTGTTGTCACTCAGCTAGACTGCGTAAGACAGGGAAAGACCCTGATGCCTCCCTGCACAGAGCAGCAATTTTGGCTGGAAGTGGATGCCTCTGCTTTTGTATGTTGTTAGTCTGGTCAGAAGGCCTTCTAGTACACTCTCCATACCAGCAAACCAATCAGTGGATAAGTGCCCAGCTACAACAGTGCTAATTGTTTCAGAAATACATAGAATAAAATAGTAAGTTTTAATAAATAATGTTAATCCATCAAATGTTCTTACTACATAAAGACTTGGGGCCAGATATGGCCACTCCCAACAACTTGAGTGGCAACCAGACTAACTCTTCATAACGGACATAACAAAAGTCATCTTGTGGTTAAGCCACAGGTCTGGGCATCAAGAGATCAGTGTTCTTTACCCACCTTTGCCACACACTTCCTGTGAAACCTTCTGGAAGTCATTTACATTACATTTACATTTCCTGGTTTTCCTTCTCTGTGGACACAACTACACAAGACGCCTAACTGGGCAATAACCTAGTTTACTGCACAGTAAGCGTGCGCATCTACAGATGCGCAGCATACTGCAACATAAAAACCCTTAATTGTGAGCAAATTTGGTACCTGCAAATACAGGTAGCAAATTTAAGCGTGATTAGTTAATCCATAGTTACACACATATAGACATGACCTGGGAGCAAGTTTGCTCCTGGGTCAGCCCTACCATTAGAGGGCCAGTGTGAGGACAGTCCCAGGGCTCTGGGATGGGAGCCTCTCCTGCCCCAGAGCTTGGCTGTAGGGCTGTGCGAAACAGTATCGTTCCACTTTGACTTCCATTTCGATGGAACAGTGCGTTTTGAGTTTCATTTCATTTCGAAAGCACTATTCCGTTTCATTTCATCGATACTGTTTCAATGCTGTTTTCACGTTTCGCCCATAGACTATAATGGGGAAACAAAGCTGCCTATAACTTTGTTGTTTCTAGCCTAATTTGGATGAAACTTGCAAGGTTGGTAGCCCCTTCTGGGGGCATGAAGTCTGCCTTCAAAGGATGTAAAGGAGCCCGCTTGGAGAGGGGGAGCAGGGCTCATCTGCCACCCCCTGGCAGTGAGGGGCTGGCAAGACACCCCTGTCATACCCCCCACCCAACTCAGGCACCCTATGGACAAATCTGGAAGCCAGATCAAAGTCAGAGCTGGAAGTGGGGCAAAAAGGCTTGTGCTGCCTGGTCAGAGGCAGCACCAGGGGCTGTGGAGCCATGGGTCAGCTGCCAGCCTTGCTGGTGCATCCGCCACTCCCAGGCTGTGCCCGCCCCTCTGCCTTGCACGGCCATGTCTGTGCACTGGGGCTGTGGCACTGCCTTGTGGGTGCAGCCTGGCTTCGGGGCATGGTGAGGAGAGAAAGGTGGAAAGGAGAGGCAGTGTGAGAGAAAGGAAGTAACACACCCACACACAACACACGCTCAGCCCAGCTGGCAGGCAGATTGGGGACTCACACCTAGTGCCAGGAAAATTGGTAGGGCTACAGCCTCGAGGAGGTCCTAGAAGGTGGCCTGGGTCATGCCAAAGGCCTCTGGCCACTGCCATTGTTCCAGGTGCACTGGATGATGTGCAGCCACCAGTCCGACAGAGGTGGCAGCAGCAAGGGGGAAGGGGCGGCAAGCGGCAACCACTCGCAGGCGCCGCCAGCAGTGTCAGTGGCACCTTTTCACAGGGGGTGCTCTGCCACAGTCAGGGGGCAGAC
>JAGPOW010003316.1:186069943-186080256 GCA_030014935.1 Caiman crocodilus
GCGTCCAGTTTTGGGCTCCACAATTCAAAAAGGATGTGGAAAAGCTTGAGAGAGTCCAGAGAAGAGCCATGCGCATGATCAGAGGTCAGGGAAGCAGACTCTACGATGACAGGCTGAGAGCCCTGGGGGTCTTTAACATGGAAAAGCACAGGATCAGGGGTGATCTGATGGCCACCTACAAGTTTATCGGGGTGACCACCAGTATCTGAGGGTACATTTGTTCACCAGAGCGCCCCAAGGGATGACGACTAGGTCAAATGATTATAAACTACTACAAGACCATTTCAGGCTGGACATAAGGAAGAATTTCTTTCCTGTCTGAGCCCCCAAGGTCTGGAACACCCTGCCACCGGAGGTGGTGCAAGCGCTTACATTGAACACCATCCAGTTTGCTCTTGAAGCTTATCTTGCTGGGATCCTATGACCCCAGCTGACTTCCTGCCCTTTGGGCAGGGGTCTGGACTGGATGATCTTCTGAGGTCCCTTCCAGTCCTAATGCCTGTGAAATTTCACATGGAAAGAAAGCTGGGGGCATAAATGACTGCAAAATAACGCAAGTCTGAGCTGCTCTTCATTTCTTATAGTTAAGAACAAATAGATTAAACTCAGAACTTTGTTACAGTTATTCTTGAGTCTATCTTCAATTATGTGAAAGTCTATTGACTTCAGGATTAGGCCCTTTAAAAACAGAAGTTAAGAAATCTTTGCACTTTGGAATTGTATTTTATTTCATTATGCCATGTTATATAAAGGTAATTAATTTCAATATGTTGCACAGACATTGCATCAGATGAAAACTTTGGAGATGAGAAGGAAAATGACATTGCCTGGAACTATAACAAAGAATATTTTGTCCAGATGTTATTTGAATGCCAGTATCAACAGATTCTAAACAGCAGCAATAACTACAATCAGAGTGAAGAATAGGTTTTACTCCAAAAAAAATAATGGATATAGCACAGAACCAGAAAACTATTGAACAGATCTTGTCTCTCCTGGAAAGAGATATTTACTTCAGTTCCAGTTAGTATTATACAAGAAAAAAAAAAGATGCCTTTTGCTTCCAGGGTTTTTTTTCCCTTGATAGTTGACATGAATGGTTCCTGGAGCCTTTCTCTGTACCAAAATAAACCCCTCCTCTATCCCCATAGGCTACGTCCAGGCAGGCATGGTCATGCAGTACGTGGTGCTGCTGACACATCTGTGGCATCACACAGTGCACCTTCAGGAGATCCCAAAGTCAAAAAAGCCTATGAAAAAAAAAAGTGGAGTGGCGCAGACGTGGGCAGCATATACCACCCAAAACAGGAGCCTGACCAGCCAGAGCTACACACCAGTTGCCAGCCAAACTCTGAGAGGCAGGATCGCCACGGCTTCAACCCTAAGAGGCCCCCAAGGCTCCAGATAAGGCTCCAGGAGCCAGCCCAGTGCTGGCCCCAGCTTCTCCTACCCAACCCAGGGTAACCTGCTACATGCCAGAGGGTGCATGGCACAGGCATTCCCCAAGGACAAGTAGCAGCACAAGGTATACTGCTGCTTCATGTCCCCAGGGAAACAAATGTGCACGCTCATGTGGATGTGGCTATAAAATCCTTCTGCCTTGATACGTGACATACTGTAGAATTTCTAACATTTGTGCCATGTCCCTAAGAGAACAGGGAGAAACAGTGAAGGGAAAGGGAACACAGATGTACAAATGCGGATAGTCAGATCTGTAGCAACACAGGACACAGATGTAATTAGGGTTTCACTTTGCTGAAAGTGGAGGCTTATCTTTCATTTATTTGGGAAATACTGGAGTAACAGTATGGGAGTTCTCCAGCATAGTGATGCCTACTTATTATTTAATCTGTAGCTGTTCAAATCCTCCATCAGTTAACTCCTTGCTTTCTAGTGAGAAGAGGAAGAAATGGAACACAATATAATGGTGAAGCCCAGATAAGCCACATCTTTGTGCACTTGGCTGAGCAGTAGAGAATAGGAGACTTGTACAGCTTGGGAGGTCCCCAGCTCAGTTCTTAGAGATGACCAACATAATGGTTGCAATATTCTGTTAATTTCAAAACTTCAAAAGGATTCAATTATTAAAATCAAAAGCAGCAAAAGACTAGCATTTATAACTAGGAAAATATCCTTAGCCTGGAACACTTTGTGAAAAATGATTTAAGCCTAGCTTATCATAATCATTTAGTGTCTAGGCTGGGATGTTCCCTGGTGTCCTCCATCTAACCACTCTCACATGTACACTTCAGACTCACAAATATGCCAGTGAGTAAGCTATAAGGCATCCATCTGCGTCTCTGGGATGGTCAAAGTGACAGGGTAGGAAAATGATCTTTGCAGCTGTATTCTGAATAAATGAGTTGCATTTATCAAGGCCAGAGAAAAAGCTGCTGAAGTAGTCACATTGATACGAGAGAGCTTAGAGGAGAGTTGTATGTATGTGGATGGACAGGAAAGGCTCCCTCTACAATATGTTAAGCAGAAAGAGTCCACAAGATTTAGACACATATTGGAAGTGAGGACCTCAAGAGACATCTGAGTTGAAGACGATACAAGTAGAGTTGACAGACATACAGCTCCCTGCTTTAACTCATGGCACTTCACAGAAAGTGTCATGAGTTATAGCGGCCCTTCCCTTCCCAGCCCTTCCCACCACCCTCAACCCAACAGACATTTGCTGTTTAGTTTGGAGAAGTGGGAAACCAAGCTTCTGATGCTGTCTTCAGGACGGGGGGGAGCAGACAGGAGAGGGAGCTCCAATCTGCACTGAAGTGGGGTGGGGGGCAGGGACAGGTGGATTGGATCCTGAAGACAGCACTGTGTGTGGAGATGAGCTGATGCAGCCTGGCCCTGCTCACATGCAGGGACAAACAGAAGTTAATGAAGGTGCTCTGCTTTGGAGAGCCTTCATCTGAACCCTCATTAAATAAGGGTTAATTTGTCATACGATCAGACACTTTTAAAGCATTTTGCAGCTGTGCACTTCTGTCAGGGCAGAGCTGTAGAGCACTTTCAGGGGACTGAACACATAACAAATATCACTTCTGTCAGCTCCCAAGGTCTGAATGACAGTCCAGATGGTAATGTTACCCATAGCTACTGAAGGGGACAATGAAAAAAAGTTTTGAGGGGGAGAATAATAGCTGAGTTTTAGCTAGGCTGAGCTTCAGCTGAAGGCTACACATTCACAATGAGATATCAAGGAGACAGGCCAAGATTTTACTTTGAACAGTAGGAGACTGGCCTGGAGTAGACAGTCATCTACATATAAGAGATAGTAGAATTTGCATTTACGGAGAAGATTACCTGGATATAGAAGAGAGAGAGGAAAAGGGAACCAGACACATAGCCCTCTGGAACCCCTATGCATGTGTGTACACATCTATAGACATGCATTCTTAGTACAAGGAAAAAAGCACAAAAGAAACCTCAATACATTCAGTTGCAATATGCTTTTGGGAATCTGTTGTAAATAACTGCATTGTACCTAGGCAGAAGGGAAGGGTCTCTATACCAGTGACTCTCAACCCTTTCTGACTCAAAGCACTCTTTGATAGATTCAAGGCACTCCTCATTAGACTTGAGTCACCCCTCAGAAAATACTAGCTCTTAGTTTTCCTTCATTTCCAAAAAGAAAAAAAAAAAGACTTCCAAAAAACCCCAGAGCAATTCTATTACAAAGAACTCTGAAAGACCACAAGAGATCAGAGTGTTTTTGACACTATGGATTCTTAGTTGCAATCTCTGGATTTATTTTGTGATTCATATTTGCACACCTAAAAGTGCTAACTTTGTGTGGTGCCCTGCTGCACCCTAGAAAGGATCCCAAAGTATCCTCAGGTACCACAGAACCCTAGTTGAGAATCACTGATTCTCTGATACTCTGGATAGGAGTTAGCCTGGCACTGGGTGCACTAGCATCAGAAGGAAAACAGTATGATTAACCTGATGGTTACAGCTAAACCTAGTTCCAAAAAGACTATGGCCTTATATGTAGCTAGTTCTGTTGGAGATACACATTTCTTCACACATCATCTATATCACCAGAGCTACAAAATAAGATGCTTGCATATATCCTTTTTAACACTTTTTGCTCTGAGTAGTAAACAGAGATAAGCATGATGATAAAATGGTAACCTTTATAAAGAAAAAACAAAGATGAACTTTCTAATTTGATTCTTACCAGCAAAACAAATTGAGCACCATTGGATTTAATATCCTGAAGAAATGATGCAGCAAAATAAACATAAAGAACCAAGTAGCGTACTGAATTAGTGCATTATGCCTGTTTGAAGGAAGAGGATAAAAGCACTTTGTAACATTTGGCCTTTGCAAATAAATAGATTCAAATGTCACTGGGGAAAAAGTAAAAAGGAGATACACAGCTGTATCAATTCCTGTGGTTACAAAGCATCTGGATAATGTTGGGATATAATTAATAATAACCAAGAAATGGAGCAACAACAACAACTGAGCTTTCCGGCAATTTGCACAAGTTTCCCACCAACAATCAGCTCTGCAAGGAAGAATAAGAATAAACTACACTGTCCATTTCAAACACCTCATTGGGTGGATTCTGCTTGTTGTTGCTTGCATTTTATGCTATTGCAACTCCAACAATTTCAATGGGATCACATTAGCATAAGCCAAGATCAGCTCAATGCTGACTTAGGCCCATTGTTTTATATTAGAGTACATTCTGATGGATTAATGAGGCTACTCCTGACTGGTACTGGGATAAGGGAGACCAGATTTCAACTTCTGGTGCTGTCATTTTGTCCCAGATTAATTGTCATGGGGCATCTATACACACCATGGGATTTAATCCTCATTAAATTAAATAGGTTTACAAAGTGAAACTATTTATTTTGGAGTGCTACATCAGTGTTTGCATGCAGTTGGATTTCAAATGAATTAAGCCCAGTCCCTGACTGGCACTGCAGGAGAGTGGGATGATCAACCACTAGCCTGGGGCCCCCCACCCTCTGCCCGGCTATGTAGCTGTGGGAGCACAGAGGCAGCAAACAGCATTAAAAAAAATTAAAACAGAAACAATTCAAAAGCAGAATCAATTCAAAGAGGCAAACTACAAAACTTGCAGCTCCATCTGGTGGACAAAGAGGCTCATTACATATCTTTGATGGGGCTAGGACCTGTCTCTCCCACACAGCTCTTTCCAAGCCCAATCCAGGAGTCGAGGCCAGGAGCTCCCTGCTACCAGGGCAGGGGGACATTGTCCCTGTCCAAGCTCTACCCCCAGAGCTTGCCCCAGCAGCAAGCAGCTCCCAGGGGCAGGAGCAATCTCCCAGCCCCCACCAGGAGACAGCTGTCTCTTGGCCCTGTGCTCCCTGCCAGCCCTTGGGCTAGCACCAAGGGGACTCTAGAGCTCCCCCTGGCTACTGCAAAGGGGAAGAACAGGGTGGAAGCAGCCCTCTCTGGGCTGCTCCCATTGGAAGCAAATCTGCTCCCAACAGCATGCATGTGCAGATGCCTGCCCAGGGTGAGTTCACTCCAGAGTAAATTACCCTGGAGTAAATCCATTCAGCAGCATTTAAACCTATAGACACTGTGACAGGGGGCCATCTGAGGGTCAGGATATTATGTTGGCCCACCCACCTGTCTAAGTAGGGCTGTCCGTTCTGTCTCACCTGCCATGACTTTGCTGTTCTCAAAGTGGTGCAAAAGTATGGGAGGCTGCCCATTTTACCGCCCCGATGCCAGGGGGCACTATCCACAGCTCTGTACCATCCCTACACTGTGGTCCATGCCTTGCAGATGGCATCCTTGAGTTGCTCCATGCTCCATCTCATGGCCAGGCCACACTCAGCCCCTTGCTAGGCCTCATACATACATCCTTTCACTCCACCCATTGAGCCTCATTCATACCACCCCTACTCTTACTGGGACCTCTCACATGCTTCCCTCTCTCACCAGTTCTCTTACATGCTGCCCTTCACTGGGCCACACTCACCCTGCCCTGTTCCCCGGAGCAGCTCCCATAGGCCAACAGGCTTACCTACTCTCAAGCCTTGGGTGGCCAGCTTGCAGCTTCTTGGACCCTCTTACAACCCTCATCTGGACAGTAACCAGCCAATTCACCTCCCACAGGGCAGAGTTCTGACCCAGGCCCCTTTGACGGGTAACTCCTCAATCACTCTCTCCAATGATGGCCAATGACTTGCCCTCTCAGCTTCAAGCCCACGTGTGGCCTCAGGCATCTGAAGACTTACTTGGGCCTAACTGTCCTCTACTCTGGGTCCTCAACACTCTTGCCTCCTACTCTGGGGCCTCCAGGGTCTTACACTTCTGCTGGGTTCAGGTGCCTGAAGGCATGCCTGGCCCCTGTGCCTGGCCCTGGTGTGGGTTACCCACAAGGATGTGGGGGCTGGGGTTTTAAGGTGCCCCTACTCACCTTTCAGCCTCCTTAGGCCCTGGCCCTGCTTGCAGGCCAGTCGGGGTGCAAGATAGCATATCATGACCCAGGCCTGCGCCTTGCTTTGGGCATCACCGCCCTTCGGCCTTCCAGCCCTGGCCTTCTTACACTGACCAGTCAGGGTGTTCTGGTCCCAGCACCACAGCAGCCAACCTTCTTGGAAAACAGGGGATCCCCCCTGGGCCCCACCATACTGCCCTCTACTGGGCTTACCTGAGCACCAGGCTTCACATGAGCCCTGCCTGTTCTAAACAGAGTCTTGTCTGGCCTCTGCATAGGTCTGCAAGCTCTCAACCCCTTTGCAAGGCTGGCCTCCAGGTGTTAAGCCCAAAGCCTTTCCATAGAGGCTTGGGGCCCTACTTGGCCCCCAGGAACATCCTGTCATCCCCTGTAGTTCCTCCCTTACCTCACGGTGTTATATGAGCAGCAGCAGCTCATCCAGATGTTGTTGCTCCCCAACTGCTTGCAGCAAACTGCTGGCTCATCCCTTTGGACCTGGATCTAAAATGGCCACCTCATCAGAGCTGGCCTGTACCTGACAGCTGCCTACTCTCAGCCTTAAAGTGGCAGACACCAAAGGTGCTCCATCGCACAACTTCCTCCTTAAAATAGATACTGGGAGCAGTGGTGGGGAGGGGTCTCCCTGCTGCTCATTCTGCAGGCTCCTTTGTAGCCTGCAGCAGCTGACTAAGTGGTGAACACTCCAAAAGTGGTCCGCCACAGATGCGCCCAGAGACATGCAAATGGTGTTATAGCAACAGGCAAAGTACTACAGGATAATGTGGCCTCCTGACATTCATCCCTGAGCAATTTGGGGGTTTGCAGGGATGTTAAAGTTGCTGTGGGACTATCTGTAAGAACTGAGCTTTGTCCTAGTGTACTTGGCAAAATCCCTGCTCACTCACAGCTGTATAGGCCTATGTTGTTGAACACATCTGGCTTGAGAGCCAGGCGTATATCATGAGTCCAGTCCTTGGGCTGAATTTGGAGTTCAGAGCTGCATCATCTGCTCCATGTGACTGAAATTTAACAGCAACAGCATTGCATTGACTTCTGAAGCTGCATTACAGCTGCCACCACTCCTTCCACTGCCAAATATCCAGCCCCATGAGCAGCCCCAATGTCCAGATGCTGTGACTTTGAACTCTAAATCTGGCCTGAGCAGCTCCCCAGGGGTCCAGAAAGTTGGTAGTAGGATGAAAGGCAGCAGCTTTAATTGCCATGACTCCAGTAGCTGCAACAATTAATGCAGCCACTGTTCACCACACCGCCAACAGATCTGGGCTGGTGGGCAGCCCTGCAGGCTGGATAACATGGATCCTTGAGCTGGATCTGGACTGTGGACCATGTTTTGGTCATCTCTGGTATAGAGTGCTGGCTGCCTTTACCCCCAACCCGAGCCTGCTGTATCTCAACAGTGCTGTATGACTTGGACATGCCTTTCCAACCTTTTGCAATTAAAAGGTAATAGAGATTAAACTTAGTATCTTTATTGTATGAGAACATGTGATCCAACATTTCTTTGTCACTTATACTTTAGTGCAAACCTGCAAACATTAATATCATACTCAAAAAAGGCTATGATATTTTTGAGTTCTTGCCTTTTGAAATCAGAAGTCCCTGGGTTCAGAAAAACTGCATTACTTATTCATGTGCTCCGGTGTATAAAATTTGTTAGTGGGTTTTACAACGTTCTCTATAAAGTTTATGAACTGCTACAAGGATTCATAATTAACATTCAAACAAGCTCGTGGTTAGACCCCATCAACAGTAAAAAAAAACAAGTCACTACTGTATAAAACACTGGATTTCTTTGCAGAAAAGAAATTTGAATTCATACTGAGCATCATTTGAGTGTCTGATTGAAAGTTTAGTAACAGGTCTAGCCAAGCCCAAGCCGCAGAACATTTTCACATCTGGATCTGTCGCATTTGTTCAACTGCTTCAGTCTGTGGAGAATTCCAAAATCCGCTGTGCTTTATTATCATGAAAGAATGTAATGTTATATAACTGTACGTGAAAGCCCAGATTGTGGAATATTTCTGAAAGGACAACATGTGAAAACTGCACTTTTTAAACAAGGTTTGAATTTAACAGAGAATATGGACTCAACTGGCCTGCATATGTCAATAGTTTACGTAACAGGCAGAGAGGATAGCAGCCAGCCAGAAGGATTGCTTTTAAAATTAAAATCACACTGGTAAAACTAGAATAGCTTTCTGACCTGTGAAGCAGAGATGGACCAAGGCCAAAAAAGTTAGATCTGGATTATTCAGAAATCTGGGGAAAGAGTCCAGCCCTACCACACAGCTAAAGGTGAGCTTTAGGGAGAACATGGTAATTAGGGATTGTGGCTTTCATTATGATGTATGGAAAAGGCTAAACAGAATTTGAAAACACCAATAAAGGGGTTCGCTGGTTGTTGTGCTTGTAGGTATTGTCCATGGAAATATCAGCAATGTCAAGAATGATCTACCCAGTTTTTGCTAGCGAATCTTTTGAGGCTCTGCAATATGTCCTGGATGGTTTCTTATCCCTTAACTGAAAAGACAGGTCTGCTGCCTCCTTAGCACAGCCTTTTCTACAAGAGGATTTGTGGCTATGCTAGGGCAGGAAGGGTGGTGCAAGGGTTAGAACACTAGCCTAGCACTTATGACTTCTTTATTCCCCTCAAACTTTCTGTATTACTTTGAACAAGTCACTTAGCCTCACTGCACTCATCTGTAAAATAAGAAAGCGTTATTATTTCTACCTCAGAGATTTATTGGCAGGAAAAATACATTACATATTACAAAGTACTCAGACGATGGTAACACAGCCCTAGGAGAATCACAGATAACTGATTGTTCGCTGTATCTCCATCCTAAGTCAGCCTTCAGCCTGACTCATAAGTATCTCAGTTGTGTGATCTAGTCCAGTTTATTCAGCTGGCTTAACTTCACAGACAAAAAGTCAGAGTTTTACCAACAAGACTCAAAATTGGACATGGATTCATAAAATAAGCTGAGAAAAGGCAATTTTCCTTAGCAAATCTTCACAATACAGATCAGGACACAGAGAGGAGACCCCCTTCATATCCTTTCAGGCTCCCTTTGTGCATCAGAAAAAAAGGAAAATGAACAAGTCCATCTAATGTGTTCCTTTGCCTTTTTCTCTTCAGTACATTGCACAATCGCATCTCAATTTTGTATTTTGGCTTTAAACATTTCATTAGCTAATCCCAGTTGACTCATCACTTTCTTGGCATGAAAAAACCCTGTCAATTCTTACATGAAGAAAAGGTTCAAAATTCCTCAGTATAATAATGCCTTATGTTTCTCTAACACTATTCACCAACAAGGACACAAAGTACTTAATAGGCTGTGAACAATGTTCTCGTCTCAGATATGCCACTCCTGTTAAGCAAATGCACTATGAAACCTTTAATGTGATTCTCTTTGTACAGCTATCCCTAGCTGCACTTGAGAAGCACACAAGTCTTGTGGTGAAAATGAAGCAGCCATTCCCAGCTCAATGTTGCCAACATTATAAAAAGAAGAAGAAGAGAGGAATGCCTCATCCAACTGAAATTAGAGAGAATTCAGATAGAAAGAAAAACATTTGAACTGGAATGTAAGCAGGTTTCTGAAGTCAACACCTCTACTCCTGGGTGAAGTGCCATAGTAGTAATGACAACAAAATGATTCATAGATTCACAGATGCTAGGGTCAGAAGGGACCCCAACAGATCATCAAGTCTGACCCCCTGCCTGGGCAGAAAGTGCTGGCGTCAGATGACCCCAGCCAGGTGCCTATTCAACCTTCTCTTAAAGACCCCCAGGGTAGGGGAGAGCACCACCTCCCTTGGAAGCCCATGCCAAATTTTGGCCACCCTTGCC
>JAGPOW010003316.1:186080356-186094520 GCA_030014935.1 Caiman crocodilus
GAAGAAGTTTTTCCTGATATCTAGCCTAAATCTGCTCTCTGTCAGTTAGTGACTGTTGTTTCTTGTTACCCCAAGAGGCGCCCTGGTGAACAGAGCATCTCCGATCCCTTGCTGCATCCCCCTAATGAATGTGTAGGTGGCCACAAGATCCCCTCTCAGCCTTCTCCTGCAGAGGCTGAAGAGGTCCAGGTCCCTCAGTCTCTTCTCATAGGGCTTGTCTTGTAAGCCCCGAACCACATGAGTGGCCCTCCTCTGGACCCTCTTGAGTCTATCAACATCCTTTTTGAAGTACAGCACCCAAAACTGGATGCAGTACTCCAAGTGCAGTCTGACCAATGCCACATAGAGGGGAAGTATTATTGGCAACAAATGTCCAACTCTGGATCCTTAAAGTTCTGGTTTATTAGGTGGATTGAAGCACTGTAATGAAGTTAAATAATAAACCTTGGGGCTGGTCCCCCCTCGCGTGCGCGCACACACACCCATGAACACACACAGTAGAAAGCTAGAAGAGTCAGGTATACCTATCCCACAGGCGCTGGAGTCTGCCATTGATGGCCAGTCGAGGCTTCTTCCAGCATGGTGTTATCCTCCAGAAGGGCGTCACCGGCTGGTCCTTCTGACTGGACAGGTCGGGTGCTGGTCAAGTTGGAGATCAAGAGGGCGCCCCCGAGAGTCACTTTTCACTGTTTTTTTATCTGTCCTTGGCAGACTTTGGTGGCTCCCCAGTTTTCAGGTTTGCCCAATCCAGGGGTTGTTGACCCTTGTGGGACTTCCCCCTCGGTGGCTACTGGATGGCATCTGTCAGCCCTAGGCATCGTCCTCATGTACGTGCAGGTTTGGGAGTCCGTTGATAAATTTTGAACAGGGCTCTGGGAGCGGCCGATCTGGAGATATTCAGCCCAAAAGTTGGTCCCCAGCGTTGTTTAACTCAGACCAGGGCTTCTAGCCTTTGGTTAGTGAGGTTTAGAGATTTCCCAGTTGTTACATTGTCTTCTATTGATTTTCTTCCCTTGGTTGATCTGCCGTTTTCCTAGGTGTTAATTGCTGCTTGCTACTACAGTGTTACACATTCAATCACTGATTCACTCACTGTTTCAGGGGCCCGCCTGATACAGGGAAGCAGCAGTTTGACTCCTACCCTTGTTAATATTCTTACAATGTATAGCTTACTTCTGAAACTAAACACATATAGTTGAAAGTTGAAAGGTGAGGAATATAAAATATAAGCTACGAAAGTAATGCCATGGCACACAAATAGATAAAAATACCAAAATACAAGGGGAGATACAAAATGCACACATACACATTTTAAAACACAACTCCTTATCTTAAAATGAAAGAAAGAGGAAGGAAGAAAAGATAGAAGAGGAAAAACATATCCAAGGAGGAGACAGCAACTGCAGGCAAGAGGAAAAGGGGGTTTTCTACTACATTATCATTTCCTTGGACCTATTTGTCATACATCTGCTTATGCATGATAAAGTGTGGTTAGTTTTGCTGATAATTTCATCACACTGACAATTCGTTCATCTTGGAGTCCACTATGACTCTGAGATCCCTTTATGCTTCTGTGCTGCTGAGAGGGTCCCTTTCCAGCCAGTAGGTATGCTGGATATTTTTGCACCCTAGGTGCACCACTCTGAACTTGTCCTTGTTGTACTGCATCCTTGTGTACTGTCCACTTTTCTAACTTGTCCAGGTCTGCCTGAAATAGTTTCCTACCCTCCGGAGTGTGCACTTTACCCCGCAACTTAGTATCATCTGCAAATTTGGACAGAGTACACTTCACACCCACATCCAAGTCACTGATGAAGATATTGAAGAATACAGGTCCAAGGACCGAACCCTGTGGGACCCCACTAGCCACATCCTTCCATGTCAATACTGACCCATCTACTACCACTCTCTGGGTGGAACTGCTAAGCCAATTTGCCACCCACCAGACTGTGTAAACAAACATCTATGTCACAGCCTCTGCATTTATTAATGAGAAATAAATGTTATAAATGTTGAGAGTTTAGCTTTATGCTTCATCCAAAAGGAGATACTTCCATCACTACTGTGCCTTCTAGCATTAGAACTGAGTGGTAAAAATAGTTTGAGTAATATAAATTATAAATGTAATCACTTTGCTGGTTAGTTGAATCTTTTTCAATTTATATCTGGTATTTGTCAGAATTCACTGAATAATTCAAGGAACAGTTATCAGCCTATTGAGTATTTGTTAATTGTTTCTATTGTTCTCTATTCCTTATTCATGATATGTGATTGTTCTCCTAAGGCTGGGGGGGTGGGCAATTATTTTGACTGGAAAGCCACTTAATGAGTTTTGTGCCCTCTCCACATGAGTTTTGGTCATAGGCAGAGGAAGAAAATTTGATTTGGTGGGGCTCAGTGCATGTGCACCTGTGTATATGCATGCCTCCCCCCACCCTACCCAGCAGGTAGGTCTGTCATGGGGAAGGGGCAGGGGCACAGGTTGAGGCCCCCATGGTGAGGGAAGGAGCGAGGCAGGGGTGGGGGCAGGAGCTGGGGTGAATGGGCCTCTAGGGCCAGGGTGGATGATGGGATGCTTGGAGCCCAGGCAGCTCATCCAGGGCCACAGGTGGGCTCCCACCACCTCACGCCCAGCAGGCAGCTCATCCAGGGCCACAGGTGGGCTCCCATCACCTCACGCCCAGGTCAGGCACAGGAGGCATGTGCCCCCAGATGTGCGTGCAGAGTGAGGCAGCTGCCACCGCAGGCTGTTCCACACCCCACTGGTTGGTTCCCCAGCAGCCGCACTATACCACGTGCCTCCCACCACTGCGCCTGTGACGCAGCCAGTGCACAGGAGGCACGTGGTGTCGTGCCGCTCTCAGGCACCAGTAGTGGGGTGCAAAGCACAGCCTGCAGCAGCAGCCACCTCCACTCCATGCACAGATCTGTGGGGGCACATGCCTTCTATGCCTGCCCCAGGGGTGCACATGGTGACAGGAGCTTCCCCTCCTTCCCCCCTGCCATGCCCCTGGATGAGATGCCTGGACTCCAAGCATCCCACAGCCCAACCCAAGGCCATATTCACCATGCATCCATCTGCCCCCCCACTCCCTTCCCTCCCCCATGCCCCTTCCAGTCCACACATTTACCTGCGGGGCACTGCTCCACACAGGGCTGGGCCAGGCTGAGTTCCTTGCTGCCTGCAAGCTCCATCTGTTCCCTGCGTCTGTACATGCCTCTCCCTGATGCAGCCGCCCAGAGCCCGCATTCAGACTACCTGCGTTTGTGGAGGCTAGGTCCCATTAGCCCTGGCCTTCTGCCACCTCTGGTTTTGGTGTTCTCTCAAAAGATACATCTCCCCTCCCCTCCCACCTTTCTTCCCCTGTCCCCCCCTGAGCTGTAGCACACCTTGAGCCCCATCCCTGACCCAGAACCTAACAGTGGCAGGGAGCTGTCAGCAGTGGTAGGGATGGGGTGGTGAGTGCCAACCAGGGGTCAGCAACCACCCACAGATGCCGTCAGCAGCTTTGGTGGCAGTGAAGGAGATCACGGACCACCTGCAGTTGCTACCGGCAGTGCCTTTTTGTAGGAAGTACACCGCCACGCCCAGGGGGTGCACGTGCACCCACATGCACACCCTACGTGTTGCCCCTGCTTTTGTTCACAAAAAATATTTATGAATCCACTTGAAATGTTTACTAATATACAACTTGTACTAATCATGATGCAGGGTATTATTCAATGGAAATATAGCGATCAAAATGCCAGCTGTTGTACCATCATCACCACTTCCTTTAGATCCTTGGAATCTCTTACGAAGCTTGGTGCTACTTAGTGAGAGAAACCATCCCCCACGGCAGTAGACCCCAGTCTGCTCTGGCTGGCTAGCAGTATCGAGCAAGTAACATGCTGTGAGCAACATCTTGTTCTGCTCGCCAACCTTGGCTTTAACTTTTTAATTTCCTGTAAACTTGAGCAATGTCAGAGGGTCTTACAGGCAACAATGATGCCTGGAAATGCTGGGTAGGGGACTCTTGCTCTATGGTTGCTCAGCTTTATTTCATATGATATTTAGTGAAGCTATAACTCATCAGGACAAAAGTCTTTATATTCAGAGAAGAGACAAAATCTCAGCTAAAATACCATCATATGAATTAAAAGTTCACTTCTTGAATGCTTTTCCTGTTCTTTAAAAAGTCATTGTTCGTACAGTACAATAACATTCCACACGAGCTGGGTATCAGAACCTCACCCTTCTGTTTAATGCAATAGCTTCTTGAATCGAATAGTTTGTTTCCTGGCAGAGATCTGATCTAAGAAATTGGACTGTGTTTTTGGCTTGGAGTATAGCACTGAAACTGGCTTCCAGAAAGCTTGTGATTATCTCTTGAACTCAGCTGAGCCAGGAATCTGTTCTATATCAATGCTTCTTGATCTGTGTTCTGTTGTTGATACCATAGGCCTTTGCAGCATTTAGAGTAGATAGTTTGGACTGCTTGAAAGTGGTCTACTTTGGTTCAGGACATCATTTTATTTAGTTAGTTCTGCATTGTATTACTGTTATCTAGATCCTGTTTTTTTCCTTGTCTGTGGGCACATCTACATCTGCAATTAATGTGCCTCAATCTTCTGTGCAGAATATTCAGGTGTATTAAACTGTGCCTCTGTACACATGTGACTATGCACCCATCAGGAGCAAATTTGCTTTCAGTGGGAGCAGTTCAGTCTAGGGGTATTCCTGCCCTGCTCTGCCCCCGCTACAGTAGCTAAGGGAGCTCCAGGCTCCTCCAGGTGCCAGCCCCAGGTTGGCAGTGGGCATAGGATTCTGGTCCTGATCTCTTCATGGTGGAGGACAGCTGTCCCAGCAGCTGGGTAGCTGCCCCATTACCCCATGGAAACTGGGACCGGTTCCAGTCTCCACATGACTGGCAGGCAGCATCACACTAAGCCAGGACAGCTCTCTCTGCCTCCTGCAGCCCCTGCTGCCTAGGCTAACTGGGAACAATTTGCTCCCTGTCAGTATCTATCCATATGCTTCCGTGCATTAGTTTAATGTGCCAATCTATAGTACCTACAGGTACTAGAAAATGGCACATTAGACTAATCTACGGTGCATGTGTAGAGAGTAGCACTTTACTGTGCATTACATTAGTGGAGATGCACACTGTAAGTCCTAGCTTATGCAATAGCTCATAATTATAATGGCCAGAACATCCCAATTAAAGACAGAAAACAGTATTTTTTATGAGTGGTTGCTAATAAGAAATTTATTGTGTAATGGCCCTGAAGCTTAATACAGCTTTTTAGTTACTGCTTAATATTAGAAGAGATAGGTTGGGCATTTGCTGAAAGACTGCCTCCATTATCTTTGTCAGCCTCTGGTAAGCAAGTTGGTAGTCTGTCTCTGCTTCCTAGCAAGCTGGCCTGTGCTGCACAAGACCACTGTCCTAATTACTTCCATTTTAGCAGTGAAAACAAGACTGAACCAAAGTAAAAGCTGTATTCCACTCAGAGATGGCCCTTCCACATGCACATTGAAACAGTTTTTTGGAATTTTTTTTGTAGAACCAAATGAAGAAGTTTGCACTGTTCTGGCTTCCATCCTGCTCTTCTTTAATATTTATGGCAAAGAGGTAAGTTGTCGCTTTCCATGCTCTTCTGTCTGGCATCTTTGCTTGCACTGCTCACAAGTGCACAGCTAATGCTAAGCAATACTGTCTTTATGATGTCGGCAGCGATCCATGAGAAATAGGACTGAAAACCACCAAGCGTTTCTCAACATACCATTGCTCAGCCATGAGATTGTAACTACTTTCAGCGAAGAAATAAGTCATTTAGTAGTGAAAGACTAAAAAACATTTTTCTAATCCCCTAAATTGACCAAACCCTTTCCTGTTCCATAAATGAAGACATTAATTTGCCAGAATTTTAAACCCACCTTCTTTTTTAAGTATATTTGCACATACTAGAAAGCCTTAAAGCCCTAGAGATTGCTCTTAAAATCCTCCAGAATTGACTAGAGCATGAGACACTTTCTCATTTTCACCATTCCATAGAATGCCATCAGAGTAATATAATCCTTTATTCAGTTTTATAGAACAGTCAAAAATGGAGACAAGCCAACAGAAAAAATCTCATTGTTTATTCAATTTTAAGCTATGGGAAAAACAAGGTGACTGTATGTCCCATGTTCACTGGGACAGCCATGCTTTAAACACAAAGCCCAGGTGTCCCATAGTTTTAGTCAAATGGATGCTTTGGCCCTGTTGATTTAGCCTCTCCTTCCCACCCAGCTCTCAGCTGAGACTAGAGCTCAGCGACACCTGAGCTTGCCAGAGAGCAGAGGAGGATTCCTGTTTTGAGTTTTAGGAAATATGATCACCCTAGGAAAAAGGCAGCCAAAACTGCTGCCCACTTGGTTCCTAGAAAAATTGAGCAAACTTTCAGTATGGATGATAAACTGACAGCCTCTAGGGAGGTCCTCGTGCAATTGTCTTAGAGCAGAGGTTCCCAAAGGGAAGACCCTGGACATATGCAGAGAGCTCCTTGGTCCCACTGGGGCTACCTATCTTCCTCCCTTACAGCCGCTAAATTACTTAAAAAGTAGCTAAAAACACATTAAATGCTTTCCTGATTTTAATTTCCATGTAAATCATTGCGATACTTTGCTACACTTGTGAATGGGAGAAGCTCAAAAGATACCGTCTCTAGTAATCAGAGAATTGCAGAATCTTAGGGTGGGAAGGGACCTCAGGGATCATCTAGTTCTAGTACAGGTCTCTGCACAGTTGCAGGTTGCACTGTTTCTACACAAACCATCTAGCCTGTGCTTGGACATCTTCAATGAAGGAGTTTCTACAACCTCTGTGGGCAGCTTATTCTATTTTTACAACGAGAAAGATTTTCTGAGATTTAACGTATATCTGTTTTAGCAGCAGTTTAAACTCATTGCATCAGGTCCTGCCCTCTGTGACAAAGGGAAACAGTTGTTTTCCTTTTTCTCTATGGCAGCCTTTCAAATATTTGAAAATTACTATCATATCCCCGACTTAATATCCTTTTCTCCTGACTCTACATACTTAGAGGTTTCAGTGTTTCTTCATATAGCTTTACTTCCTGACCCATTTTTATTTTTGTTAACTGTCTCTGGACCTTTTCCAGGTTTTCAATATTGTTTTTAAAACTTCATGCCCAGAAGTAGACACAATACAGGCAGTAATACAGGCAGTCCTTCACTTACAACGTTTTGAGTTACAACATTTCATACTTACTATGTCGATAAATTGACACCCTGTTTCAACTTTCTGGCATCACTTTTGACTTTACAGTGCTTGATCCGATGTGATGCCAAGCCAGTGAACAAGTTCACTGCATTGCCCATCTCCCTGGGGAACATCTGTCCAAACTTCCTTGGACACTTTCTTTAAGAAAGCAGACAAAACTCCAGAAAAACCTGAAGCCAGGACTCCCGTGAAGACTCCAAACAAGAACCCTTGAAAAAGTCCACCCAAGAGCCCTTCAAAGTGTTCATCAGTCACCTCAAATAAGTCCTTCCAAATCAAAATAATTGCTATTTACAATATAAATACATTGATGTAGCAATATTACTCATCTATCATTGACGGAGTACAAATTTTGGGGTTATTTTTGGTGAAAATAGGGTATTGGGCCTTGGTTCAGGAACCAAACCCTCATTTATAACATTGTTTCCTATTGGCAAAATCAATTCCGAGTTACAACCTTTAGACTTAAGACACAGTTTTCAGGAGTCAATTGTGTCGTGAGTCCAAGGACTGCCCTGTACTCTAAAAGAGTAGACTGGTACTATCATCTCCAATGTCTTGCTGTATTGCCTTGCTGACTCATGTTCGGTCTGTGATCCACCAAAACCTCTAGATCCTTCTCTGGGGTGTTACGGCTTAATCAATTACCTCCTATTCTTTACGCGTGCATCTGGTTTTCCTTCCTTACGTGTTGCACCTCACACACATCTTCGTTGGCTTCATTTTGCTATGTAGAACCCAGTTCCCTCATTTTGAATACATTCTGTTAGGATGCATTCCATGCAATAAAGAAGTCTGAAAGCTCTCAACTTCAACAGGGGAAATATTAAGGGAAACAGGGAAACCAAAAGATCTTTATGACTGTAAGAGGGAAAAGTTCCCTAGTTTAAAATAAACAAAGGAAGAAAGAAAGAAACCCTGAAAAAACTGGTAGCTCCCATTTTTTGCCTGGTGTTACATGATCCTTCCTTTCCTTGAGCTACAGTAGGTAACTTGTTCCACCCTCGGAAAACATCCATTTCGGTATAAGAATGTTTGTTCTGCTTTTCTGAAGTGGTTTGAAGCAGTGCCCAGTTTGGTGTCTTGGACTGAATGCTTCATAATACTACTCTCTCTTCAGAGGTCCATGAAGGACTCTAATTCACTGTAAGATACAAGTGAAAGTTCACTTCGCTTTCAATTTGAACAGGATTTTCCCCGTTTTTCCCTCTGTAAGGCATTCTTCCTTCTATGCTGGTTGCTTCCTGATACCATAGCTATGCTAAGGTTTCATTGATTTACATTTACTTTCAGATATAAATGAAGAAAATAATTAGTGTTTTGTCTAATGTTAATGATTGGTTTGAAGTACACCATGGTCAAACTTTTCAAACATGGTGCCCAAAATTTTGACCAGACAAGTTACAGGGCCTCTAGGAGCTAAAATATAACCGTCTTGCCTTGATATAACAATCAGTCTTTAAACTACAATGTGCCAGCAACAGAGATTTACTTCCTTGTTTTGCTGTGTCCCATGGCACTATTCACCACCACAACACAGGAAGGGTTAAATTCCTTAATATTGGTTGATCTGTGTTTGCTTATACAAGGGCTGAGGTTAGCTGGATGGTGATAAATTTAGATTGTAACAACAAATGTTTTCTAGTTGACCTTAAAGTTGACCTAGAAGGCAAAAAAGTATGTAAATAAATACAAAAAATAAAAGGCATACACCATTTTTTGTTTCTGTGTCATGAGTAAAGAAAGCCTAAAAGGGTTTTACCTAACAAAAACACAGCTTGCTGTTTACATTGCAAAGTCAATTTTTTTTTTTATTCTCTGTAAGAAAAAACAGAGAACTTGTGAAACTCACATCGTACAAGAAATAAAAACCTATTTGCTGAACAAATGAGACAGGGAAGCATCTTAGCCAAGTTGGGTTTGTGGGTGCGTCCATACATGCAAGCATAGAAGGGTGCAAATTTGAGCCAAGGCTTTTTGCCTCTGCATACATGCTCGGGCATGCACTTTGAGTGGAGCAAATGGTGCCACTTGGGGCAAAATAACCCTGCCTGACTCCTCCTGGATCTTCAGTAAGGGAGAGCTAGAGCCCAGGGCCAGCACCTGCGCTGTCCCATGCAGTATAAAAAGCCACCCTGGCAAGTAGCTCTCAGGAGCTTCTGCAACTCAGCCAATTGGTACCTATGGACACTAATCCTGGCGCCAGCTGGACCCCTGAAGCAGCACTGAGAGTTTCCTGCACGCTTTACCCACTGCAGCAGTCTGGCAGTGGGGGCTGCTGCCTGGTTGTGACCTGCCAGACCCAGATGGGGACTGCAGAGCCAGTAGAGGCATCTGCCCCTCTGGGCCGGCTGCTAGTCGATTGCAGGTGCAGGGCTGGCCTTTGTGCGGCACTACTGCCATGTGTGCCCCCTGCCCGGCCATCTGGGCAGCTATCACCCAGAAGATGTTCCAGGTGTGGTGGCCTGCTTTGAACTCTCAAAACATGTCCTCCTGGCCCCATCTGTCCAGGAGGTCAGCCACAGCCATCTAGGTCCAAGATGCCAGCTCTGAGCAAGCAGGGTCCTGCCACTGGCCTCCCTAGCAGGAATTCTGGTGTTCCCTATTGTAAAACTGAAAAAACCCTGATAAAAAAAAATCCCAAAATCACTCTCTAAAATACCCCCAAATCCATGTTCCTCCACAAGTAAAACAAAAGATCACTATAAAGAGAGAGAGAGAGTGAGACAGAGACAGTGGTCAGTCGGACAATGTTTTATTGATATATCTACAGTGTTAAAGCAAGTCTCTTATCATAATAATAAAGTGAACTCTAAATACATGTTCCATGAATTCATGAATCTATATTTTGCTGCCCTCCCACAGGGCAAGGCCCTCACACAAGGAGTTGGTCCCCCACACAAGGGCTACGGCCCCCCAGCATGGGGTTCAGCCCCAACACAAGGACTCTAGCCCTGACACAAGGGCTACACCCCCCAACAGGGGGTTCGGCCCCCACACAAAGGGTTTGGCCCCCCAAAAGGGGTTCAGGCCCCCAACAGGGGGATCAGCACTCTCACAAGGGGTACAGCCCCCCAACGGGGGCTTCATCCCCCACACAAGGTGTATAGCCCCCCAGCAGGGGCTGAATGGTCCGCGCAGGGGCTACCACTCCCCCCTGCAAGGCGCACATGCCCCACCCTAGCCCCCCATTGCTGCCCCACCTGGTCCCATCCTCCACCAGCTGCTGCAGTCCCCCCAATGGCTGCTACACCTAGCCCTATTCTCCCACTCCCCCAGACAGAAAAAAAATAAAGAAAAAAGTCTTCTGCTTACCTGAGAAGCAGGGGTAGGGGGGCTCCAGGGCCTCCTGGAAGAGTGCCCCGGGCAGCACAGGGCAGTGCAGGGGCAGCAGGCCTGGGCTGGGGCTGCTAGGGCTTTCAGCCTGCCCCGCACTGTGCAAGTGGGGCCCCAGACAGACACACAGCACCTCCAGCTGCCAGTACATACCAGGTTTTTTGCGGTTTTTTTAAGTATGGGGTGTGGGGGGGCAGGGATGGGGGGACTTTGGGGCCAGACAGGGCAGGTGTCACGGGCCTTGGGGAGGCTGGTGGGGGCCGGGGGCCTGGAATAGTGGGCGGGGCCATCCAGGGTCCCCCTTTAGTCTCTTCCCATCTCCACCAGCCCCCCAACTCCTTACTCACCATTGGGGACCGTGCCCTGCGCCACTTTTTTGTACTTCGGGTTTTTTAGACCCCTGGATATCCTGCACGTGCCTGTTGCCCCGCCTCAAAGGGATTTGAGGCACGGCAAGAGACACATGCCCTTTAAGTTTTCATTTATTTTCTTTAATGCCAACTGAACTGCATTCTCTAATGGGCACTTCAGAGAAAGCCTTGTTGTTGTTAATGTTTGAACACCGTCTGACCCATTTAGTGTGCAAGAAACACATGCTAAGATCTCTTCTAGGTTCTCTGGCAAGACCAAATAGGAACAGAGCTGATGTTCCAGATATTTCAAAGATATATTTTTAACAAGTGCAATAAAACCAACTTTTAAAAACAATCTCCCAGCCTTTTCCCACTTCTTTATGCTACATATGGGAGCAATAAGGGTATGTGCAAATATTTTTTAAAACACTTTGCAGCAATTTTTAATCTACTATGCCATGGTTGGCAGAGCAATGACAGCTTTCATTTAGCAGGTCTAAGGTTATTTTAATTTCTTCCTTATTGAAAATCAGCTGTGAGCCCTGTTCTTTCTTGGCTGCTAAGGAACTGGATACTGATGGGGTACTATATTCTGCTTTTATTCCACTGCAAATTTGCAGCAGCTCCCCTGTGGGGATTTAAACAGTTAAATGCTTAGATGAATCCAGGCACTGAAAGGCTATTGCTGAGGTCAGTGGAAGAACTTTAGGTTTACACTGGTGGAAATGAGGACACATTTTGACCCCACATCCATGCTAATGACAAGTTCAGCACAGATGGCAATTTCTTATCTCTAGAAGCATGGGTGACATACAACAGGAATCCAGCCTCAAAAGCCACTGTCAGTCCACATGTTTTGCATGCAGCACTGGTCCTTTCCCTCATGTCTGCATTCTCTGATCTGGTCGGCAGCTGCCAAACCCGCTAAGAAAAAGGCCATGTCTCCCTCCTCCTTCAGTCAAGCTTGTTACAAGAAAGCTGCTCCAAGTAGGCCCTTGTACTTGGTGTTGTACTGGACAGGCTTATGGTGTTTTATCAGTCAGACCTCTAATTTGTCAAGTAGCTGATGAGGTTGATCTGATTGTTTCAGTTCCAGCTCAGTAGGGATGAGTGTGGCTGTTATTTGATCTTGGCACATCCTTTTCAAACTGAGCTGTATGAACTTGGTGACATTTTTGTTTGCTTCTTTGTTTACTTGCGGAAGTCCATGTGAATGTATTTGTTGTTTCATTGGAAGTAATTTTATGGCAGTAAAATCCCTTTTTTTTTCTTTTCCCATTGTAGCATGTAAAGCAGCAAAAATGGCATAGCAAGCAAGAACAGCCCATATTTGGGTTTGATTTTTTTTAAACAAAATTCCTATTAAATAAGCTCATGAATTTGTGCAAAGAAGCATGTGTGGACAAAATTTCCATTATATAATTCATTGGTCTGGTTTTCCAGGCCTTGAAAGCAAAGGAGAGAGCTTGACAGACACTTTTCTGGCCTTTTACATCTCTCCTATGAGTGATATTCTCTTCTTCAGTGTATGTGGTAGATTATTTATGAGAGGCTAGATCTCAGATCTGCTAATGTTCACTTGGTCCAGGACAAAAAGTGATTGAGGGCAAAGATAACAACAGTCCACCTGTACAATTCCATGAAGTAACAGCAGCCTTTGGGACATGACACTGATGTCTTCAATATAATAATTAAAAAAGAGAAATCTTTATGTATAAAGTTATACTTAAGTTACTATAGTAAATAATATAACCTTTCAAATGTATAAGATCATCACAATTGACAAGTCTAATAATGTAAATGACCACTTAAAATAACTTACAAAAATATTTTATTGGCTTTAGAGTGTATACATTATTGTACACAATACCCGAGATGTAAATATTCAGCTTACACACTTCATTTACAGCCTTAACCTGGACCCATACTGCTTGCAAGGGAACGCTTTCCAGATGTACCCCACTATGTATATTTACATGACAAAGATGCACATCTAGCCCAGCAGATACTGAGGAAACTGTACCCTAGCAGGGGGGGATCAAAGCTCCAATTCACAAGTGGTATCACTAAAGTTTTCGCCTGTTTAAAGTTAAACAGGTACACAAGTATTTTGTGAAACCCACATCTGTATAGAAGAGGTGCGTGGAGGGGTTTGAGATTTTTGCAGAAGGATCCCCAGATGGTGATAACACACCAGGGGACCATATCTTGCTTAAAATGATATATTAATAATAAACATGAAGGTTAATTAAGCCACATTTTTTAGAAGTGATTGTGCTGTCTGACACCTTAATTTTTTTGCGCCCAATTTGAAATAGCTCTAAACAGTTTGATTTTCAGAGCGTGGGTGTTCAGGACATTGTGAAAATCAGGCCCTTAGAGTGCCTCATCAGTCTCTTGAAAATCCTGACTTAAATTGTTTCCCTGACAATGCCAAGTACTATTACAATAGGCAGTAATGCCTATTGTCATGTATATGCTGGAGACCATGTACCAAATATGGCCTTTGTCCTTCATAAGAAAAATAATTAAAACATCATGTGCTTACTCTGCTGGGTACATGGGATAAATTTCACCAACAAAGAACCAGAGGAATAACGGTTTTCTTCTCCCAGTGAAACAAAATCCAGTCAATAAAGCTCAAATTTTCCTCCAAAAGATTCTGATGAAGCTGCCTCAAAATGTTGACAGCCTGCCAGGATACACATTCTGTGTCCAAATTTGAAAAAAAAAAATGTTCATTGAGATAAAGTTATGCAGGAAGATCTGCATTTTCACTGATTCAGAAGGCAACTGGAATACTTTTTATTGTGTTAAATATTTCACACAGCTTTATTTTCAAGAACTGAATGCTGCTTTTGTTTAGCATCTTTTGGCATTTGGCTTTATACCAAGGAATACTATCTACACCCTGTCACAACCCAAACTGAGTGTCCCTGACACAATAGACCACCCCTCCCTATGATTGACATTGAGACCGCCCCTCTGTATGATTGGCATTGTTCTAAATTTGGTATGTTCAGCCTAATTAAGTATTCCTACTTGGCAGTTTGTAATTGGCTATTCTAAAGGTATAAAAGTTTGCGTTGTTTCCGCCCAAGTTGGAGAGCCCTGAACATGTGGTAAGGTACAGAAGACCTCGCCACATGGCAGAGAAAAGCTGGCGGACTGATCACCCACCAACATCTCCCCGTCTGTTCCCAACGTATT
>JAGPOW010003316.1:186124364-186138289 GCA_030014935.1 Caiman crocodilus
TGACTTTGCTGGACTTTTTGAAAGGCTCTTGGTTGGACTTTTTGAAGGGTTCTTGGCTGGAGTCTTCTCAGGAGTCCTGGCTGCAGGTTTTTCTGGAGTTTTGTCTGCTTTCTTAAAGAAAGTGTCCAAGGAAGTTTGGACAGACATTCTCCAGGGAAATGGGTGACACAGTGACTTGTTCACTGTCATGGCGTCACATCAGATTATGCGTTGTAAAGTTGAAACTGCCGTCAGAAAGTTGAAACAGGATGTCAATTTAGAAACATTGTAAGTGCAAAACATTGTAACTCAAAATGTTGTAAGTCACGGACTGCCTGTAGTGAGGTGTAGGTGTGTCCAAAGAGCTACTGCAAGAAGGCTGAGTTAAGTTTTCATTTGGTTTTGGACGTTCTATGGTTTTAGGTGCATTTGTTTCTGGGTGTCTTTTCAGGTGGCAATGAGTTACAGTCTTGTTTAGTCCCCATGACAGTATGTGCCTTGTAGTCACAAGTTTCCTCTGACATTTAACAGAGGCACTGGTACAGGAAAATGCATTAGTCAAGAGAAGCTGTAGTTACAGAGGGGAAGGTGATCTCTATATTAGGTAGGGCCAATCCTGTGGAGGACTCTGCAGTAGGGCAGAGACCTCTAAGTAGGCTGTTGAAATCCTGGCCCCATTGAAGTTAGTAGCAAGATTCCTATTGACCACAGTAGGGCCAGGATTTCAAGGGTGAAATCTGATTGGGGGGCAATACAGAGAGATGGGCTGATGTGTTCACATATGGCTAAGTAAACAGGCTGAACAATTTTGTAACTTTTTCATGGTGTGTATCTTCATTCCTAGAGATGTCTGATAGGATAGCCTTATAGGTAGCTGTAAATGAACATGATGTTTTGGGGATTTTTTTCTAGTCCTAGATATATGAGAATCCAAAAGCACTGAGGAAGTTTAATTATGAATGATTTCATAGTCACCAGGCAGATGCTCCCATGAAGTAGCATTAAGGAGGAGGCAAGTTGTTAGTACTTCCCTTTATCGACCTGCATTACCTGTGCCTAACTTGGGTTCAGCTGCAGCCAGCTGCCCTTCATTCCTGTTCTGATCTTCATTTGGTATTGTAAGACGATTACTCTATTTATATATCCTGTAAGACAGACATCAGGGTGGGTATCATCTATGTGCCACTTCTGTTTAAATCTGGGTTGACCAACAAATTCCTTCATACTGAGCCTCAGAGGCACCATTCGGGGAGCAGTTCTGGAAGCACGTGAACTTTTGCCCACCATATTCCTATAGGTTTAGTATTTCCAACCTGTGCTTTAGCTTCTTGGAGTTGGGGCAGGGGCATATATTAACCTGAAGTCTGAAATACTGCAGAGTTGGATGCCCATGGATTCATTTGTGTGTCAGTTTGCTGGACCAAAAAGATAATACTGGAGCAATAAGTTCTTGCTCCGTAGATCTAGGTCATATGGATACTTAGGAAGATGGACACAGGGCAGCATTGTAGCTTTTTTTTTTTTTTTTTTGCAAACAGGGTGAGATCCCAAGCAGTCAACAATAAAGCTAGAGAATGAACACTGGAGTCCTCAGTAGAACTATGCAAAATGATTGATTTGTTCTGGTTAACAAAGTGTTCTGAAAAATTTTACAAAAAGTATTGTTTCAGACTGACCAACATACAAATGTTGGGGAATTTTTTGACAACATTTAAAGTTAAAAACATACAAGTTATTTGGGGGTCAAAGAAATTACTTAATCCAGCTTGAAGCGCTTTGCTTTGCTTAAGGCAGGCAAGGTTCTTTGGTTAGATGAGATGTCTTTTATGGACCAACTGAGTAGTTAGAAAAATGTTCTTGGCAAGCTTTTGGGGGCAGCCACCTTTCTTCAGGCATGGGGAGTCTCTGCTGCTGAGATGCCAAGAAATGAGAGAAGCCAAAAGTGTGGCAGGATGTCAGTGAAAATGTACACAGATAAAAATTAGAAAGACAAAAAGTAAATCAGAGGAGGAGGAGGAGGAAGGGGAAGAGAGCAGGAGAAAAGAAAAAAAGCTGAAGGAAAGCATTACAGTGATAGAATACAAGGGTTTTGCTTCAGGGTTTTTAAGCATTTTAATATAAATAATAAAAATTAAGTCAATGAAGGATCAAGGTGCTTCATGTGAATCCCAGTGTTTATTGTAGAAAACAGGACGAAAGGGGAACATCACAGCCCTCTCAAGAGCTCAGTGCATTGAGGATTTCTAGATTGGGGGTGGCTGAAATCACCAGGACTCCACCAGGTGTTTAGGAATCACTGGGAACTGCTTTTTATATTTTAATTAATCCACAAACCACCCACAAAAAAGTTCTGAGTAAAATTATCTCCACAGATTTCTCTGACTAAAAAAAACAACCCCCAACTTGCAGATTTAAAAAAGTAACTGCACATCCACATGTTTCCATGATTAAAATGAATTCCATGATTAAAATGAAACGCCATTAAGCTATCCATCTATCTATAGATTAGATAGGTAGATAAAATAGATAAAACAGATGAATCTATCTAATCTAGATAGATAGACCAGTCTATCTAGATAGATTAAATTAATAGATTAGATAGAGGGATAGATTAGATTAATAAACTGGATTATCTAGATTCTATTAGATTAATAGATTAGGTTAGATTAATGGATTAGATTAATAAACTAGAATAATAGATTAGATTGATAGATTAGATAAATAGGTTAGATTGATAGATTAGCTAGATTAAATGAATAGATTGGATTCATAGATTAGATTAATGGATTAGATTGATAGATTAGATTGCATAGATCATTTTAGATTAGCTAGATTACATAGACAGATTAGAGAGCTAGATTAGAGAGATTAACAGTATTTCATTTTGCTTACAGAAAAAAGTGGATTTGGGGTTCCTTTTTTTTAATCTGAAAATTGTGGATTGTTTTTTTTTCCTCATCAAAGAAAAACGAGGTAATCCCCCATTACTACCTGACTTTAAGGCAGAGCCCAGCCCGCAGACGTAGCCAGAGGCAAGGCAGGGCAGATTTGCACCTGGGGTCAATTGCGAGGCGGGGCAGATTTGCACCTGAAGGGGGACTTCGGCGCACTAGTGCTAGACAGACGCGCACATCTGCACACCCGACTCAGGTTGCTGTGCAAGGAGCAGCCCCTCCCCCACGGCGCCAGAGGGAAGCCCCGCGCAAGCCACCTGACGTCACTCTCTCCGCGTGCGGTGAGGGGGGGGTAGCAGCGAGGGCATCACGCTAGGGGGCGGGGCCGGGCGGGGTCACGTGACGCGGGCGGCCCGGAAAGGCCCGAGGAGGAGCCGCCGCCGCCATTTTCCCGCGGTCTCGGTGTGGCGGCGGCGGCGGTCCGTCCCGTCGCGTCCCGTCTCGCTCGCACCATGTCCGGGCAGAGCCTAACGGACCGCATCACGGCGGCGCAGCACAGTGTGACCGGCTCGGCCGTTTCCAAGACTGTCTGCAAGGCCACGACCCACGAGGTTATGGGGCCCAAGAAGAAGCACCTGGACTGTGAGTCTCGGTCCCCCACGCCCTCCTGGCCCGTCCCTCCCGGCTCGGGGAGGTGGTGGGAGGTTCGCCTGGTGTCTTCCCTCTCATGCCCCGTATAGCTTGGGTGGGGGGGTGTTTAAGAAGAGGCTAGACACAAGCCCCTGGCCGGGGTCGTGCTTCCCCGCTCTGCCGGGGGCGCGGGTCGGCATGGATGATCTGCTGAGTTTGCGTTGGACCTTAAAAAACATCAATATAATATTGATGGAATGGACTCGCTTTCTCTGCCTGCCCAGCCCCTCCGGTGAGGAGCGTGTGGTGCGGCTTGATGTGTGGGGAGGGTCGTGGGGGAGATGAGCGTGCGACATGACTCCTCTCTGCCTGCGCAGCCCCTCTGAGGGAACGAGTGAGTGTGTGACATCCCGTTCCTCTGGTAGGGAGAGGATGGGGATGCAGCCACGAGTCTCGCCGGCCGGCCGACCGACCGGCCGCTACTTCGCTTCATTGCTTCCTGCCCCTGGGGTTGTGGCTCGGGCAAGGGTACTTGAGGTACTGGGACCTCCCCCGCCCCCTTCTGTCTCTCTCTTATTTTGTGTGAGGGCAATATCAAATTTATTCAGATAGGCCATTCTTGCGGATGTGGGGAGGTTGGGGCCGAGTGGGTGTACCCACCCATTGCTTGGTTGAGTTAAAGAGGAGATATTGTGTGGACCAGACCTGCCTGCTTTGCGCTGTGTGTTATATGAGCTGCCCCTGGTAGTTGGGGTCCTGGGTCCTTTTCCAGCGTGCGCTTGCAGGGAGTTGCGAGATGGTCAGCATGGCAGAAGGCAAGGAAGGGGGTTCCTGGGAGATTTGAGTTGTATAGCCAGGCATCTCTCAGGAAGGTTTATGTCTAATGGCTTTTGACTCAGAGGAAGGGGAATGCACAAGAGGAGCACTTAAGATGTTTTAATTTCTGAGTAGCTGAGGAAGATGTCAGCTGCTCTGTGGGGAGACTGGAGGCCCATACAGGGGACCTCCTACAAGGTCCTTCCTTTTCTTTCCTGCATGTGTCCCCCTCACTAAGGCTGTGAGTAAACAAAATAAATAAATAATAATTTAAAAAAAAAAATGAAGGTGGCATCCCATATATCCTTCATTGCAACCCCTGAATCTTTTCCTACCCAACAGCATCTTCCACAGGGCCTACTGCCAGTTGCACAATGAAAGAGGCATGAGGAGCAAACTCAAAGTAGCCCTGCTAAAGTCTGTGCACCACTTGAATTGCCTTGCCCTCCAGTATGCTCTCTACAGGGTTTGCTGAAGTAACCAGACTGCCGCCCTTCCAAGGCTAATGCAAGAGAGCATGGTGGACTTAACCAGGGATGTCCAGGGACACTTGTGCACTTTAAACAGTTGTTGTTAAAGGGGAGAGATGGTTAGCTGTGTTAGCGTGATGTCAGGCGGAAAGCAGGACTGTGGCATGTTGGAGACCAAGTGGTTCAGAGAGGCATAAGATTTTGTAAGGTGTTGCCATCATCAGATGCTATCTGACTTTAGAGTTTGCACGGGTGTTGTGTTGGGGGGTACAAGAGCAACAATCTGTATGAAGGATGATGCCTAGATGTTTGATATATTTTGAACTACGAAACAAGCTTGCCTCAAGCTACTAGAAGGTTGAAAGAGCTTTTCTTTATGCTCCCACTGTACTAAAACCTCTTTGCTGTTGCAAGAGTTAGGTTTCTGCTGCCTCGTTTGGCTTGTGAAGTGGCACAAAGTTTTATGTTGAGGAAATGTGTTCGTTTTTTTTTCTGTCCCTTAAGGTTGCATAGCTTTTTAGGTCCATCTGAGTGAGGTCTCTACACCTTTATCCCTTTACCTTTATTACCTTTATTTAAAATTAAATTACTTTCTCAATTCTCCTACTTCCAAGCTTTGCCTTCCAACCATCAGGTGATAAGGAATTTGTATGTGGCCTGCGAGTCATGATAGTCCTGACACCAGCTTGGTGGAGGCAGGAGCAGTAGGTCTACTTAACAAGTCAGAAATCTTCTTAGCTACCCTTTATTATCAGGTTGATTTAAATTAAAATTGAAACCTGCTATTGGTAAGAAGCAGAACATGTCCTAGGCAGGTTGGTGATGTAAACTTTCCAGTGCTTTCCTGCAGTCCTGTGGTAAGAGTCCCAGTTCCCTTCTAAAATGGGAGATTATAGAAATCTAGAATAAATGTTGGTGATTGTATGGATTCCATAACCTGTAAGCTTTCAGAATGGACAGGCCCAAAAATGAAATGGTTAATCTGTCTATAGATTTTTGAATGGTTGCATTCTCAGTATTTATTTACCACTGCATAGTGTCACCTTACTTGCATAAATTATCAGCATCCAAAAACTTCCTGGATGGATAGCCTCTCCTGTCTTTTACCACTGCTGTCGTCATGAGTTACGGTATTATGGAGCCTCGGAACTGATAATTCACCTTCTTTGTTTGCATGTTTTCCCGCTACAACACTTCTTCCTCAGCCACCCATTAGCTGTGTAATCATCAAATACAGAAAGTGCTTCCTGGCCTGTAAGATGAAAACCCTAGTCTCCTGCAAAACAGTGTGCTGCCTTGCCTATTACAAAGCTCTTAAGTCACTTTGTTGCTTGGAAGAGGAGAGGGAGGGAAAGAGCAAAGTTTCTAGCTTGGACATGGACTTTGTTCCAGCCAAGCTGCCTTTTTTTTTTTTTTCTTTTGTTATCTTGCTGAAGTGGCCTGCCCTTCATCTTCATGTGTTACTCGGGTTTTGTTTCCCCATTTTATTTACTGATTTAGATGCTGACATTGAAACTAGGCTTAGGTGCTTAATGCTTTTCAGCCTTTCAAACTACAGTTCTTAATACTCCTTTAACATGGAACCTGATTTCACTGAGCTTTTTTGCTAGTTCTAAGTTCTCATCTGTGTAAAAAAAAAAAAAAAAAAAGTCTTTGCTTTTCTGCTTTGATTTATGCAAATTTGACCTGTAAATGTTTTGGGGGTGACCTCCTCCTTTTTGTTTAATTCTTTGTTTTCTGTAATCAGTACTCTTTGTTCTGAGAACAGTAAATGCTTGAAGTTCTGTTTGAGTGTAATTGGTGCTGAAAAAATCTCCTGCCAGAACTTAATCATCTTCAGATAATTCTGGGTGAAGTAGTTTATAGTGATGCAGGACACTGATGGGTAGCTTTCAAAAATGGGAAATAAAACAGATAATGCCAAGTAGAGCTTGCTGAAAACTCTCTCAAGTCAAAATCTTCCCTCTTGCCAGGACTGAGAAGAATCAAGAGTATATTTTCCAATTCTAGTTAAAAGCTTTGATGTAAAACACATTTAGGGTTGGGTTCTTGAGCAAGCCTGGTATAGTAACTGTTGGCTTATGGATAATGGACTGATGCTTCTTGCAGGAGAATGTGGATGGATAGCTTGAAAGGAAGTTGCAAGGCTGCAATTATCCAGACTTAACAGGAAATCTCTCTGTAGCCATGCCAGAGTAGAACTTCATTGGCTTATTTTGACACAGCAATACTCTTTTAAAAAAAGAGAATAAATTGGTTAACTTAGTGTTGTTTCTCTCTCTTAGTTACAATATGTAAGTCTTTGTGAGATGCTTTTCTGTGAAACCAATAAAACTCAACAGAGTTGGTATACTTAGTAGTCTATTATAACCTCCAGCCCTGTGCATCTTTGTTTTACTAAAGGAAGTCAATAACTACTACCTACACCTGTGGACTACCTGTCTACCATCACCTGTGGACTCTACTTTGGTCTAGATTGTAGTTGTATGCTTCTAAGTGTGAGGCAAAAACATTCAGTAAGACCATTTGCTCCTGTGTGGCTTGTGTTTTAAATGACAGGATAAAGGAGAAGAAAGTATTGTTGCACTGCTGAAGATGGAGAACTAAGTGACAGGCACTAGCAGCATTTTCAGTCGGCATCATACCTAGACTCCTGGTGGCTCTAGGTGAACTTTTAGTATCGGACCCACTTATGCCAGAGATGAAGATAATAATAACCCCCACCCCACATTCAACCCCCCTCTGTCTGGGCACCAGGGTGCTGCCCAGTTTGCCCATGCCTGTGTTGGGTGCTGTTCTCAGTCTTGTAGAGGAAGTTGATGGAGTTGACCAGGATCCTCATCTGTAAAACCAATAGCATTTAAAACTGACCATTTTGATTCTAATTTTTGAAGTGGCAGAAGAGTAACCACTTTGTGCTCATAAACTGCTAAGGGACAGATTACTTCAGTAGTATTGAAATGCCTTTTTTCCTTCATATTTCCAGGCTTCTTGGCAAGATGATCAGATGTACCATCTGGTCTTCCTTGCTTGTGTTCACTGAAAGATTTCTGGTGGTAACCTATGGCAATTCTTGATTATCCTGAAAATCAAGATAATTGTATTATTGAAACTTCCTTTCAGTCTGTTCATCTTTCTCTCTAGATTCTTCCATGAGTCTTTTTAGTATCTCTCCTTTTTTTTTTGTCTTGCACTTCTCTTTTTTTTCCCATTGAATCCATCAGAAACATCATCTCTTATCTTGTCAGGAAGCAAGGGCTGTGATATTCCACTCTGAATCACCAAATCTGGGGTGGGGGCAACCGTACATTTAGAGAGAATGATTATTTGCTTCTTCAGCTGTTGTCTTACTTTGCTTAGCCTCCAGCAGTTGTCAGCTTCAACTGTTTCTTTGCTTTTACTTTATGCTGAATCCAGGTATTCAGTAAATATAATGAGCATATTCAGACTTGCATTGTCTTACCATGATTTTTTTTCACCTGTCATTTAACATTGGGCTGCAACATTCAGCCTTTTACTGAGCTAATCATCTCCCTTTATCTTGTACTGTTCTAGTAAAGATCTCTGGTATTTTTGCAGCCTAGACTATGACCTGAGTGAGTAGTATGTTTCAGTCTTCATATTCTGTTTTATTTCTTTTGGGAGCCATTTATTAACTTGCATGATAAGTTTAGGTTTAATTTCCTTTCAGCTTGTTTAGAGATCTGTATGCTTGATGTGCAAGGTAGCAACTGTGTTGCATAATATTACAAAAAAGTTAGTTTCTCCAACATTTGAATTACTTTTTTGCTTTTTTTTTTTTTAAATCTTGTGTTTCTTGCTTTTTAATAATAGTTCTGAGATACAAGATGTACTAGCAAGTGAGATTAGTAAAGTGCTGGGAAAGTTCTGAGTTGTATAAAGGTAGTAAAAGTACTATTTTAAATGGTTAATAGTGTTTGTTTTATAAGCCTGTTTTATTTTTTTTATATCTTCAGTCTCTAAAATTTCAATTTATGGTTGAACATTACATGTCAACTAAGCCTACCCAGGTATGGTATGGTTAAAACTTTAAGTTATAGTTTGCAGGAGCTTTTATTTGGTTTACTGTAAATGTGTATGTGAACATTTCCAAAATCTAAAGGGTCTTAGTGATTCAAGGACAGATGCAGTCCTCTCACCTTTGTACCATAATTACTATTTGGCTTGATTTAAACATTTTGTAGTCTAGTCTGTTCTTTAGTACTAATTGCTGTCAATGCTTTAGTAAGCTCCTCTTCTGTTGTTGCTTGCTTAACAATGTTTTGTTTAAGCAATGACTTAATATTTCCATAAGCAGCCTTATACATACTTTATTCTTTCTGTTTCCTGCCAACTCAACAGTTCTGTCCTTAACAGAAGTAGCAATTTAAGACTAAATATTATCTTTCTGGCATAATAGAGGTCTTTGGATGCTAAGGATCATTCTTATATTGGATCAGAAAGGAATACCTGGGCAATGAACATTCAGCTGAAGTTAGCAAATTACTTTGAAGGACACGATTGCCAAAGATGAATGTAGCTCTTACTTTTGGTTTGCATTCTTGTTGTTTTACTGGTTCTGTGTGCACTTTCAAGCAGCTGTATTAAATTTCATTCATTGCAGTGCTCTTTTGTGATTTGTTGTTGGGGGTGGGGGGAGGTTCCTATTGAAGAGTATATGCTCAGGTTTAGTCTCCTTTTTTACCTATGAAAATAGATCCAGCAGTTCCTGCTGTTGAATTCACTCTTGGCTCTGTATTGGTACTGTAAACTTCTAGTGCTCCCTAATCCCATGCTGATAGCAAATTCAGGGAACACAGTTTCTGTGGCAGGTTGGGTACTGAAAATTTAAGGTAAACAGTTAGGAAATCATAAATGCAAGAACAACTTCAAAACGATGGCATGTCTTCTATAAAAGATACTATGTGTACAGTAAAATAGTACAACTGTAGGACAGGCTTGACTGCCCTACTGTTTTTATGAAATACTGGTTATATGAATACTCAAATGCTAGTAAAATTTTACTGAAGGAAAATAAACTTATACAAGCCCAAGACACCACCAATATTTAACTTCTTTCTAGGACAGAACACTAGTAAAAATTATATTTGGGAGGGGGCAAATTATATGCAAATCACAAGAAGAGACACTTTTGATAGAGGTCCTTCATCTTATATTTTTTTATGTGAATTACAGAATCAAACTGCATGTTGATCAGTTGTTGTCATAAGAATCATGACAATGTAATCAAAATTTTTTTTTAAAAAAAGGGGGGTGCTTTATCTTTGTCCTGATTTGACATGATCTATGTCCTTCAGAAAAAAATTTCATTTAATACTTTTGTGTTTCCTTTTTTTAAGGAATAGCTCAAATTGAAAACTTGCTTCAGAATTCTTCATTATATTGACTTGTCTTCACCTATATATGTACCCTATTGTTTTTTTTCCTTCACAAAAATGCATGTTGTTATAATTCTTTAGGCACTTTTTTCAATATTAAGACAGGGCCAGCAGTTCTTTATGTAGGATTAGAAGGGCTGCCATTTAAAACTATTCTGGGAATCTCTATTTACAGTACTGTGGTACAGTTTCTTGGGTAGCTAGTTCATCTGGGAAGTTGTTTACTGTATCAACAACAGATGAGTATCATCTGTAATTGCTGCAGAAGGCAGGGCAACATAGTGTCCTATAGATTAGTAGAGGTGCTACATGTGGTAGCTGGCCAGTTGCTCCTGCAGCCCTTGCCGGGAACCCAGAATGTCAGGTGGGTACTTCGATGCGTGGTGTAGAATTAGGCATGGATGCTGTCCCAGGGACGCTGTGGCTAGGGGGAAACCCTGGCCCAAACCCAGGGGGAGCACCCACTTACCCTTCACAGGAGGCAAGGACAGGAGAGGCGCGTACTCGGGGAAACCTCCCACACGGTTCATCAGCTGCGCTTACATCCATCTGGGGCTGGGTGACGTCAGGGAGTGGCACCACCCGGCAGGAGTAAAGTCCGGCCCCGAGGGCATGGAAGGGCTGCTGGGTTGGGGGCACGGAAGGGCCGCTGGGAGACGCTGGAGAAGGAGGGAAGCCTGGGGCCGGAAGCAGGTTCCTGCAGAGTTTCTTGGCTGTTGAGCAGGTGAGCGGCGGCAGCTCCTGGAGCGGCGAGAGCATGGAGAGCCATGGCTGCAGGAATCACAGCTGCGGAGACAGCACCTGGAGTGGCAAGAGGGTGGAGAGCTGCGGCTGCGGGGATCATAGCTGTGGAGGCAGTGCCAGAGCTGGTAGGGAAGCGGGAATGGGAACCCCTGGTGAGGGAGCCAGAGGAAGGGCTGGCAGGGCCTCTGGTGAGGGAGCATGCAGAGGCAACAGGCCTCAAGACGTGTAATCCTTGGGCCAGAGACAAGAAGCTGAAGGGTCTGAGATCCAAGGTGGCATTAGCCAAGGTGTAGGGGGAGGCTGGAGCCCCGTGAGCGCCTGTCAAAGGCGTGTTGGCCCTGGAGGCCGCGGAAGTGGAACCCCACTGCTGAGAGGCCTGGTAGGACCACGATGGGCGAGTTCCAGGGAGTGGCCACCATCCCACGGGAGTGGGGCTGACCCGGACAGCGGTCTGCGCAAAAGCAGTCCAGGAGCACCTTTTCAAACTGAGTTGGGCACAGATTGTTTACTTATGCCACTGTGTGTAGAGTAGGAAGAAGCTGGCTTTGGTTGCAGTTACAAACAAGTTACAAATGTAGAGAGAGAAAAACATAGCAAGAGCCCTTGAAGTGAGATGAGATGTTCCATAAACGGATTGCTGAGCATGCAGAGAAGGGGGTATGTCGGGCAGGTAGGTGGCGGACTGATCGCCCACCAATGACTCCCCGCCAGGTTTACTCCAGGTTGTGTCCGGAGTTCTCAAACATGAGCGGAAACTGCTTTTACTTTTATATGGTTAGCAAGCCAATTGCTAGTTGCCAAGTGGGAATAACTTGTAATGGGCCAATGGGTGGCACTCGTTTGAAGGATGTGGCTGTTGGACTTGGCAGGCTTTTCCACTATGGTGGAATTTTCCACTGCACTGGGACTTTTACTGTGCCAATCACGACAGCTTGGGGATTTTGCATTGTGGTGGGAAATTCCACTGTGCCATAGGCATTCAGTTAATGGGTTCTGACACTACACTGATCCCGCTAATTTTGCCTGATCTGCTGTTCTGCTTTCAGCTCCCTGCAATGTGCTTTCTGTGTCCTCCCTGGTGTGCTGCATGGCACTTGTGCTGCAGGTTGACCACAGGTGGTACAAACTAACTTATTTAGAGAGGCATGACCCACAAAAATCATTGCTTCTCAAGTTTCCTGGATCATCACGCTATATTATCACTCCAGAACTACCACAAATATAGCTTGCAAAAGCTTATGCTAGTGTGTGGCAAAGTAGGCTGTAGCTTAAGAAAAGCCACCCCTTTCAGCCATCATGCCTCTCTGCCAGCTGTTTATATAAGTATGTTTCCAGTTTTCCTAAGCTTTGTTTTCTTCATTTAGGTTTAGTCACTGTATACTGAATATAGGATCTTTACAAATTAACCAGAAGTAGATGCTACTTTGGCAGGCTTTTTGTCTATTTAACAGCTTCTGCTTGGTATATACCATAGTCTTTATTTTTACATTTAGAATAATACCTTTGAGTGAGTGGTTGGTTTTTTGTTTTGTTTTTAATGCTTACAAGTATGGCTTAAATATTTACATACTAACAGTGTTTAATAATTAAAAATAATATCAATATTTGATCAAGCTGACTTCATATTTCTAGAAAAGCTGTTGTGATTAATGAACTAGTCTGGATTTTTTTCAGATTACTGCACTTGTATTCATGTGAGTTACAGGCCCAAAATGAACTGCTTACAGATTTTTAGAGATGCAGTTCTTAGCTGCTTGCAGACATGGGGGAGGGGGAGGGGAATGGTGCTTTTCTTCAAATTTGGCGCTTTCCTGTGCTGAGCCCAGGGCATGCCCAGAAGAGGAAGTGTGTTAGTTGCACCCAGCTTTTCCCACTGTCTGTAGATATGGGACACTTTTTAGTGGGGGATTTTTGGCATGTTTGTATAATAGCTGATTGAACCAGCTTTGGCTAAAAGTGCCAAAAAGCCCTGCTGGAAGTGCCCAGTCTCTACAGATGTGTTGCTGTTTCTGGTAGAGCACTTCCCTGCCCCTTTCCCACCGGTATCATAGGCAGGATTTAGAAGATGGAGTAAAGTACATTTGAATACTAAAATATTTTTATTTTATTGGCTCTTATTGTCATTACTATATTTCATAACTTTCTGGCTTATATCTGTGTTGGCTAATCATAGACAACAGACGCATTGTATTAATGACCAGCTATGTTTTTTCTGAAGGCCTGTATCTTGACTCTTACAGCGGTATCCCTAAATTTGGGGAGGGGAGAAAATCCTTAATGTTCGGTGACAATTTGAACACTCATGGTGCACAGGCCAGGTCCCGGAGGACTGGACAAGGACCAGTATGATCCCTATTTTCAAGAAGGGGAGGAAGGAAGATCCAGGCAACTATAGTCCAGTCAATCTCACCTTCGTCCTTGGCAAAGTCTTTGAAAAGATTAAGGCTCATATGTGAGAGCCCAGATGAAAAAATTATGCTGAAGGGAAACCAGCATGGGTTTGTAGCAGGTAAAACAGATTAGTCAGGCATGATCTCTTTTTATGACCAGGTTACAAAATACCTGGATGCAGGAGTAGGGGTAGACATGGTTTACTTAAACTTCAGGAAGGCCTTCGATACTGTATCCCACCCCTTACTGGTGAACAAATTAAGAGGCTGTGACTTGGATGATTATGCAGTCTGGTGGGTGGCAAATAAGCTAGAGGGTCATACCCAGACAGCAGTGGTGGATGGGTCAGTATCAGCCTGGAAGGATGTGGTCAGTGGGGTCCTGTGGGGCTTGGTCCTTGGACCAATACTCTTCAATGTGTTCATCAGTGACTTGGAGGAAAGGAGTGAAGTGTACGCTGTCCAAGTTTGTGGATGATACAAAACTGGGGAGAAGTGGACCCACTGGAGGGCAGGGAACAACTACAGGCAGACCTGGACAGGTTGGACAAGTGGGCAGAAAACAACAGAATGCAATTCAACAAGGAGAAATGCAAAGTGCTG
>JAGPOW010003316.1:186189766-186200789 GCA_030014935.1 Caiman crocodilus
CCCCCCCCTTTAAAGTACTTTGGGATCTGTGGATGAAAATAACCACAGTATCCATGTACTTGCTTATTGCTTTAAACATTTTAAAAAAACTTACATTTTCCTGTTTGTAAAAGGAATTTTTCCCAAGATTACAAATAGTTTGTCAAGCCTGAGTTCATGGGCTTGGGCTCTCTAGGTTATTGGCTCAGATGTGTTTCCAGAACTCTTTGTTGAACACTGTACTTCCTGTGTCCTATTTGACTCTTCCATATCTTTTAATTCTTGTAATTTAAATTATGTGAACTCTTTACCACTCCTGTTTTTCAACTCGCTTATTACTAAATCAATTACACTTTCTTATTTCTCTATTGCTTTCTGGGATTGCACAGATCCTTTCTCTGCTACTATTGATGCTGTTGATGATGCCATTCCCAGCCTAAATCCTTTCCTCACAAAAACTAATGATGCTATTCATCTCTCTGTTGTATCTTCTGACGTACCTACTTTCACGACTAGGACACCCACACATGAAATGTTTGTTGGTAAAGTACCTTTTAACTAACTAGCTGTCTAATTCAGTTTATGAAATATCTTAAAATTTGTACAAAAGTTGTATGACTTATTTTTATTCCTTCCTTCTCCCTGGGGAAAAAAACAACTTTTTTATGTGACTTGACATTTTATTTGGCAATTTGATTACATTTGCCCAGTTTATAATAGATAATGCATTGAAGTGGTATGGCGGTTAACTTTTCAATGTTTTTTTTACAATTGTAGATGGTAGTATGTGTTCAAATGTGCTTATGCTTATTTCAGGCTTTACTATTCTTGGTCTGAACCAAAAGGCTGAGAAACCATATTTCATAAAGTTCCTAGGGGGAATAAGGATGAGGAATAGATGAAAACATTGCTTTGGTTTCATTAAACAGTCTTCCTAGCACAAAATAATTTGAGTAATCATGGGGGCTTGTGGCCTCTACTTAAGAATCCATTGTTGTAAACAATACCAGTGTTAGTGGAGCTGACCAGAAGCTACATGTATTGTAGTGATGAAAAACTCTTCTTCGCCAACACACAGCTCTTGGGCATTTTTTATAATGGTTGACTTGAGACCATTTTAAAGAAATAGCAGTCTCTGGAAACATTACAACTGTAGTAAATCCTAAGTATACAGTAATTGGATTAATTCTCAATGTGAAGAATTAATAGCATTTTTCACTGTAAAATAAATTTAGTTACACTTTTTGTGGGTTTTTTGTCTTTTTCCCTTGGAAAGTCTGGCTAGACTGGCAGACCCATACTTGTGTGCAGTCTAAGCTTACTGGAACCTAATTTTGGGCAGGAAAAGTCTGATAAATTATGAGCCTTAGGCTAGGTTGGTCTCATTGTACTTCTACTCTTTTTGAATGTGGTGGCACCTCGGGTTGAGAACCACTGTTGGTGCTGCCTCCACTTACATCTGTGCTCCTCAACTCAGCCTGAGAAGCAAAAATGGGGCCATGTTTAAAACTGTGGTTTTTGCTTCCCTGCTAATTTAAGTGAGCCGTAAGTGAGGCCCCTCTACCCATCAGCAGTAGAGGGTACATGGGGAATCTTCAGGATGAAGAGAGCCACAGTGCAGCCCACTTCCACCGTGAATCCAGTAGGGCCCTACAGATAGCATAGCCAGGCTAAAAAAGGGACCGGACAAATTCATGGATGACCTGTTGAACAGAATGGTTGGAAACTAATAAATGGTGGGTGCCAGGAAGGGTATTGAATCTAGAGATGCAGGTTAAGTGCCCTCCCTGTAAAGCATCCACTTCTGCCACTGGCTAAGACAGCGTATTGGGCTAGATAGACCATTGGTGTGACCCAGTATTGCACTTAAGTGCTTGTATTAGCCACTGGGCTAGATCATGTATGCTTTATTATAATTCTTTAAAAATAATCTTTAAAAATGTTAGTGTTTATCTGACTTGTGGTAACACAAGTAAGCAACTGTGACTATGGAATGTGGATTTAAAATAATTCTTTCTGGTTCTTTAGATCATTTCAGTCCATTTACTGAACCAAATCCATTTGTGGCAGCAAATCATGAATCCACTCTTGGCCTGTGTCATACTTCAGGTACAAGGAAAAATGCCTCTAGCTTTACACTCAGTGTAAAATGTGGCATTTGGTTGGGGGTGTTTTAACTTTTTTTTATAGTTGTAATTTTGCAAGTCTTTCCCTTACGTTACCTAGAGCATAAGTCTCCCTTTTGAATGTGTTTTGATGTACTCGGCTGACTCCTAGTTCCATTGTATGGTTACAGCGTACATAAATTCATTCTTAATTTCAATTCAGAGTATTTGGTGTAGGAAATAAATAGCATATGCTGGACCTTTCAGTAACATTCCTTCTCCTTTCTGTACTCTTTCTGCTTTTGTGACATGCCTTATCAGATTGTGTTTGTGGTCCTCAAGCTTATCCTAATGCTTCTAATTTCTGCAATGAGCCCTCTACTGTAGCTGGTCTGTTTGGAGGTAGGTAATGTGATATAGGGTCATACCAAAGACGCAGCATGTTGTGTGCCTAGCATTAGTAGGCTCGTCATTTGGATGGAACTTCATTGTTCATGTATGTTGGCTAAAAAAATTGGATTCATACATTGCTGCTTAAGGTAGATGCATCGTTGCAGATTAGTTGCTTTAGATTAGACCTTGTTGTTGTTAATTTGTATCTAAATTAATGCTCAAAATAAGCATTAATTTATAACACAGTATTCAAGAGCACTTTTCTAATCCATATGCCATTGCAATGTGCTACACTAAATGGTTTCCTGTGAGAAGCAGCTGCAACACTGCTCTGCATGTGTCTGTTAATACGTCGTCTTAACCTATACCCAAACTCTGAGGTGAGGAAGGTATTCCAAAGAGGCCCCCTCCACCTGTTCCTGGTGTTCTCCATCGCTTTCATTCTTTCTGTTGTAGGGTCTGTGATAGGTGAATGTACTGGGCATCTCTTGTATGGAATTCCTGATTTACTAATTAGGGTTGTTGGTTGTAGCTGTATGGGTCTAAAGATGTAGGCAGACCAAGATTCTTTGGGATGTGATATCTTTTACTAGATCAACTAAAGGTTTTGTTTTCCCAGGTAGAATAAAAACCTGCATTTTTTTTGTGTGTGTATTGGCTTCTGTTCTACTCAGGAAAGTGCACGCACATCAACAGACTCGCTGTGCCTGAAGAAGGGCATTTGTGCCCAAAAGCTTGCAAAGAACAATTTTTCCAACTATTTAATTGGTCTAATAAAAGATATCACATCTACCTAAAGGACCATGTCTGGTTACTAATTGGTTAGTTGTCTATACAACAGTGTAATGTGTTTGGATTTGTGCAACTCCTGAAATGGGCTTTGTCCTATAGATTGTACCCAATCATTGGTGACGGCCCCTACTGTATCTGGTGCAGATGGTCTAACTCTTAACACAATGCTGCTCAACCTTTTGGCCCCATAGTCTGGATCTCTCATGAGTTTTGGCCTGTGGAGTTGGGCCCCTGTGCGCTGCCCTGGTATGACTAGGCCCTGTACAGTCAATACAGCACACAAGGCCATGCTTTCCAGCCTGCTGGGCTCCCCTGGGTTGTGAAAATTGGCAGTGGGGGAACCAGAAGCAAACAATGACACTGGTGAGCCCAGCAGGCCACATGATATGGCTCTGTGGGCCAAGTCTGACCCACAAGGCAGGGATTGAGCACCCCTGGTCTAACAGACCATTGCTACCAAGTTATCAGGAAATATTCTATATTTAATAGGAGAATTACTGCTTGAAACATATTAAAATGCTGCATTTTGGTGAAATAAGGTTTCTTAAAATGAGAAACTAACCTTTGGGTCCACTGAATCAAAATGGTTGTGAACAGATGTCAAAATGTAAAGATCAGTTGCAGACTAGAAGTTTAATACAGTATCCAGAAAATGCATGCAGAATCATTGAGTCTTAGACTTCTGTTTTTTCTAATTTTCCCATTTATAATAATTGTATGCTAAACGCTGATGTCTTTTTAATACCCAAAGTTGTTTGTTGGGAGCATTTTTTCCTTCCGCCTTAGTGACATTTTTCGGACATGTGTCTGTGGGAGAGTGGTTCACTGGATCGGTAACAAGAACTCTAGAGTGAAATTCTAGCCTCCCTCCCCAACCATAGACTGTCTCAAAGAAATTAAGTCCTAAAGCAGCTAAAAAAGTTAAAATATGAGAGCAGGTGACTACTGCAGAAATTAGTTCATGTTCTAAAAAGAAAATAATACTTCTTAAAGATGAGTTTTCTGCTCTTATACTAGAATGCTTTTTATAGCTAAGTAATATATTTTTTTCCTAAAATTAATGCTGCTTTTTATACCAATGTGGACAGCACTGCTAATGTTAGTGGTCAAGAAAACCTGTTTAATTAAATTTTAAAATTTTTATAGTGCCTTTCACATAAAAGAATTAGTACTTTAGTTACCCACATAAAATGACAACAGTTGCAGTCTAGGCATTCTTCAGATAAAACTCAGTTCAACGTCTTGTTCTTTTACATAATGTATTGAATTGAGCCATAATTTTTAAATGGTTATATAGCAGTTAGCAGTACATTAAGCCTTCAAAACATTGTGCTAACATTATGTAATGCCTACAAGATCTGGTGCATGAGCAGCATAGCATCTTTTTTTCTTGTTTTGAGGAGGGGGGAGTGTTTTTGTGGTGTTTTGCTTGTTTTTTACATTTGAGCATAAAACAAGAAGTTGTGTAGCCTGACAAAGCAATGTGGTAAAACTGGCTCTAGCTTCTAGTCTCTCCCTTTCTTATAATCACTGGGTTCATCACTTCCTCCAAGAGCTATTCAAAAATAACTGAACAGACATCAAACTATTGATCATAACTGTCTATTTTCAGCAGTGGTTGCTTTGCATTCATGCGTTTAGTAAGACATCCCGTCATGGTGTGGTTTATTACAATGAAGGTGTCATAGATTTTCACCTGTAAACTGATAAATGGTGCAGGGAGATTACAGACAAACTTCTTCAGAACAATGCTTTGAACCGAGTCTCTGCCAGCCCTTTCCCTTTCTGCTTGGAGGGCTGGGTGGCTACTGTGTTGCCTTCGTACTATTGTGAGCAAGTGTTGAGAGACGGAGCTGCACATAACTACCCTCATTCCCACCAAATTGAGTTTGAATCTGAAGATGTAGGTTAGGACTTGGTGTTGCTGACCTTGCCTCTGGGGATCTTTCGGATCCATAGAGTTTGGGGACATGGCCTGCCTTTTCTGTAGGAGAAAACTGAAGAGAAAATATTTGGGGGTGAAAATCACTCCTGCTGTCCTTCCCTGTGTTTCTTCCTACTTCAGGGTGTAACCTGGGTTTTTTATGAGTTGCTTTGTTATTCTGTTCTTCAGGCAATTAGAGGTTGTACAGTAGCTTTTAAATATGCACTTTGGCATACCTCTGTCTTCCATAGGAAAGAGCATGGAGTAATTGCTATAATATGCTGTTCTGTTCTTTTGTTTTTTTTTGTTTAGGGTTCACTCCATCTCCTGTTGCTCAGCCACAGCCATCAGCTGGCCTTAATGTTGACTTTGAGTCTGTATTTGGAAACAAATCTTCTAATGTTATAGTAGATTCTGGTGGTAAGAGGCTTTCATTAATATTAATGCAAGCAACAAACATGCTTTAATCAAATGACACCTATGGAAAGTAGGCTTTGCTAATGCAAAAAAGTACAGACTATGACCTTATTCCAGCTGGTGAAAGCAGACTGAGTTTAAACTTAATAGCAGCATCCTTCACTTAATTTGTCGAGTGGATTTTTTTGCATTTTTGTATATTTAAAAGGCATCTCCCTCTTAAAGTGTTTGTATACAGATTTGTTCTAAAACAGTCATTTCCTTCATTTAGACCTTGATCCTGCAAATGCATATGCATGTAAGTAATTTCACTCCGTGAGATGGATAGGCTTGTTTATGTTGTTAGTTCCACTGAACTCAAATGATCAGAATGCTATATGGTGATTTGCTTTAATATGCTATGAAATAAAGCTGATTTCCACGTCCCCCTTCCTCCCCAGTGCTGTGCTCTTAAAATTAAAAGGCAGTTTTATAAACTAACAAAACCTTAAGTTTACTATTCTACCCTTCTAATTTTTTATTTTTGTTTTAATAGTCTGCCTTCATGTCAGGACTTGTTTTAAGATGAGGATAGCAAATTCGTTAATGCCAGCATGCACTCATTTTAACAAGAAATAGTATTTTTTTTGTACCTTCTGGGCACATCTACACATGTGCTTTTAATGCGCAGTAGCTGATTCTACTGTGCATTAAAGCCTTATATCAAAAAGTGCTAACACTAATGTGCAGTGGAATTAGTCTATTGTGCATTAAGTGTCACTAAAGGTGTTCACTTTTGCTATGCGCATTAGGGCAGCCTAATGTTCCTTTGTGCGCTGCCTCATAAGAGGCACGATAGCAAAAGCTCATTAATGGATGTGTAGATGCACTGTCCTTTTGGTTCTTTTGAGCACCCAAGAAGAAAACCTTTTGTCCATGAGAGATTTTATGCATGTCTTGCACTTCCTTTTTAAGAAAGGGCACTATGAAAATGAGAGGTAGAGCTTTAATTTCCTAAACCAAACCTTTTCCTGCAGACCTTCCACATCTGGAATTTGCATTGCAGTATGGTTGAGTTTCATGCTCATTGGGCTTGCAGGATTAGTCCTTAAAGCAGCTGAATTTTAGCTGCAAAGATGACCTCTATTTGAGATTGAAAGTTGAAATAACTTCACTTGTAGCTTCTCTGTAGTTTAGTTCTGCTATGCTTGATCAGTCTGTCTACTTAGATTGTATTGGACCTCCCTTACCTTCTCCCTTTGATGTAAATGTGACTTTATTGTCAATGGAGGTCTCAAATAATATTAATTGTGCTTTGTGCTTGTTGTTTTAAGGCTTTGATGAATTAGGCGGACTCCTAAAACCAACAGTGGCCTCTCAAAACCAGAGTCTTCCAGTTGCCAAAGTACCACCTAACAAGTTGGTGTCAGATGACCTGGATTCATCTTTAGCCAACCTTGTAGGCAGTACGTATTGGAGATCTAAATTTCATTTTTTTTTAAGAATGAAAACAGATTAAAGTATTTAATAATGGTCTTTTCTTTCTGTGACAGATTTGGGTATTGGAAATGGGACTACTAAAAAGTAAGTATTTGCCTTTAGACAAATTTGGCAAATTTCTTTCTGGAGTTTTAACTTCACTTGCTCCTAATAGTACTTCAGCATGTTAACAGTGGTTTTGAACCTATATCTTCCCAGCAGGTGAAGGAACAGAGAATGGACTGGCCATAGGCCATGGGATGGAGTGGGTCCAGAGAAAGATGTGTGTGTATAGAGAGAGAGAAATGCAAAACCAGTTTGGGCTTCTGTGGAGCAGTGTTAAGGCCGTCCAGGATACATGTGCCAAGTCTCTGGGTAATTTCAGCTCTGCCTGAGCTAAACTTGACCTGCAAAAACAGAGCTGAGTTGTTACCTTTTAAAGTGTAGGTGAGGTTTGGGTCAGGCTTAAGTAGCTCATTAGTTAAACCAGACCTAAATACAACCCTTAATTAGATCAAGGCTACTTGTGACCAAGTGCAGCTGACTTCATTGTGTGAGTTCTTAAGTGGTGATGAATAGTGCTGAAGACTTTCTCCTGAAAAGCTGACTAATGTTGGTGTCAAACACTGCAGCTCCTTGCATTGTTCTTAATGCTTCCTTCTTCAATGTTTATTTAAAGTGATGTAAATTGGACTCAGCCAGGTGAAAAGAAATTAACTGGTGGTTCCAACTGGCAACCCAAAATTGCACCTACAACTGCATGGAATGCCCCAACTTTGGTAAGTGACTGGCCAGTTTAATGTAGTGAGATCTTGAATAGAAACCAGCATGTTCTGGGGGTAGGTGGTTGTCACTCACCCTTGTGGTAAGGATGTAAAAACTGAAGAAACAGTCAGTTTACAGAACTTACTCTTTTGTGGTAACAGGTAGCTAGATAGTCTGTTTTATTTAGGTTGTGTCTGATTCCACATACTCTTAATTTGCATTTTGAGTTCTTCTGTAATGTGGTTAAATCCTAGTGTAAATACAGAATATTATTAGGCCAGAAATCGCTTAAATAACACTGCTGTGTGCAAGTCAGAAGTGGTGGTTGGGGGGTAGTTTTACATCCTAAGCATTGTAGTGTGTCTGGAGCTACGCTTGGACCTGGTACAGCTATAATGTCTTAACACTTAGCCTGTTTTGGGAGATGCAGCGGCAAGTACTTCATCTTGCACTCCTTGAAGATACTGGCAATGGTGATGGTTCCCTTTAAAAATAGATGCAGTTAATACTGTTGCATCCTGACATGTGTAACTGCTTTTAGTGTTGTCTTTGTGACCAACCAATCCAATTCTGACTAATAATAACTCATGCTATAGATAGTGTAACATGCTCTCTCTCTCTCCAAGTATGCTAGCTGCTGCTGTTTTGGGTGGCAGCTATTAACTCCAGTCCTTAATGTGTTTGCTAGTTAATTTTTAGCAAAATAACCACTGTCTGTGCACATCTGCTTGTAACACATTAGACTTCAAAATGTACTGCTTGTTTAAAGACACTGTCAAGGGCTTTTTATGCAAAAGCTTTTTACTTATTAAAAAAACAAACCCTAAAAGACTGTTTTATTCGCATCGCATTCTCTCTGCCTTGGTTCACTGATTTGGTTTGTAGGATTGTTTCTGCTTGCAGTGCTACTGCTTTCCTAACTTCTTTTTTTTAAGAAGAAAAGACCTGTTTTTTGGAAAACATACAAAAATACCAGGCTTTGTAAATGTGCAAAGCCATCAGCCTTGACAGTATCCCATAACAGATGTTGCCTCACTGAATGATTTGGATTTCAAAAATATGTATTTTAGAATAGATATTAAGTGCATTCATGAACTAAAATGCTGTCTTTGTATATTGTGTTGTGTTAGTACTTGTTTCTAATCCAGTGTTATTGCATTATGTAATTGTTCTCCCTGGGAAATACAGAATGGCATGCATTTTCCACAATACGTAAGTGAAAAAACCCCACAGCCTTTTTGCTATCAACTGGCATGCTGATATTAACCACTGCTGTAGCAGAATCTCATAACCTTCCTGCTATTGCATACGTCTCATGTTTAAGACCTTTTGGTGTGCTGAAAATTTGAGCTTTTCCTAGCACATACAAATCTTGTGGGTATTCTGCAGTCTCTTGACTCGAATGATGGCATGGGAATTACCAAGATTTTTTTTTCCTTGCTTAATATTGTACCATCTGCTGCCAGAGAGCTGGGGTGTGTTTGTGCTGCCTCTAATGCACTTGATGAATTTTGAATGAAGATGAGATGTTTGTGTTTGAGTAACTGCATGAAATCTCACAGGCTTCTGTTACACTTGGCACTTTATCTACATTGATTGTAGATCTTGCTTTCTAAGTAGGGAGAGACCAATATGTCATTAATGCTCAACTAAAGGGAGAAAATTCCAGTTTATAAGGGGCAAGCTGTAACTTGTGTGTTGCTTTCTTTGAGGAACGCAGTCTTTGATTTCAGATAATCTTCCAACAATATTGGTCTTTCTCTAATTTTTTTTGTTCATTGTGGGATGTTGTTAGGACTTTATATTCTTCACTGCTATACTTGCACATTTTGGGGGAAACAAATTAGCCAGCATATGTTGTGATGTAGAGTGTTGACAAGTTCAGTAATTTTCAAAGTCTTTTGAATTGTATGAATAGATATTTAGACAGTATATGATGTAATTAATTCCTCAAACAGGAAAATATTCTTAAGTTTTAGAATGCTGATTAACGTTGGTTATCACATATTAAAGAGCAACTTGTACCTCAGTTAATCCTTATAAAAACTCTACTTATACCGCATTCTGGGGGGCTTGACCTAGAAGTCACTTAAGTACCCTTGGCAGTCACTTCACTACCAGTAGAAGTTTGTGCCTTTTAGAACCTGTCACCTGGGCACATCTACACATGCATATTGATGCGCAGCAGTACACTCTGGCGCACAGCATGCACTCAGGACCATGGCATGTTGAACCGGGACAGAGCAGCTGGGCTGGCAGGCAATCTGGGACACTCAGCCTGCCAGCCCATGGCTGTTTCAACTTGGCTCGTTGTGCTGCAGAGGGGCTGGCTGAGGTATAAGGTGCTCCCGTGGGGGGGCTGACCAGCAGGCAACCCCCGCACTGAAGCACCCTCATGCTCCAGCCAGCCAGGTCAGTGTCTACACATGCATTGTGCATGGGAACTACAGCTGGATAGTACCTGTATTTGCAAGGACTGACGTGCTGTGGGGTTCTTTTCCTGTGGCCTAATAGGGCTGCACATGTGGACACAGACATTTACTGCAGAGTTAATTATGCAGCTCTGCAGTAAATGTCTCCTGTGTAGACATGCCCACTGTTGTTCTTAAATCTAGTTTTAAATACCACAAGTAGCACAGATTCAATCTTATTCCACAGCATTATAAAGCAAGAGCCAAGCATGAAAGTTTTATAATTGCTGGGTGTATCTTCTGGCTGTCACGAAATTTCCACAGCAAAGAATGTAACACATGTTAAATCCCTCACATAATTTATAAAGGTGAAGCAGATGAAGACAGCTGGGTAAGACATTAATTTGGCACTTCATAAATATTCAGATAGACTGTCTAAGATGTTTTTGTAATCAGAATTCTCTATTGCACGTGGTGGAAGGGGGTGAGATGGTAAGACAAATGAATATGATATAAGTGTGCAGAATTACCTTTGTAAACCATGTCTTTGTTTTTTTATGGAGTATCAGAAGGTCTTTGCACGTGTCTTTTTTTTTTTTTTTAAAGCAAGGAAGATGGTTAGTTGACAGGAAACAAGGAGCAGGGCTGCTAATCTTACTTTTTGTCACAAGCTGTGCAAAAGTTAATCCATATTGTTGTATATTCATAGTGGTAAAAAGTGCTTGGTAATTCCAGGAGTCTTCCATTTTTCTTTAAAGGCACAATTTTTTTTTATTTTT
>JAGPOW010003316.1:186200889-186221462 GCA_030014935.1 Caiman crocodilus
TTTTTTTTACAAATGGGTGCAAAATGTGGAACTGATACTAAATAAATAAATCAATCAGACCACCATGATTCCACAACTCTGATCTTTGCTTCAGGACAAGTGTAGCCAGGGACATTTAGTACAGTGTTGTCGAGATGACTGTCTCTGAGTGGGGCACAGCAGACTGGAAAGATGCCAAAAGCCAGTCAACAATTGCACTTGCACCATTGCTGGAAGTGGTGGAATTGAATAAGGACTGAAGTAATCTTGGGAGCCTCCCGCCCCCTTAACTTGGTTTGTGGGCTGCCTTTTTAAAGAGAAGAATTTCTGGATATCCTCCATGATGGTCATTTGGCCTTCTGTTTTTTGGTTCCATCTTTAGAACACCTGGACGCAGCGCGTTGAAGATAAATATTAAGTTGTATACTTCATAGGAGTCAAAAGAGCTGCTTGTTTTCTGAATCTTGATGATGTCTAAAGTATTTTTATTTTTGTGCTTTTTTGGACTAAGCAGTAAAAGACCAGTAGCTGGAACACTAGGTCATTGTTGGCTGACATCTGGTCTTAACATAATTATTCTAATTAGTAACAATTAGATGTATGTTGAGGCTTTCTAAAAGTTTTAGGGTAAGAAAACTGTGGCACATGATTAAAAATTTTACGCAAGACCAAACACAATTTGGTTAAGCCTTACAAATGCTAATAGGGATCTATTCGTAGCAGTGTTGGCCTGACAGAGAAATAAGAAACTCTAAACTTCTTGGTTCAGAGGCTGATACCTTTTATTAGACCAACTGAAAACTAGTAAAAAGTGCTTTCTTTGCAAGCTTTTGGCTGCACACACCCTTCTGCAGGTAGAGAAGTCAAAGATTGTAAGAGTCCTCTTATGTAGAAAATAAACTTAATTTCTTCACTTTGCACAGGGGAGTTTGAGGCTGGACACACGTTCCCCTGGGTCTGACAGTCTTTTTGTGCGAGTTAGAATCGTCGAAGGTGAGGGTTGGCAGGGACCTCGGGAGGTCATCTAGTCCAACCCCGGCTCAGAGCAGGACCAGCCCCAACTAGATCATTCCAGCCACAGCTTTGTGTAGCTGGGTTTTGAAAACCTCCAAGGATTGAGCTTCTGCCGCCTCTCTGGGTAACCTGATCCAGTGTTTTACTACCTTCCTTGTGAGAACATTCTTCCTAATCTCTAACCTAGTCTTCTCTTGCTGCAACATTTGCCTTGTTCTGTCATCTGCCACCATTGAGAACAGTCCAGCTCCATCCTCCGTGGAACCCCCTTGCAGGTAGCTGAAGACTGTTACTAAAACTTTGCCCCTCCTCCCATCTTCTCTTCTCTAGACAAAATAAATCCTCGTAAGTCAGGTCCCCCAGCTCCCAAACCATTTTTGCCTGTTGCTGGACTCTGTCCACTTTGTCTAGGTTGCTCTAATTCCTAACTCTCCCCTCCAGCATAACTGCTACTTCCCCCTCCACTTGGTGTCATTTGCAAACTTAGCGAGAGGGCACTCTGCCATATTCCAGGTCACTGATGAAGGCATGGAACAAAACCAGCCCCAGGGCACTCCTTGATACTGGCTGCCAGCTGTGTTGGTCTGAGATGGAGAAACACACACACAAAAAAAAGTATCGCCTCTGAACCAAGAGCTTCAGAGTTCTGTATTTTTTTTTCTCAGACCAACACAGCTGCAAAATAGATCCCTGAAACACGAAAGATACTGTATTTTTACTTCTCCAAAAATGGCTAAGTTCATTGCTAAACGAGAGAGATTTCTGTGCCTCCCTGCCTGCTGCTGACATGTGACGGCCCCTCCTCCCAAGAGGACAGCCTTATCTGAACGTCAGAGAGAAACTCGCATGAAAGGACTCTCAGACCCATGGGAATGTGTCCAGCCTCAATTTCCCTTTGTGTAAAATGAAGTTTATTTCCTACCTAAGAGGACTTTTACAATCTTTGATTTCTCCTCCGCCTGAAGAAGGATGCTTGTGCCCAAAAACTTGCAAAGAGAAGCTTTTTTTGCTATTTTTAGTTGTTCTAATGAAATAAATCACCTCTGAACTAAGAGTTTGAGTTGAGAGGGGTGGGGAGATGTATTTAACAAATGCTGATATACCTTAATGGACTTTTTTTGTTAAATTACTAATATACTGTATGAGTGCAGTAGTTGACACTTACAGGCGACATAGTAATATGGATACAATGATCTTTTCATGCAGCTCAGTATTTTTTTTTTGGCCTATCCTGCTACAACACCAACAGGAATGATGGCATATGGAATGGTTAGTGGAACTTTTTAACTTTGATGTACATGCTTTATTGTAAATTTGCTTTGTTTACATGCACTCACATGCACACAAAGTATTATAACAAGATAATCTTAACATTGAGGGGCAAGAAGGCTGTGTACCTCTTGTTCTTCCCTAAATCTTTTTTCATCCATAAGAAAGATGATTGTTACCTGAGGGCTGTTGGACTTTTTCTATTCTGTTTTTCTTCACCTAGTATCTGCCTAACTTGTTTTATTCTCTCTGTACATCTCTCCTAAGAGCGCTTTACTGATAACAGAGTAGCAGAAGGCAAAGCAGTGTGGCACTTCTATAGACTAACTTCTTCAGAGGCGGATGTCCTACTTGCTCAAGTGTTCTGGATGGGTTTGCAGAGAGCAGGGGGTACTAAATAGAAAGGATAAATATAATTTTAAATGCAAAGGCCAGGGAAAGGGGCAGGAAAAAAGGGGAAATTGCTGGGGGAGGGGAAGGTAGTTGGAAGAGATCAAAGGGAGATGACCAAAGCAGCCCACTGAAGGAAGTAGAATTATAAAAGCTAGTTCAAATAATAGGATAAAAATCCAGCTTCTCTGAGAAGCTAACACAGCCCAGTCTACAGATGACTTTTTATTCCAGTTTCACTTTCTAGTTGGGTTTTAGTTTTACTGTCCAAGAACAGCTACAAGTTTCCCTCAATTTTTTTATGTGGTTTCTTTATATGTGAATTGGATCTTATGTGATGAGCATATTTTAGACCTGTAATTCGTTATACGTGAGGTAAATGTGCTCTCGTGATCAGCGTAGGTGCACCCCCACCCAAGCTAGTAATTCTGTGGGGAGAGGCCTTGGCCCCACTCGCCCCAGCCCCGGCTGCAGGGCCCTGGGAGAGTTGGCTACAGCCCCTCGCTCCAGCTCCTGGGCTGCACTGTGCTCTAGGGTCGGCTGCCCCAGCAGGGGCTGGGATAACTGCAGACAAATGGAGCTCTGGGCAGTGCAGGGCACAGCACTTGCCCCAGCCCTAGGAGCAGCCTGTGCCAGTTGTGGAGGAACCTGTCGGTGGGTGAGAGGGGAGGGTGTGCCTCTTGCTGATCAGCATCCCCCAGGAAGGCTGCAGGCTTGGGGCTGTACTGGCCCCAGCCTGCAGTGGTAGCCTGCTGTCATGCCACTCCCTGGGAAGATCCAGGCACAGGACCCCAGCTCGCAGCCCTCCCATGACGCGCGGAGCAGCAAGAGGTGTGGCGGCTGGGTGGTAAGTGCCATGCCCCATGCTGCCTGGGGCTCTGCTTCCCTAGTCCCAGCCTCCTTAGCCATCATGGGAACCTATCCCATTTGTTACATTTATAAAGTCGGTTCACTTTCTGCGAATTGTTTGTGTGCCGTTCTCCAGGAACGCATGTACCACATAAATCAAGGGAAACCTGTACTCTGAAGTCAGTGATGGAATGAATGCCCAGGGAAGTTTGTGTTCTTCCACAGGTGATTGTCTGATCGCTGACCCAGGTGGTGTTTTATGGGGATGTCTGTCACAGATGCCAGTTAAAGATTATGCCTGTAGGCACCTCTGATTGATATATGTACGGTGGCAGAAATTGCACGAGCTAGTTCTTCAGGTTTCGATGCTGGAGGCTCCAAGTAGGAGAAGAACAGTGGAGATAGCCCTGGCCAGACCCCGGTCTCTCCCTTTCAGCATCCACTCTCTGCCCCTGTAACATGGGACACTGGGCAAGACGGACCTCTGGTCTGATGCAGTAAATGGTAGATTCTGTGTTCATTCTTGTCCTGCACTACTTGTAGATTCGCAGTTATTTAATTTCCCACACTTGGGAGTTTCTACACTTGCCGTTTTTAATGTCCTTGCGTTGAGACTTGAATTTTTCTTTACTAGTTGTCCAGTAAGGCTGAGAGCTGTATTTCAGGAAATTCCCACATCCTGAAATAAGAAAATTCAGGTAATCACAGGGACAGACTGTCTCCAGAATTTCTCACCTGGAGTAGCAATGAAGTTTAGAGATTTCTTTCTTTGCGCTATCTTGCATGGGACACTTCCATGCTCGCAAGGCTCAGATTGATGGTACATAGGAATCTAATGGTAAAATATCGCAGCAATTCATTACATGGTCTTAACCTAGAGGAAGTTTTTTACTATGCTAAGAATGCTATCCTGTTAAGTACCTCTTAAACCTGGCAGTCTTCTGTGGATTGTCACCTTTTGTAGAAGAAAAGTAATGTAGTAGGGGCAAACATCTCAAAACAATTCTTTGGGTAAACAATTCACAGCTATTATTCCCAAGTTGGTTGCTAATCATTTTCATAAACCGTACTTGGGTTTTAAAGTTGGCTTATGCAAGTTGTCACAAATTCTGAGTTTAGCTCATCCTGATGACAATCTGATTACTTCACTCGAGATATCAACTGGCCGGATATTTGATATAAAGGGAAACCTTTGTTGTGGTATTGGAGCCCAGTCCAAAAGGAAAGGTTGGTCTAAAATTTTAGAGCCTTCTCTCCATCACTGACTAAGCTATATTTGTTCAGAGCAATGTTCTCATTGCTGAAAAGATAGCAGAGGACAGCAGTAGGTTTTTAAATTGGTCTGGGATTTTTTGTATCTTGTTCAGGATGTTCTCAGGTGGGGTTCTTCATTCAGGAATACTGACCCCATTATGCATCCTTAATTGGGTAATCGCTGTTGTAAACAAAATAGGAATGATAGGGTTGAAGCATAGGCCCCCGATAGGGTCTCATCGGGGTTAATAGCATATGGCTTTTCTTTTGCCACTAGTTGGTGGCAAGTGTCGAATATGAACCCCATAGTCTGACCTATGATATCAAGAAGAACAAAACTGGTCAGCCTACTTTTAGCCAGTGAAATGCCAACAAAGCAGAGATGGGTAGGGTGTAACTCAAGTCACCTGAATTTTAAGTATGGTGAGGGACTCTAACTTTAACTTGAATGTCTCCATATTTTCCTTGTCATAGAAAACTGGGATCTAATGCATTATAAATTACCTACTTTCACCAGTCTTCAAAAGCTTGATAATACTGGGACTTCAGTGCATATTGCATATCTGAATGCATTATGTACCCATTTTCATTGGTTCTCTGAAGTGTATAAAATATTAATCTAATAACTATCTCTTTCCATGCACTGGAGGCACAAATACAAAAGGGAGAAGTGTCAAAACCTCCATATCTGCAGTCAGCGCAGTTGAGGATACTGTCAGAAATCCTCTGTTTAAACCCCAGATTGTAGCAGATTTGTGCAGACTGCTTCAATGTTCTGTCCTCTAGTGCAGATGTAGTCTTGTAAATAGATGGCATAATGTTCGTTTCCAGTAACCTCAGTTTATATTCCCCTTGCGGAAGTGCCATTTTGCATTTGATCATGCCAAATGAAGACTGTTCTTCTATCCCCTTCCTTCCACCCCACAAGAGGGAGGGAGGGAGAGGGGCGTTTAATTTAAGCAGTATATAATTTGATTCTGTTCCTGATTTAGCCCTCACAAGTGGGAGGTGTACCGGTAATGACGCAACCAACCTTGATATACAGCCAGCCTGTTATGAGACCAGCAAACCCTTTTGGCCCTGTCCCGGGAGCACAGGTAAATATGCATCCAACTTCATGCTTATGTTGTCGTCTTTGACACTTCTGTAACGTGGTAGCACATACAGTGCATTTCTGCTTCATTAATAAAAAGGTGTTGGTTGGTTCCCAGGTTTTTACTTAAATTTGTATAGCAACAAATTCTTCCATAAAAGCAAAGAAAGACGGACACTTTCTCAACTGCCAATCTTAGGAGATTTTGGTGACTGGCATCTCTTTCCCTCTTGTTTAAAATAGTTGTAAAACTATTTTAGCCATACCAGGATTGTTTCTGTAATCACTAAAGCTCATTTCTGCTGTGTCCCTTACTTCATTTTCTTTTCTTGCCTTTCCTGAAAGCACTTGATTTTGCCCAATTGTTTCCTGCTGTTCTTTCTGAATAGCATCCCAGTGCTACACTGTTCTGTTACTTCTGCAAGGTGCAACCACTTAATATCCCAAGTCTGATGCACCTTGCATCTTTTCAAGGAGAGTGACCTAATTGCTATCACTTTCCCGAGGTCAGATATGGGAATGCTGTATGGCTTCTGTGAATGAATTGCTACATGCAGTACAGCCCTCTTTCCAAGCTCTGGTGAGGTGCCCTCAACTTGTCATAGGGATGGTACTGACCACCTTTTTTTAGAGTGATTGTGTTGCCTCCTGTATTTTAAAATGGATGTGGTAATGGCAAAGGTTGCCCTCAGCCCTGCTTAGCCCATAGCTTGGTTGGTAGGAAACTTCCAGGAAGGATAGAGGCAGGTTTACAACCTGCTCTAAGCAAGAGGTAGAACCCAGTAGGTCGCCCATGTTCAGGAAGTGCCCTCACTGCTAGGATACCAGACAAACGGATATGTGTGGTGCTTCTGGAGTGTAGGTTGTAGCTGTGTTGGTCTAAGGAGATGGGAAAACAAGGTTCTTTGGATAAATCCATTATCTTTTATTAAAGCAATGCATATAGTTGGAAAAATTCTTCTTTGCAAATTTTCAGGTGTAAGTACCCTTTATCAGGCAGCAGAAGTGTCAAAGGGGAATTGTACCCAAAAGCTTGCAAAGAATTTTTCCAACCATTTTGAGGAGTTCTTTCAATAAATCTGATATCACTTACTAGACCCTCATGCGCCTGTGGTGCTTCTCATGCTCTACTTCATTTTGCACCAAAATCAGTGCTGCTGTCAGATTTGCTGAATCAGAAGTCTGAGTGAGCTGAATGCCAACCTGATATAAGTGCATAAAGTTGCCCACAGAGAGTAGCAGAGTTAAGTGCACTCAGGATGGAATGGGATTGGTCTCTGGGGATGGCAGCCACTCTCCCCAAACACTTCACAAGTCTTGAACATAGCAGCTGGAATAGGATTTGGGTCTTAACATATTGTATGGATTCATAAGTGCTTCTGAATTAGAAGCAGGGTAGTGTGTTATTTCTGATGTGGATAAAAGCCTTGCTTTGCAAACCTGAGTGCAGGTATGGCCTAATGGCTAACTTTTGGGAAGCCATTTGCCTTTGCTTTCCCTTTGCAACTTGTGTAGCGTGGTTGCTGGCAGCTTCCTGCCTTGTAGTAATCTCCATTCTTTTAACCAATTTAAGATATGATTGAGATGCTGTGCAGAAAGGCGCGTGCATGTACTTTTTTACTTGATGCATACGAGGAGACTTAAGTCATGAAAGCTTGAATTGGGGGAGCCCCTCATGTCTTCCCTGATGGTATGAGTAGACTTCAGGGAATCCAACCTTGGCAGGGTGGATGAATACTAGCCTCTTGCATCTCTGCTAACTTTTTTGCATCGAACCAAACTAATTTTTCATGTACTTGACCAGAAAGAAGTGTTGGTCAGTGAATCCGTAGTCTTCTGCTGCAGAGATCTGTGACTTACTGTCATTTAAAGTAAAGATACTTATGGGTATATTGCTCTATTTGGTTACAAGTGTGTACATTCCAGCGTACATAAAGTGTATACACAATATATCTGCCTCTCCAAACTAAAGCTGTTCAGAAGCCTTGTTACTGTCATCACAGGGTGTGTCCCCACAAGTGGGAACATGCATTTCCCTGGGGGTAAATAGCAGCAGCATGTTTGTGCTTCTGCTAGTTGGCCCTGGGTTTGCTGCTGCGCACATGCTCTGGTGAGTGGAAAAGTGCTCCAGGTCAGATAAAGGAAGTGGAGCCAGCACGTTGGCTGGCCCCAGCAGCCTTACGGGGGCCTTCTGCAGCTGTAGTAGTAGCAACATAGGCATGCAGAGTGGGTAGTCTTAGAGTGGCTCTGGCCAGCCAAGCTCTAGTCTTGGGCAGTACATACTGTAGCCACATGTGCTGTGCCTGCTGCTTGTTATGTTTTTGGACACCAGGATCTCGCCATATCCAAAAAAAAAAAAAAATCCACGGTGCTACAAACTAGCAGCTCAGCAAATGCATGCATTGCAGTTTGCAGTGCTGCAGATGGGTTTGCAGCACTGCAAATCATGTGTACTCGTGGAGACCTGCCCATGGTACATTGCTTATACTGACTTAAATTCACTCCCTTGCTTTTTGGGCTTAATGGCACTGCTTGCTTGAGGTTGTTGTACTTGGCCAGGAAGCTGGGGGAGGACAGGGCTTCGCATCACTTCCTGGTTTGTCTATGATTTCAGTCTGATCTGAGCAGCTATGTTGATAGTCTCCAAAAATTCCTGAATCTTGGAGCTAGTCTTTGGAAAAAATGACTTAAAAGGATGTAATCTGGTAGAAAATCATGTTTCTGACTAAAGACATTTTTATTTCCTTGAACAGCCCTTCATTTATAACAATATGCAGTTATCCTCTTTAGAGCACTGTTCTGTCACTTGAGGTTTGCTTCAGAAATGAAGAGGTGTATAGTGTGGGGGGTTGTGTTGTGTTTTGTTAACTGTTGCATGTGCAGCTGCACCATTCCCTTGGATTTAGTAGGGCTGGATTGAGCTGGGTAGCTGTTCTGATGGGGGGGAGGAGGAAATAGTTGTAAACGAGCTGTGTAGAACTAAACTTGCTGTTTAATTTTGGTGACATGTTGGCTTCTTTCAGAAACTACTGAGTTTGTTTGAAAACACGCTCTTTGGCTCAGCATTCTCCCTGTAACGCAAGAGTTTGCCACTGAGTTGAGCAGCCTGCATTTGCGTGTGTAATTGCAGAGAGTTAAGCAAGTCTGACATCAGTAAGGCATCTTAAGAAGATGACAAAGGCTTGTTGTGAGACCCTTTTCACGATACTAAATAGAGGCAGTGTTGGCCACAGATTTTTTTTTTTAAATAATTCCTGTGTGGGACTATAATGGCCTGTTATACTCATGTTGTTGTATATTTAGTCTCATTCCTTATTTCTGTATTTAGGTTTAGTTTTCATGAGACATTTGGTGATATGTTTATGTTGGCACTTGTCTTACTAGCTAAGCTTTACAACAAGACTGCTTCAAAGCCTTATTACATGTCAGCAGTATATTCTGCAGAATAAATTGTCAGCTGGTTCGTACCATGCCAGGCAGAGAGTGCAGTGTAGGCAATACTTGCTGACTGGGTCACAAAGTGTTAGATAAATGTCTTTAACACTGCCTTCATTTTGTTATGATTCACATTTGTTAATTTTGTTCTTCCATCCCTCAACCCTTAAAGCACATCAATGCAAATACCATCCTTGACTTCAGCCTTTTCTACAGCAGTGGGGAAATGCCTTCACCTAGCCATGACTTCATTAATGGAGCATTCAATCAGTATGTCTAATGATTAACCTGTGCACGGAAATATTTCTGTTTTGAATTGGTTGTATTGTGTGATGAAATGGCAAATGGGGATGTTGAGGCTTGAAGTACTTGAAGCTTGTAAAGGAGCTTTAGAAAAGGGGTTAAATTGTGACTTTCACTAAAAGAGTATCCTGGCAGCATTGTCATTTTTCTCCACTCTGCCCCTTCACTCGAACCTGAAAAATAGGCTTATTTACATGACTGAGTTCAGTTGTGGACTCTCGGATGGACTGGAGAAGCAATCACAGACTGGGACCAAGTAGAACCATAGAAAACTAGGGTTGGAAGGGACCCCAGGAGGTCATCTAGTCCAGCCCCCTGCTCAAAGCAGGATCATCCTCAACTGGATCATTCCAGCCAAGCTTGTTTGAGTCAGGCCTTAATCTCCAAGGAATGGAGAGTCCCCAACCTCTCTGGGTGATCTGTTGTTCCAGTGCTTCACCACTCTCTCTCCCCTACTGAGAGTTGTTCCTAATATCAGAACTAAGCTTCCCTTGTTGCAACTTGAGACCATTGCTCCTTGTTCTGTTGTCTGCCACCACCAAGAACAGTCTAGCTCCATCCTCTTTGGAACCACCTTCAGGTAGTTGAAGCCTGCTATTAAATCACCCCCTCGGTCTTTTCTTCTCCAAACTAAATAAGCCCAGCTTCTTCAGTCTCCCCTCAAGTCATCTAGCCACCTAACCATTTTGTTGTCCTTCACTGGACTTTCCCCAAGTTGTCCACATGCTTTCTGTATGAGGAGCCCAAAACTGGACCCAACTCCAGATGTGGCCTTACTAGTGCCAAACAGAGGGGAAGAACCTGGATCTCCTGGCACCATTCTACCAGTCCAGTCCAGGATGCTGTTAGGATTCTTGATAATAAGGCCTTCCTCAGCTCACTTGCAAGAATGCTGTGGGAGACTATGAAAAGCCTTTCTGAAGTTGAGGTGTATCATGTCTACTACTGTCCCTGAATCCTCAAAGCCAGTCATTTTGTCATGAGAGGAAACTGGGTTGGCCAGGCATGACTTGCCCTTAGTGAATCCATGTTGACTGTTCCTGATCACCACTGCTCCTCCAAATGCTGAGAAATGGATTCCTTGAGAATCTGTTCCATGACTCTTCCAGGGACTGAGGTGAGGCTGACTAGTCTGCATTCCCTGAATCCTCTGTCCTTTTCATTTCTTAAAGATGGGTACTATATTTGCCCTTTTCCAGTTGTCAGAGACCACTCTCGATTGCCACGAGTTTTCAAAGGTAATGGACAGTGTGGCTCTGCAATCATTAGCCATCTCCCTCAGCACCCTTGAGTGCATTCCATCCTGCCCCATGGACCTGTACACATCCAGCTTTTCTAAATAGTCCTTAACCTGTTCTTTTGCCCTTGTTGGCTGTTCATCTCCTCCCCAAACTCTGCTGCCCCGTGCAGTCTGGGAGCTGAACTTGCCTGTGAAGACTGAGGCAAAAAAGGCACTAAGCACTTTGGCCTTTTTCTGCATCATCTGTCACTGGTCAGTAAGGGACCCACACTTTCCCTTATCTTCCTCTCATTGCTAATATGCTTGTAGAAACCTTGTTACCTTTCACATCCCTTGGAGTTGCAGCTACAATTGTGCTTTGGCCTTCCTGACTTTCCTCGCTGCATGTCTGAGCATTATTCTTATACTCCTCCCTAGTCATCTGTCCAAGTTTCCACTTGTAAGCTTCCTTCTGGTTTTAAGCTCAATGAAGAGTTCTCTGCTGTGCCATGCTGGTGGCTTGCCACTCTTCTTGCACATCAGGATGGCTTGTTCCTGCACTCAGTCAAGCTTCTTTAAAATGCAGCCAGCTCTCCTGGACTCCTCTCCATCAGACTGGCCTCCCAGGGATGCTGCCCATTGGTTCTCTGAGGGAGTTCAAGTCTGCAGTACTGAAGTCCAAGATCCTTATTCTTCTTCCTTTTCTCAGGGTCCTAAACTTGATCATCTCATGGTCCTTGCTAACCAAGTTGCCATCCACTTCTCCATCTCCCACCCATTCTTCCCTGTTCATGAGTGGCAGGTCAAGAAGAGCACAGCGTCTAGTTGCCCACTCTAGCACTTGCACCTAGTTGCCCCCAACACTCTCCAGAAACTTCCTAGATTGCCTGCGCACTGCTGTATTGCCCTCCCAGCAGATGTCGGAGTGACTATTGAAGTCCCCCACGAGAACCAGGGCTTGTAATCTGGAAACTTGTGCTTGTCATCTGGAGACAGCCTCATCTACCTTGATCTCCTGATCAGGTAGTCTATAGCAGACACCCACAGCACTCTTGTTGCTTGCCCCTCTAATTTCTTTAACCCAGATACTTTCAGCAGGCTTATCTATAGGTTCATACTGGAGCTTTGAGCAATCATACAGCTTATTTACATATAGTGCAACTCCTTTTTCACCCTGCCTTTTCATCCTGAACAGTTCATACCTACCCATGACAGTGCTCCAGTCCAGCAAGCTATCCTTCTGTTAGTTTAATCACATCCTAGTTCTGCGACTGTGCAAGCACTTCCAAATTCTTCCTGCTTGTGTCGCAGGTTCTATGGTTTTGTGGACAGACACCTGAGAAGTAGCTGATTTGCTGTACTTTGTTAGTAAGAATGAGAAGGCCTCCCCTGTTCTTGTGCTGTCTCCTGCTTTCCCATTTACCTCGGGGCTTTGTTCTCCATCTGCTGGCAAACCTTGTTTAAAGCCCTCCTCAGTAAGTTAGCAAGCCTACTTGCAAAGATGCTTTTCCATCTGTCAGGCGGATTCTGCCTCTTCCTAGCCAAGTAATTGAGTAATAAAGTGACTGACTTGGGCTGTGTTAACATCGCCTTTGGTTTTGTACTTGCTAAATAAACCTCACTCAGTGAAACGCATGTTAGAAAGGACTTCCTTAACAGATAGTCAAGAATGGGTTGCAAGGTATTGAAATTTGGTTTAAAAAAAAAAAAAAAAAATCTGCTGTCTCAACATCAATTATTCAATCAAATTCACAAGTGTTACCAGTTTATCCTTCACTGAGCTGTTTTATTATGTAATAGATGGTTCTCTTTCATTTGAACGAGGAACTGATGCTTCAAAAATGTTGAAAAATTAGCTTTTTGCAATGATTCTAGAAACAGCCAGTTGTAGAAAGATGCTGTTCTCAAGTAAATCTTCAGTAATTATCAGAGGCATTAGTAATTGCAGTGTTATTTAAACACTTCTGAGTTAACTAACATGGTGTTGGTGCTTTGCCGTCATGATGGCGGGGGAAATAGTTTTGTTGTGGCTGAAGATCATCAGCAGGGTGCTGATTAAGCGAGTGTTGCCACGTGTCAAAAGCACAAGGGCCAGAAAACCAGTGACTGGTAGGATGGTCTTTGATGCTGACCATGGGTGCCCGAAGGAGGGTTGCAAGGGCGTTCGTAGATGATGTGGTCAGCAGCAGTCAGATTGAGCTGTGACTTGTGTAATATTTCATAATGTAAAGCAAGGGGTCAAATGTCCTGGATCTGTTTCGGGAGTTTGACACCTCTGTTTTGCTTTCATGCTTTATTTTAAAAAATAGTTATTTAGGTTAGTCACTGGAAGAGAGCTGACTTGTCCATTCACTTAGCTTTGACAGCCCCATTTGACAATATAATGGTTGGTAAAAACCCATGTTCACAGATGCAGAGTAATTTGGGCAAATAATTGGACTACACATGCACCTAAATGGTTCTACATTAGCTAAGGATAAAAAGACGTGGCATTGTTAGGGTCACCTTAATGTGAAGCAGTAATTAAAGTTGAAAGATGCATTAAGTATTGGGGTAGAAAACTCTATCAAGTAGTTATTATGCAGCTTGGTATGCTCTTGGCAAGTTGAGTCCTGGTCTTCCTTCCCAACATAGATGTAGCAGAAAGGAGGGAGTCAAAGTGCTGTAAACTCTTCTGTCTCTTAATTACTGTGTTAATGAAAAGACTGAGGGGGAAATGAAGGTGTAGAACTATAATATAAACTAAATAATGTATGTTATAGAGATGTCATAGGAATGTTTAATAATGGGACATGTTTAAAACTCTGAAAATCAAATTGATTTTGTACATTGTACAGTTGACTGGTATTACTTGTGGCCATGAGAGACTGCTGCCAGGACTACTTCATGCTTCAGAGAAGCCCTGGACTTTAACATGGTGGCCATTCTTGTTTAATGTGCTAATAGTAGGTATGGCTTAAAAAATGTTCAGGAAAAACCAACCTGTAGCAAATGGCAGAAGACGGGAATGTCAGGAGATCAGGTCTGCTTTCTTTGTGGACAGGTTATTCCCTGCAAGTGTGCTACCTTTTTTGGAGTGTCTTGCCTCTTTGCTTAAAGCCTTTGGTCCTGACCACGGTGCAGACAAGACAGTGGACTGCTTGTATTGCTAGCTGATCTGCTGTGACACCTTCCTGTGTTTTTAGATTGTTTAAAGCAGTAGACTTGAGGAGATTGTCCCAGAGTTGTAACTCCATCGTGCTAGGAGGGAAACCCTTGTCAGCCAGACCTGCCACCTTTAAACGGGTTTCTTCCTACTAAACTGATGTTAAGGTTTCAAGCACCATTTTATTTTAAATGCTCTAGCTGTTGTTAGAAACAGCATAGAAACCTGTTCTAAATGTACCGGTGTCACTTGTGTTAACTAGCTGTCCTCTGGACAGAGGAACCTTGTTAGTCTCTTAAACTGTTTTCCACCTAGTCTGGATTGGAAGTCAATCATTGTTAAGATTTTTCTTTCCTTTTTGAGTCTTGACCTCTGTACTTCTAGTTAGCCCCCTATTTCAGATGCCTATCCAGAGATTTAAACCTGCTAGTATTACGCCCAGACTTCAAAATGGGATATTCCTTTGGACTTTGACACCTTTTCATGTTTTACTGTGAAGGGAGCAGCTGAGTCATGGAGATGGGTCACAGCAGGCATGGCTTATCGAAGTGACTTTCTTTTTATAGGCTGCCAGCAGTGTTTTCCATGTGTCTGCCTTAAATATTGATGGGGGCCTGTTGAAGTATTTAGACTTTGCTTACAGGGAAGAATGTAGAGAGGGAACAGTCTTAATGCCTCAACACTGTAGCTCAGTTACTTGCAAGCTTCTTGCTTTGCAAATATGCTGCTTCCGCAGTCTCAATTTATGGGCACCATATTGGCAAAACGAATTTATCACTCGCAACCAGGTTCTAGGGTTTCCTTCCTTTCCAACGTGAAAGCAGTATGGCTGCCTCCTGGGAGGGCAGTGTCTGAGACTTCAGTAGACTGATGGCATAAGCATAATCTAGTGCTGGGCACAAGGTTTGAAAACCTGGAAATCAAATCTGTAACGTACCTAAGGAGTAGGAACTCTTGGATCCCTGGGAGCATACTTCTGCCCTCTGCCAGCTGGCAGATCCACAAGGGTTGTGCTGGCAGTAATGGCCTGGTGTACTGCAACTCTTGCTGTGGGTAGGAAGTTTTTAAGAATAAAGCATGTGCTGTTGTGCTGGTGACAGTTCAAGGGCTGACTAGTAACCATCTGAACCAAAGCCAGGGAACAAGCTCTGAAGGCCTGTCATTGTTCATAGCAGAAGTGTGTGAGAGGTGATATGTACGTCGTGCAACGCTGGCAAACAGAACAGTGTTTTAACAGACATCAGATATAGTTGAAATTAATTGATAAGCATTTTTAATGCCTTGACAAATGTATCTAGAAGTCAGAAGAAACATTTTTGCTTCTGCTGCTATTGGGAGTGTGTAGGACCATGATGCCTTCTAGTGAAAGCTGTTCTGGCACTCCTGCTTTAACAAGCAGGCCTCTTGGTGACAAGCACATGCTTCAAACTTGTCTTGCAAAAGCCTTTAAATTTATTAAGACACTGAAGTCTGTCCACACTTAACCAAAGCCAGGCTGCGAGCATTTTGTTCACAGTTCTAAGTGGTGCACATCCTGTCCAAAGTAAAGGCAAGTCACAGGGGCAGCACAGGCTTGTTCTTGAATCCCTGCTGGCCCTCGTTGTGACTAGGCCCAAGGCATTTAAACTCTGCCTATATCTTGTACAGGGAGAATGAGTCTGCCTCATGGTGAGGGTTAATGCCTTGCCTTGTATTGCTCCTTTATTCTTGAAAGCTGTCTGCAAATACAGTTATGAATGGGCTGACAGAGCAGCCAGGAGTAGAGTAGCCGGGTAGCATCCAGCTTGTTTCTACATTACACAGACCATTGAACAGGCCTCCAGCTTCCCATGCAATTAAACACCTTGTTTTAACAATCCATTTCTGCTCCTTAACTGCTCCCCCCCTCCATTACATTTTCTGCTTTCATGTTCTGTCATTCTGAGACCTTTTTTCTTTTTCTTTTCTTCTCTGTTTGTCTTCTCAACTAGCTGTCTGCAGCATCCAGTCCTTCCAGTCAGAGTCCTCACAGAGCCTCAGGAAAGGACCCCTTTGCAGAGCTCTCTCTCCAGGATTTCTTGTAGAACAACTTAGGTATTGTTCACTATTCTGGGGAGATGGTGTTTCTGGTAAAGTGCAAGACTAAGATCTGGTCCTACTTTCACATGGTGTGGTAGTTTTAGTCCTTCATCAATGTAGTGAAACAAGCTGTAAAGGGAAAGCTGGGAGCACTGTGGAAGGATTGGCAACTGCTGTGGTCACACTGCTTGTTCAGGGAAGGAGCCTTGGGCAAAGCTGGGAGGAATTGGTAAAGAAACATGTCATGTTCTGATGCCTGACAAAGCACTCTGACGTGGCAGAGCTCCTGCTCTTCCTAATGCTTGTAGAGCCAGTCCTTTCATTATAAATGGCAGGCCCAGGTTTAGTGGCAAGAGTAAAAACAACCAGAAGTCTTGAGTAATGTGGTGCTTGCTGTTGAAAATGTAAAACAGTCTCAAATGCTAGTTATTCTAAGCACTGCCACTGTGAGGTCTAATCAAACACACAAACACTAATTCTGCTTCTGTCCATTGGAAATGCAACCTGGTTTTCTGATCTACTTCACTTCCATAGTTTTGGCAGCCCATGTTACATACCAGTGCCTGACTATCAGGCTGGATTGTTTTCTTGGAGCTGATGGAACTGGACAGTCAGTTGTCTTTTCAGTAAAGAAATTGAAATAGATCTGTACTTTGCCTTAGCCTTCTAAAATTGTTATGGAAAGAACCATTTCTGGCAGAAAAATCTACGTGCCCACTTAACCAGGGTGAGAGAACAGAGAAGTGACTTTGTGGGCAAGGAGAATTTTGCCATGCCGAGGCACAGAAAACATGTGCTTCAGATGCTGATTGAGCGATTGCCGGACTTTGAGAGCAGCAGCATTTACCTGGTTAAATAGTAAAACTTCTCATTAAAGCGGGCATGGGAATGTGTGCTGCTCTAGAAGCATTGCTGCCAAGCCTTCATCGTAGTGTGTATAAAATGTAGCCCTTATGCTCATTTGCCATTTTTGAGTAAAGAGAAGTGGGGCCCTGAGCCATGTCCCTTGAAGCTCTAGTGAAGGATTTGGCTTTTTTATAACATGCAGAAACTTCTGTTTTGGTGACAGAGAAATAGCTTAATTTTGTTTATCATTGAACACACGGGGCAACCTGGCAATGCTTTAGGAGTTTGTGTAATTGGTGGTAAGGTGTTGATGGCTTTGGGTGCGTTTGACCCTAGTATTGTAAATAAATGGGCTCGGATCACAAACCTTGTCATTCTTATTTATGCTAGCCCGTGGGTATGGAGAACGCTCCCTGTCCACTGAGTGCTAAGGGATCAAAGCAACCACAGTTTCCAAGCTGATGTTGAATACCGGAAACTTAACTGAGCATTTCTGTTTTTCCAGATACAGTTCATGTAACTGTGGCAGATGGAAGAGAAAGGAACAGTTCCAAAAAATGTGCTCAACAGCAAACCCAACTTCCAGCAAAATCCAAACTTCAGTCTTTCCAATTACCAACTCTCCTTTTTCCATCAAGTGATGCAGTAAAATGATGAAGGTGTATAAAGGAAACCGGGACATCTCTGTAGGAAAGCATCAATACACAGTATAAAGCCAAGAATTGCCATGATTTAAGACTTAAGATTTGTTTGTTTTTTTCCCCTGGTGACTAACGCGTCAGTACTCTTCAGCTTCTATTAATATCCATAATCAGTACCTTACAAGAGAAGCCTTTATTCTGATATTATGGTTTGTATTTGGAAAAGCTATCTGGAATGGAGAATGAGTGTCCTTTACCGTAACTGAAACAGACTTTTTTGGGGGGGATCAAATCCTAACTCAGTTCTACAGTTACCTTCGCTTCAGTCTTCACACATGTAGACCCAGTAACAAAAAATTAATTCTTCTTTAAAAAAAAAAAAAAAAAAAAAAAAATTATATATTCAGTTCGCAGTAGACATTCCTTATGTATTATTGTTTGTATTTATTTATGATTATCAATTTAACATTAATATTGTATCAAAAAACCTCCTTATGAAAATGAGTATGGATGTATACAGGATGTCTGATTTTTATCCACAAAGAATGATTCCGATTCAGAATGCTTTTGAGCTGACATACAGAGCACTAAATATTTTAAAGGTCTGAATCTTATGAATTCTCAGTCTGTATGGGAATTAGGGAAGAGTTATAAAATGCATTAATCCTTATAGTCAATTCTGTGCCTAGGATTTTGCAAGGGAACAGTTAACTGACTAGAAGCACTACATTTTTAATTCAGCATTAGTGCATTGGGAAAGGAACTTTATTGCTTTGTGCTTGGCATGTCATTATTTTTACATCTGACATTATAAAGCCTTTCCAATATGAATGTGAGGAATTGCTTTCACTTCAGGACTTTCCTTCTTTTCTGTAAAAACTTTAGGAGGTATTATGTGGGGAGAAAACCTTGAATTTAATTTGGCTAGTGCCATGTTTATGATCATGAACCTTTAAAAATTATGAAAGGTAGCATCCTTACAAATGTCTACAAAGAAATTAGTTCATAAAGAATTAAAGTAGCACTGTTGATCGGTGCTTTGTTGTAAATACGCCATCACTTTTGGGTGGAGTTAGGGGCCTTTAGAAGGAGAGTTGACAATATGAAAGCAATTCTGTACATGAATTAAGCATACTTGCTGCATTGTCTCTGCAGATTCTATTTTTGTTTAAAATATTAAAATGTATGTTAGCAAAAATGGGTGGATTTTCAAATAAAATGCAGCTTCCACAGAAATTTTGTTACGGTATGAAGGTCTGAGGTGCTTCTTTTTTCTTTTGGTGCTTAAAATGTGCAAATTGCTTTGTTTACCTAAAAATAAAATGCTAGATTGGGGTGGAGAAAAATACAACCCAGGGACCAGATCCAGCCTCCCAGGCAACTTCATCTGGCCCGCAGGTGCCCACCAGTTATGCCCTGCCCAGCCCACATACCTTGCTCCCACCCTTGTGGGCAGAAGGGCCCAGCCCAGGCAGTGCATAGCTTCTGAGCAGGGCTGCCAGGGAACTCGCTCAGCTTCTCTGGCCTTGTGTGACACCATCTCCCTGCTGCAGTACTCACTCCAGGCAGCAGGTAGGGAGATGGGGGAGGGTGGGGCTGGGGCCTGCAGGAACACAGCCCCCACCCAGGGTGGGGCAGTGGGAGTGCAGAGCTTGGGTGGACAGGGAGGTGCAAGGACCTTACCTGCACATACCCCTTCCTGTAAACAGTGGACCCTCGGGTACTCATTGTCTGCGTAGATGCTGCAGCCAAATGGCACATGGCTCCAGCCAGAGCTGCATGTGGTGGCAAGGAGCACAGCCAGGCTAGCCCACCTCTATTGCTTGGGGCTCCCCATGGCATGCACACCTCTATTGCTTGGGGCTCCTGGTGCTTGCACACCATAGGGGGGGGCATAGTGGAGCTGGCTGCCCTCCAGCCACCATGTGCAGGTCCCGGGGTTCCACTGGGAACCAGGGGTTGGGCAGGGCAGGCAACTAGCTCCTTCACACAGGGCTTCCCCCCGGCTGTGCATGAGTGCCAGGAGCTGCAGTGGGCTTGGGAAGCCCTGTGCAATAGAGGTGGGCTTGCCTGGCTGTGCTCTTTTTGCCATGTGCAGCTTTGGCTGGAGCTGGGTGGCAGTACCTGTGAGGGCCATGAGTGCCCCAAGGGCCCACTGTTGCCTACAGCAGGGGCTGTGACATGGAGGGGATAGAGTGTGTGGGTGTCCTACTACCTGCTCTCCCTTACACCACACCCATATATACATACACACCAAACATACCCTATGCCTCCTGCACACCCACCCCAACCACACCCCACACTCCCACACAATATACAAGAGTAACACTTTATTTTTGAGTTGCTATGCAATCACTTCTGTATACACTACTCAAACACTAATCATGATGAAAATATATTTTGTAATAAAATTGTTATAGTAGATGTTTGACTTTGTGTATGATTTGGGGGCTTTTCGGGGGGGCTATGGTTCCAAGATGGTAGTCCACCTCCCCAGAAAGAGTACTTCTGGGAGCAAGAGGAGGGACTTCTAGTGGCACAGGTTAGGGGAGGTGGGACTTCTGCTCCCAAGATGGTGACCACCTTCTTGTCCAGCTGCTCCCATTTGATGATCTGGATATTTAGTTTGTCCTGCATGGAGCCTTTCTAGTGAACTTGCAGAGAAGAACTGATGGGCAACCAATGCCACTTCCTCCTGGTCATTCTGAGCTCCTGGCTGCTGCTGGCCTCCAAGATCCTGCCCTCCAGGTCCCAGGGTGTCTGGGGTGGGTGCCCCCAACCCCCACACCTCCCCCCAGCCCCATGGTGGTACCCCTACGTGCCTGGGCCAGGCTTCCAGGAAGAAGTGAGCGTGATCCAAGGCACTGATTCTCCCCCTTTATGCAGCGTTGGTCAGGCCGCAGATGGAGTACTGTGTCCAGTTCTGGGTGCCACACTTCAAGAGGGATGTGGACAGCCTCGAGAGGGTCCAGAGGAGGACCACTAGATTGATATGCAGGCAGCAGGATAGGCCTTATAAGGAGTGTCTGAGGGACCTGAACCTGTTCAGCCTCAGTAAATGGAGGCTGAGGGGGGACC
>JAGPOW010003316.1:186221562-186235356 GCA_030014935.1 Caiman crocodilus
GGTCCTGTGACCCTGGCACTCGTTCCTGCCATTGGCAGGGGGTCAGACTAGATGGCCTGCTCTAGGCCCCTTCTGACCCTAGATACTATGATACTATGCCAGGGCTACCCTTGTGGCCCTCAACAGCTTACCAAATCTCATTAAGCCTGTAACTAGAGCACCCCAGGGGATGATGAGGTCCAATGGTCACAAACTCCTCCAAGACTGTGTTTTAGGCTGGACATAAGGAAAAACTTCTTTACTGTTTGAACCCCCAAGGCCTGGGACAGACTCCCTCCAGGAGGTGGTGCAAGTTCCTACTCTAGACTTTTCCAAGAAAAAATTGGATGCTTATCTTGCTGGGATCCTCTAACCCTAACTGACTTGCTGCCCCTTGGGTGGGGGCTGGACCTGATGATCTTGCATGGTCCCTTCCAGCTCTAATGTCCACGAAGCAGCCCTCCAGCTGAAATAATTGCCCACCCCTGTGCTAGATCTATTAATGATGTGCCTGTAGAGTGCCAGGAGCTGCACCAACACAAACCTGTGGGAGCTCTTGTATAGCTGTTGTGCCTATGGTGCTGTAGTACTTACTTTGACTGCAGTGAGCTGTCTCTTAAGTAACTGGCATTCGGTGCTGCCTGTTCATAACGGGAGGAAGCCTAAATTGGCTTAAACTAGTTTCTCTTTCGGTGTCTACTTAAAATGTTCCAGCTTAGTTCAGTTGCTGCCCAGCATCTTGCTAAGATACTAGTCATCTACTATAAAAAAAAAAAACCTATTCCATGATTTCTTATAGTCTCTAAACAGATGTCTTCATGGATTAATTTCCTTGTGCTAGCTAGCACTTGCCAGCATGTATCGCACAAGCTTCCTCTGATTTGCATTGTTAAATTGGAGATCTTACCTTGCTGTCCATTGTCTCTGTACTTGCGAGCATCTCTGCTGTCCTGGCTAGAAACCCTCTTAGTGAATGGACTTGGTTGAGATTTTTTTCCTGCCCAAATCTTGAATTTTGTTGATTAACTTCTCTCGCTACATAGGCAGCTGAACGAGGCACTCTCTCAGTATTTCAGCAGAACATGACTTGATCACATGCAGGACTGTGCTGGGGGGTGATTGCCAATGGCACCCAAGCATGGTGATGAACCTGTATTAATTTTCAGTGGGAAATGGCCACTGAACATTCATTCACAGAGTGAGATTCTCAGCGGTTCCTTCATCTGTAATAGCAGAAACGCTGGATGCAGAGCTCCTTTGTCCTCAGAGCTCTGAATATTCAGCTAAGCAAGCAGTGGATGGAGGTAACTTGTTACAGGGCCCAGATCCTTCTAGAAACAAGAGCGTTGAAAAAGAGAAAGCCTTGTTAAAACAATCCCATAAGGGGTAAACTTAGAAAATCCCAAACAAGGGAGCTCTCCATTTTGATTTTTTTTAAGATGTGATCAACCAGCTGCAGTATAGGACCTGTTTACTAGCAACCTCAAAGCAATTTGGATGTTATCCCTTCACATACATTCTGGGACATGTGAGTTTTTAAAGAACAGCTGAAAATGCATAAAAAAGCTGCTGCAGCTCAGGAAGCAAGCTGTCCTTTAGGAAGAGAAGGTTACCAGGATGTATAGAACTAACTGAAATGCTACATGTAGTAATTTGTCACTAATTCTGAAAGATCCTCCCCCTGAAATACCATACAAATGCCTTGTAAAATCCACAGCTTAAGTTCTTCTGATGGAGAATATGAATCTATCAAAAGGATTTCTTGGGCTAAGTTAGCTAGGAAAGTGGTCTTGGTAGTAGCAACATTGTCTGGATGTGAACAGGACATGACTGCAATAGAGCAGACCAGGAAAAGCAATGTTGCAGTTTATGGAAGGTGAGAATAAGACAACTTGAACATGTCCTAGCTGTGTGTGGTGTGCACAGACACAAATAACACTGCAGAGGCATGGTTTAAATGCAACCTGGATGTGAGGATCTAGAAATGGCTTGAAGTCAAGTGAAAGGACAGTAGTGGCCCCAGGGACGGAGAGTAGAGGTAATAAGAGTTTGGGGGGAGGAGGAATGGCAAAGTCAAGAAAATCAAAATTCTATTTTAATTGCAATAAATTGGAGGTAAAGTCTCTGACATGTCAGAGATGGGCCATAGGTTTAGCTGAAATTTTTGTGGGCGGTAATCTAACAGTAGACTTGCGGTAACCCTTGGAAAACGGTGGCTCTTAGTTGTCACTTTCAACTACAAAAAATACTCAAGCAATTCTTCTCTTGCAGGGAACTCAGGAAGACCACAGCAGGCCAGGATGTTTTTGACCCTATGGATTCCTATTTAAAATCTCTTTTATTTTGTGACTCATAGTTGCGTACCTGAGAGTACTGACTTTGTGTGGTACCCCATGACACACTTGAAAAGATCTCAAGGCACCCCACAGTGCTATGTAACCCTGGTTGAGAATCACTGGTTTAGACCACAGATGTTTCTGGAGTGAAGGATCCTTGTTACGGCAGAGATGGGCCAATTCCTTTTATTCCTAATACATTACTAGCATGATGCCTTGGCTGACGCATGCTACTTGATTTTGGCTGTAGGAAGAGAGCCTTGAAAGATAGATGTATTTCACTCAACTCCAGTATGTTTATTCTATCTGAAACCTGCAAAACATCTGCAAATAATTTTTTATTGCAAAAATATTTCTGTAAATAAAAGATTTTTAGTTATCCTTTGACCAGATACTTTAATGGAATTGAAACATCTTGCCCTTAAAGGCTACATAAAGCTGTCCATGTGTAAACACAGGCTTAAGAATATAAATACATATTTCATCAAAAGATTGACCTTGTGACTTGTTTATAGTTGTGTAATAAGAGGGCCCTTGTACATGTGAGGAAATAAATCACTAAAAGGGACAAACTGCCCTTTTTAACTATTTAATCTTGTAATGGTACACATTTGGCAGCATGTTATGCCTCCAAACGTATACTGTTATGAAATTTAAATTGTATTTCACTTTTAAATAACTTTACATAGCAAACTAAAACATATCCCATGTATTTTAGTTGGCTGTGTAACTAACAAATCACAGCAATATTCCTCACGTGTATGACGGCCCTTTCTGGAGAAGGCAGCAGGGCTGGTGCACGAGGCTCTGGAAGCCCAGGCTTGCCTGGGAAAGCTCAGGCTTGACGAACTTCCAGTAGTGACCCATGTTCTGTCCCCACCACCTTCTCCAGCTACCAGAACACCCAGCTGCCCTGCTGTTGCCTTCCTAGGGCAGGGGACTGCTGGTGCTTGCCTTCGTTGGAGGTGCTCCCTGCCCAGGCACCACCCATGTGCCAGCACCCTGCCTGTGCAATCCTAGGGGGTGCTGCTACTGCAGAGGGAAGCACCGGGACCCACTGACAGCTTGCCTCTCAGCTGCAGGAGAAACAGGCAGGCTTGGGGAGTGGGGGGGAGAAAAAAAGGAGCAGGGTCCTCAATGCTTTTTTTTTTTCCCCCCTTTGGCAGAGCCTGCCTACTTGCCTACTCTGCAATGGGGGACCCCAGTGCTTCATTCTAGCTCTGACTTGCCCGCATATTTGTTTAAAATACCTCAGGATCTATAATACCAACATGCTTATTGTCTGTCTGCATCACCTCTGGTTTCATAGTAGCCAGGGACCTGAACAGATCATCTAGCCTAACCCCCTGCCACAGGCAGGAATGAATGCTGGATTCACAAGACCCCAGACAGGTGATTGTCCAATCTCCTCTTGAATTTACCTGAAGTATGGGCAAGGACCACTTCCCTGGGAAGTTGGTTCTAGATTTTGGCCACCCTAACTGTAAAATATTGCCTTCTGATCTCTAACCTAAAGCCCATTCTCCATCAGCTTATGACCATTGTTCCTTGTCACCTCAGGTGGTGCTGGGGAGAAAAGGGCTCTACCTATTTGCTGTTGATCTCCCCTGATGAGTTTGTAGGCATGGTTTGTACCAGGTCCTCCCTCAGCCTCCTCTTGCTGAGGCTGAACAGGTTCAGGTCCCTCAGTCTCTTCTCATAGGGCCTGTCCTGCTGCCCTCTCACCAAGCAGGTGGTCCTCCTCTGAACCCTCTCCAGGCTGGCCATATCCCTTTTGAAGTGCAGCACCCAGTACTGGACGCAGTACTCCAACTGTGGCCTGACCAAAGTCGCATAGATGGGGAGTATCACTTGTCTGGACTGGCTTGAGATGCATCTTTGGATGCATAACAAGGTATGGCTGGCCTTGCTGGCTGCCGTCTGGCATTGGCCGCTCATGTTCATCTTGGAGTGAATAATGACTCCGAGATCCCTTTCCACCTCTGTGCTTTCAAGACGGGAACTCGACAGCCTGTATGTATGCTGTGGATTCCTTCTCCCAAGGTGCAGCACCCTGCATTTGTCTACATTGAACCCCATCTCCTATTCTCATCTGCCCACTTTTGTAGTCTGTCTAAATCTAGTTGCAGCCTCTCTCCCTTCAAGTGTGTCCACCTCGCCTCACATCTTAGTATCATCAGCAAACTTGGACAGCGTGCTTTCCACCCCCTCGTTCAAGTCGCTGATGAAGATGTTCAACAGTGCGGGCCCAAGGACCAAGCCCTGGGGTACCCCACTGCTCACATCTCTCCAGGTTGAGTACAACTCGTCCACCACTACTCTCTCGGTGCACCCCATCAGCCAATTTTTTACTCACCCAACTGTGCAGGTATAAATGCCGCAGTCGCTTAATTTATTGATAAGGATGGGGAGAGAGATGGTGTCAAAGGCCTTCTTAAAGTCCAGAAATACTATGTCCACAGCAACACCAGCCTCCAAGTATTTAGTTACTTGGTCATAAAAGGCAATCAGGTTGTTCAGGCAGGGCCTGCCTTTGAACCCATGCTGATTTCCCTCGAGCATGATTTCCCCTGCAGATATGCTCCTTGATGATCCTCTCCAAGATCTTCCTGAGCACCGAGGTGAGGCTTACAGGCCTATAGTTACTTGGATCCTTCTTCCTCCCTTTCTTGAAAATTGGGACCACATTAGCCAGTTTCCAATCCCCTGGCACCTGGCCAGATGACCACGAATGCTCATACAACTGGGCCAAGGACTCTGCAGTGACCCCTGCCAGCACCCTCAACACTCTTGGGTGGAGGGCATCTCGACCTGCAGATTTAAAAATGTCTAGCCATTCCAGAAGATCCCTAACTACATCTGCGCTGACTGAAGACTTGATAGAGCTATCCCCAAGATTGTCCCTACCTCTGGAAGGTGGGATATCCCGGCTCCTGTTCAAGAAAACGGGCAAGGAGCTGTTAAAAATATCAGCTTTCTTGTCTGGCATAGCCACAAGATTGCTGTTTGTGTTTTGCAAGGGCCCTACATTGCCTGACACCCTCTTCTTGCTCCCAATGTACCTGAAAAAGGACTTTTTGTTGTCCTTAATCCTGGACACTAGCTGAGTTCCATCTCTGCCTTGGCCTTCCTAATAGCCCTCCTGCACTACCGGGCCGAGAAGTACTCCTCCTTGGTGATAGCTTGCCCCTTCCGCTGGTTGTACACCCTCAGGCATTCCTGTATGTCCTTGCTGAGCCAAGGGGGTTTCAGAGCACTCTCACCCGCCTTGCTTCTCTCAGGGACTGTTATCCTTTGAGCCTGGAGGATCGCCCCGTTAAGGTACAACCATCCCTCATGGACTCCCATCTCCTCTACCTTCTGGGCCCTCAGTGCCTTCCCCACTAGTCTCCTAAGCTCATTGAAGTTGGCCCTTTTGAAGTCAAGGGCTTTAGCCTTGGTGTGAGCCCTAGATGCCCTGTGTTGGATAATGAAATCCAGGAAGTGATGATCGCTAATGCCCAAGTGGTCAAGGACCTGCAGTCCCCTCATCAGGTCATCCCCCGTGGCCAGGACCGGGTTCAGCAAGGCATTATCTCCAGCGGGGCTGTGCACTTCCTGGATAAGGTGGTGGTCCTGTAATACAGCCAGGAACCTACGCGAGAGGTCAGACCTAGCTGTCTTCTCCTCCCAGCAAATGTCTGGGTAGTTTAGGTCATCCATGACAATAACATCCCTTGACCTAACCACCTCCATAAGCTGACTGGAGAAGTCCTGGTCTAGCTCTTCCGCTTGGTTGGGTGGTCTGTAGTAGATACCCACCATAAGGTCCCTTTTGCCATGACCCCCCTTGTAGTTTGACCCATAGTGTCTCTTGTTTCGGTAAAGATTGATTGGTTGTCTCGTCAGCCAGTTGGAGTGCTCCAGACAGACAGAATAAGCCTATTATTATTATAAATGTAGGTTCCTTTCTTAAGGATTCTAATTCTCCAAGTAAATGTGATCTAGAGCAGTGGTTCTGGGCCTTTTTGGCCTCGGCACACTTTTATAACTTCTGTAAATTGTGGCACCCACTTTAAGAACTGATGTATATATTACAGCGCTTTTTTCCTTGCAGCAGGGCACAGTGGAGGCAGGGGATTGACTAGGCAGAGACAAGCCTAAGCCTGCCGTTATTTGCTCCTTGTACCTCAAGGCATCCATAAAAGGATCTCATGGTATCAGAGTGCTATGACACCCTGGTTGAGGAGCACAGGTCTATAGGAAAGTACTGTACAGTTAGCTACACAGCTTGCTAGAAAGCTGTATTCAGACTAGTTAATGGCTCTTAGCAAACTAGAAAGATGCATCTTCAGGACCTGTCTTGGATACAGTAGAAGTGAGTGTTTTCATTAGCAATCCGGACCCTGGGATTTGAGAACACACCTATTCTGTGCAGATAATACCAAGGTGAAAGGACAAGGGGTGGTATTAAGCACTTTGGAGGCTGGAATTATAATTTGAAATGAGTTTATCAGCTTGTAAGAATGATTTGAAGAAAGAGGCATTTCTGTAAAAATAGATGTCAAGTACAGAACTTAAGTAGGCATGGTCAACTGCACAAATTCACAGTCAGGCCAGCCAGCATCTCTAAGAAAGAGTCTAGGGGTTTGTCGTAAATCACAAATAATGTGAGTTAGCAATGTTGTATCTGTTGCAAAAAAGCCAAGGACTGTATAAAAAGAAGTATGCAAAATGCCTGAAGAAATCCATCCAATCTGCTTGCCATGATTTGATCTAATGGGGGGGAAAAACATTTTTTACATTTCACTACTAGATTGGTTTGCAGCCTAGAAGGGAGAGGTTAACAGGCACTACAGTCAAATGGAAAGGCCATGTTGTGATAACTGTTTAACTTGCTTGGATGCCGTATTCCAGACATGCATCTCCATGCATTAGGACTAGAACCGGCCACTTTTTTCCTTTTGTATCTACAATGTTTGTCCAATATGAAGAAATTAAGTTGCTTAGACATGAGCATCTTTCCAAAAAGTGGGAGGCATGAGGGAGTGGTATTTGGGAGAGAATTCAATGCAGAAAGATGCCTTGCTGTACTTCAAGAGTTGAATGATGTGTTTGTCTACTGAGTTTGCAAAGAAGTTGCCACTGCCAAGTATGGTACTTCCACGTATAGCAAGACGACAGAGCATAAAACTATCTGTAATGCCTAAGATTGGTTCAGGGGTGGTGGACACAGGAGACTGAAAGAGGCAAAGATCTTGCTATGGGTCCCACATCCTTTGTCTGATCCTGTGTTGTTAGTAAGCAACCTAACCAACCGTAAAGGAGGCCCTCTACTTTTAGATTTTTAGTTTCAAGAGGAAGAGAGAGACCTTAACAATTCATGTCTGCAGTTTGTTACAAAATATACAAATAACCATACTAGCAAATCTAAAACACTAGCAGGAACCGAACTGTATGCTTGGCAACTGACTGGTTTTCCATTATCAATACCTACAGCAGTCTTGAGGGAGTGTTCCTGTAAAAAGAAATGTTATTCCGTTAGTGATGTTACAACATCATTGCCTGGCGATCCGCACGTAGCGAAGAAATGGTTTTCTTGTCCATTGCATCCACTTTCGCTCAGTCCTCTAAGTGTGTGGAGTAGGATTGTTTTCTCATGGAGGGCTGCACTGCTTTAATGAATTAAGAATCTTCAAGAGAGCAAGGAATATTGGGCGTAAGATTTAATTTGCTGGCACTTTTTTAAATCATTTGACAAGGAAAACTAGATCATGTGGCTTTTGCAAGTTGCCAAAGGCAATGTAGGATTTTGAATAAAGATACTTTTGTTTTTCTGGGCATAGTTGTCATTTGATGCTTTTCATAATACCAACTCTTCCAAGTGACTGATTGAATGGCTGTTTCACTGTTGTCTTGGACCAGATTGATGCTTTTAATGCTGTGGTCTCTTTCCTAGGCCTGGTGGTGGCCAGAGCTGACACTACCTATCATCTTGTCCCCTGAAAAATCAGATCATTTTCTTCATTGCACTTGCAAGACTTTGAGGCCAAACACTTGAAGTGAGCAGCAGTCTGGCAGGCTAGTGAGATGAAGATGCCATAAACAGCATCTGGAAGGAGAATGGCCCTTACTAATGTGCTTCAGAGGGCAAGGATGAGTGGCTGAGTGCCAGGAGACCAAAAGAGGACATGTACATCTTTGTAAAAAGCATGTCTTCAACTTCAGGCCTTCTACAAATAAGCAAATGCCTACGCCTTCAAGCTATATTACAAAGTAATTCTTGTGTTACTAAACTGAACTAGGCCAAACCACAGTCCCCTAAGGCAGTATTTCCCAACCAGTGGATCACAAAACCAAAAGTGTGTCTGTCACACGAATATATGAAAGGGTCACAACAGAACTTAAAAAATGGATCGAAATCTTAAATTGACTTTCCTTTAAAGGAGAAAAACATGGGTTACTGTGGCTTTTGCCATGCAGGCTGGCAAGTTCCAGCCTTCAAGGGGCTGCTTGGGGCCCTCTTATTCCTCACCCACTCCCTGCCCAACACACTGGGGAGCTGTGGCCAGGGAGCAGGAGTGAGAGCCATTGAGTCAGGACTGGCCATTGATGTTTACAAATGGGTCCTGATACACAAAAGGTTGAGAACTACTGCCCTACAGCACTAAAATCACAAAACAATGCATCTGATCTGGAGGGCCTGAAGTGGCCTTATCCATGAAAACTGAGAAGGGGGAGTCTGACTGCTGCGAACACTGCTAGAAGAGAGTTCCATTGTCCAAGTTGTTCTTGAAGCTTCATCCCATGAACAGGAGGGAATATGCAGAGAATACTTAAACTGTGTCAAAATATAGAGATGATAACTGACCATTGGGATTATGCATACAGGAAGAAGTAGAGGGAGAAGGGAAAGGGATCAAGGATGCAGCTCTGTGGGATTCTCAGCAAAGCTGCAGAAGGGATGAAAAAATGCCTTATCCCCTATAACACACTTCAATTGGTTACACAATCATGGTAAAAATTCATAAACGAGAATAGAACACAGCTTTTGATCCCAGAGCTGTGCTGGTTCTCTGAAGCACACAAGTTGGAAGTAACATTAGTTTTCCTTCCTAATGTGAGTATGACTATGCTAATATGCATAAACAAATAACCACCACAAGTGGAGAAAGTAAGTAGGTGCTATGTTTCTGGTCACCAAAAGCAGAATTGTAGCCCCAGAGCAAAGTTTGTCTGTTCTAAACTTAGAGCTGGATTCACATGCTGTGACTGGGTTGATGTAGTATATACTCCATTTAGTTTAATGGACATGCTGTCACAAAATTGCAGTCATAGTGATGAATTGTGTCCCTGACTGGTTCACTTCCTCATGGCAACTGCCAACTGCTCCAAAATTAAACCACACATTTGCAGTTTCCATGTATGACTTTATTTTCTGGAAAGCTTGAACTGGTTGAGCACAGGGAGGAAGATTTTCAGAACTAAATTTGCCTGTACATCTTCCTCAGACTTGGTAGTTTCTTCCTAATTCCAGGAGTTGATGTCTTGAATTAAATGTTTGGTGGGGACTATTAGTAGAGTCTGTTGGTGGTTTCCATGTATTATGCCCTCAGCACAGAGTTTGAATTTGCCATTGCTGTGATGAGGATAGCAAAGATGGACTGAGGATAGCTAAGATGGTCAGGAACAGGTCAAGTTGATGTTCTGGGAGGAAAAAGAGCTGTACCAGCTGGCAGAAGGATTCACTCTGGAAAGGAAAGGGCAAGAGCAGTGAGGAGAAAGGCTTCCTTTCTTCCCACTAGTCCAGGGAGAGCTCAAAAAGTAGCACCCCTATATAGCACAATTCCAAAGGTGGCAGATGCAAGCTTTCACAGAGGTAACAAATCTTAGCTATAGAATTAGAATTTCTGATTAAACATAAAATGAGTAAAAACAAAGTTTTTGGAAATGCATTGGGTAAAAGTACCCAAAAGCCTCTTAACTCTGACCGCCAACTACAGAGGAATCTATCAAAAACCAGGAGAAAATCCAGTCCTAAACAATAACCATATTCAACACAGCAGTACTCAAAATGGAGCAATAACATAAATAGAACACATTATTTCCAGTGACAGTCTCAATACTGCAGCTTTGAAACTGGTCGGCTTTTCTCTCTTAAATCATTTGGCAAACTCATTCCCCTTTCAGTACCAGGCACAACCACCAGAAAGAAAGAATATTTATTTTTCCTCCCACATCTCTCAAGAGTAGTTACAATTACAGCACAGGGGAGTAGTTAGCCATATTAGTCTGAAGTCAGGTAGGGTGAAATTCTACTCTGCTTTCTGTCTATAATTAGAACAATCATTTTGTTCAATTACCTAAAATTATACAGGGCTGGATGGGTGCAAGTATTATCACTGTTGCTCAGTACCAGCTGTCTTACCTGAGATTTAACAGTTCTCAAAGGACAGACCAAAAATGAAGGCATTACACTTCTACCAGGAGAATTGTTGCTCTCCTGGTAGAAACTAGAAGTGTACAAACATTTTTCAATAATATTTTGGCCAGTAACTAAATATGATTTGGTCACTGCTCTCATAGGCTTCTGAAGGAAGGAAATGCAAAATCCACAAGCCTGATCAAGTGGCTGGTGTCTGAAGCAGTGTATCTCACTCTTGGTCAAAGGGTGGAAGTAATAACAGGATTTTGCCTTGCAAGTGTCAAGGGCAAGAGGCTAAACCTCTGCTGGGGCATGCCTAGAGTCAGAAAAGAGCACTGACATAGATAAGTGCATGACAATGGTATGTAAAAGCAGTATGCATGGCTCACTTTTAGAATCCTTCTCTTGAAGGCTGCATCTACATTTTCAAGTGCATTTGCTGGTTTTGTGATTTTTTTTATTTAAATTTCTGTCACTTTCAGTATCCAGGTGCATTTTTTGGTGCATAGAAGTTATAACCATTCAAGTTTAAATATTTTAGCCATTTATGTGTGAATTATGCTCAACAGTGATCTGCACTAGCTAAGTGGTAAGTACTTAAACTTAGGCTGACACACAGAAGATGTTTTCTGTTCAGTCTCTTGCCATTAAAGAGAGAGAACAGAATTTGGACCTGGACTTATAGTTATGTATGCGTCTACTTCAGTGGGAGTCTAAGATACTCAAGAATTGTGCCCACAGTCTCCAGTACTAACAAGAACAGTCTTTATATTAGCAATCTAGACACTCCTATTTAACCCATCCAGCAGTTTAAGTCTTCTAATAATTGCATCTAATGCTATAGGCACATGGAGAAGCCCTTTTTTTAAAGACTTGTGCTACATACAGATTGCCTGGAAAAGGGAACAAAGGCTGAATGAACTGAGTCTTACTCTTCTGCATAAGCAACAGAAGTTGTAACATCTGCATTTAACTGATCAGTACCTTTTTGCTCTTACTTAAACACTGATTTGATCATCCGGTATGTGATGTGACTTTCTGGCTGAGTGATACCAAAACAGCCTTCCAAGTGGCTTCTGCTTGGAGTCTCTTTCAAATGAATAGGCATTGCTTTTCCCACAGCACTCATCAGTTTTATCTCCAGTGGGCCCAATTTTAGGTATTCCTTAAAGAGAGAGAACATTATTTTTCATCAGCAACTGCATACTAAGAGGCAGAGTTGTTTTATAAGATGACTGGTTTTCCTTCAAGTCAGCTCTGTCAAAATGCTATTACGGGGCTCCATAATTTCCATATCAGTGTGTTTAGTTTACAAGTAAAGAGGTTTTTCCTCACACCACCATCTTTGTTGACTCAGCCTGGGACTGTGGAGTCCAGCTGTGGAATTTCATGGTCACAGTTAAGCTGTTTCTGCAAAGCCATTTAAATGATGGCTGCAGTTACACCCATGCAACTCTACTGGTGCCAGTGGGTTTGAGGAGCTGTAACAGTCTGAAATGTAACCAGAGTTAATGAAGCACAAGCAACATGCTGGATTGCCTTCTCCCCTGTGTGTGCTCTGCAAGACTGACAGGAGTAACAAGTAAGAAAAATCTATTTTGTCACTTTGGTGACTCAATGAAGCTCACTGAAACAGGTCTATCAAGCAGGCGTCTTTCCTATGCTTTTCAGAGTAGAACCACTCATGACAGTCTTGGCAGATCAGTCTTTTTGGAATTGTTTCTGGCTAAACTTCCTTTATGCTGTTGAGAAGTGTTGCTCTTACAGTCCTGATCCAGCACTTTCTTATATTTTGAACATTTTTCAGTAGAACAGTCCAAGAAAAACAAAATTGCTAAGGAATATCTTTCATGTGAAGACCAGATATTGGGGACTGCACCAGCTGTATCTGAGCTCCCTGACTCCTGCTATGTAGTTATGCTTGCCCATTAGGGTGTTTCTACACAGCAAAAGTCAGAGATGCTTTGAGCTAGCTCAGGGCTATCCAACCTTTTCTTTGGTGTGTATACAGTGCCTGGCTCTTCCCTTTACCCTCTTTTCCCAGTGAGACATGTTGTATGGGTAGTTCCCTTGCCTGCTGCCATGTGCACAACCTAGCACCTCCCTAGCTATGTGCATAGCATGCAAAGCCTAGCTCCTTTCTTTGCCATTTGCACATCATGCACAGCAGAAGCACCCTGGTGCCCCTGCCATGTGCACAGTACAGGCAGCCCAGTCCTCCTACTGCACTGCCCTGCTCCCAGGAGCAGAGGCCAAAAGCTGGAGAAAGGAGCTCAGAAAACCCTGTCCTCACTGCAGTGGGAACAAGGGGAAGTGTGGTTAGGTAGCAGCTTGCAAGCCATCTGTGACCTGTGGACTGCCAGCAGAAGAGCCCTGAGCTAGCTCAGGCCAAGCTAGATTCTGTGCCAGAAGCAGTAGAGCTAGAATTAGCACAGGACTGTGGCAGTCTCTTCTGACTCTATAACCCAGTCAGATGATACTGATGCTGTTGAACTGCCTCAGCTATAGACAAAGTGCCTGCAGGCCTGGGTAGAGTATCTCTCTGCACTAACATACAGATAATCTCTTTCTGAGCAGAAGCAGTTCTTGGAACCTTGCATGGCAGTTTCCCGCTTGAAAAAGAAATCCATGATGCAGCCAGGAATGTTCTGAGGTCACTTGTTTTCACTATGTGCTCAAACCCATTTCTTCATAGTGGGGACAAGATTTACAGACAGTGCACATCCCTGCAGACTATTTTTAGCCCTGCCCATGCCTGCTTTTCCTTCAGGCCTGGAGAAGAAGGCACTGCATTTGAAAATGTGTCTAATATATTAAAATAGGACTGCATAATAGCATCAACCTTCTCACCTGTTACGCTGCATCTTTGCAGCAGCAGAATTGCCCTATTATTTTTCTGCAGTCAAGAAATGAGTGAAAGCTAAGCTGGCATTTTCTGAAGGGTACCATGAGTCAAGAGAAAGAGAGCCATCCCTCTAATCATAGTATCATAGTATCTAGAGTCGGAAGGGACCTGGGCAGATCATCTAGTCCGACCCCCTGCCTTGGCAGGAAAGAGCACCGGGGTCAGATGAC
>JAGPOW010003316.1:186251009-186264893 GCA_030014935.1 Caiman crocodilus
AAAATATTGCCTTCTGATCTCTAACCTAAACCTATTCTCCATCAGCTTATGACCATTGTTCCTCATCACCCCAGGTGGTGCTGGGGAGAAAAGGGCTCTACATATTTGCTGTTGATCCCCCTTGATGAGTTTGTAGGCAGCCACCAGGTCCCCCCTCAGCCTCCTCTTGCTGAGGCTGAACAGGTTCAGTTCCCTCAGTCTCTCCTCATAAGGCCTGTCCTGCTGCCCTCTCACCAAATGGGTGGCCCTCCTTTGAACCCTCTCCAGGTTGGCCACATCCCTTTTGAAGTGCAGCGCCCAGTACTGGACTCAGTACTCCAACTGCGGCCTGACCAAGGTTGCATAGAGAAGGAGTATCACCTCTCTGGACCGGCTTGAATTGCACCTTTGGATGCGTCACAAGGTATGGCTAGCCTTGCTGGCTGTGGTCTGGCATAGGTGGTTTATGTTCATCTTGGAATCAATAATGACTCTGCTTTCATGAGGGGAACTCCCCAGCCTGTATGTATGCTGTGGATTCCTTCTCCCAAGGTGCAGCACCCTGCATTTGTCTACATTGAACCCCATCCTATTTTCATCTGCCCACTTTTGTAGTCTGTCTAAATCTATTTGCAGTCTCTCTCTCCCTCCAAGTGTCTCCACTTTGCCACACATCTTAGTGTCATCAGCAAACTTGGACAGCGTGCTTTCCACCCCCTCGTTCAAGTCGCTGATGAAGTTGTTAAACAGTGCGGGCCCGAGGACCAAGCCCTGGGGTACCCCACTGCTTACATCTCACCATCATTCGCTTTTATTCATTGTTTCTAGACAGAAAAGGGATAGCCCCTCACAATGATCTAGTTTATCATGGGCCAGATTTCCAAAGTACTTGGAAACCAGCAGCTCCCACTGCGATCCTTACAGCAACATTTTCCAAGGAAATACATCTATGGTATATAGGGTATTAGGTACTTTGGTGCTTAAAACCTAGCACTGGGAACCAGCTCACAACATATGTGCTGCTTGTTGATTGATTTTTGTAGTGCCCTTTTGTGGGAAAGCTGTTTTCTCAAAAGAAACTTTTTCTTACAGTGTGGCTTATTTAGATTGTCTCAAGCTCTCAAATCTCCTTCTATCAGTTATGTTGGTTTGCCAGTGAAGCTATATTCCAAAATCATCATTTAATCTATTTCCTATCTCTTCCCAGAACTGACTTACTCTAGGGCACAATAGAGGCATGTAGAACCCTTACCATCAAACCCTCTGCTGTTCCAGTAAGTATCACTCCTTGATTATGTCTTCTTTTTTGTTCCTACTGATGTTTATTAAGTTGCAAAGAATTTTTTTTTTTCCTGGAGAAGTCTGAGCTTTAGATCATGCAGGATTTAGTCATGTAAGTTACAAGTTATTAATATTGTATCCTCTGCTGTCAGTGTGCCACTGGATAGCTGCTCCAAAGCATTTTTCAGTTTTTCCTTTGAACATTTCAAATATATGAAGTTGAAAGGAGACACTGAAAATATGGAATCACAGGCCATGGCAAAATCGTACTAAAGATCAGAAACAGGTTATGACTTGGCAGTATGTAATGCTCATTTACTAAGCTGTTTTTTTCAGTCTATGTTATTATTCTGCATACTGATGCTACACTTTATTTCCACCTTAATGGGTGAAAGAGACTTCTATTATACTGCAAGGCTATCTATTTGGTGGTATTAATGCACCTCATTTTGGTGGTATAAATGCAGAAGCTGTGTACGTGAGGTTTTCACCATTTTGTTGCTAACTGGGACTTTCTGATTCGATTTTTCCAAGAAAATCGTCAGATTCAAGGAGTTATTGTTCAGCTTGATTGATACTGTATTTCTGAATTAACATATTTTGGATGCTATTGTTTATAATACAAAGTACACCTTTAAAACACATTAAAATTAAAATTTAAAATTAACTTGAAAATTACCCATTAAAATATGGTATCCAACCTTACATTATACACTAGTATCCAAATGGTTTGGTAACTCCTCTAGGGGGCATTACTGTTTCAACAATTCATTACAGTGCTGTTTCTACCCATTGCTGAAATAGAAAACTACTACTGACAACACAAGGAACAGAAAAAAAACAGGAATAGCTACAGTTCTAGTTTCTTCAAACAACAAAAGGAAAAACAGCACCAGGTGTTATGTGCCACTTGACACATTAATCCTTAAAATATACTTAAGAGGTCAGTTCATACGTCTCATTATGCCCATTTGTACAAATAAGGGAAATGAGGCAGAAAGCTTTTTTTATAGAGGTTGTGAATAAAAAATTGAGAAGCACATTTGATATCTTCTACTTTTGTACGGGAAATAAACAAATCTATGCATAAGAAGTACAACCCCAATTGAATGGAAGACTCTCCTGATAATAGTCTTTTGCTTGAATGCTGAAATATCCAAGGGAGTAAACTGACCATAAAGTTATGTTACTGGGCAGCAAAAACATTCTTTGACTATTCCACAGTGGGTTGATATACTGCTTTATTTGTTGTTTATAGGTCAATATACATCCCCACTATGAGACAGCTTATATTAGGGGCATGTGCAGCCTGTTCCTTACAAAATACTAAATGAGGTTCATACCAGTCTACAGAAATCCCACACAAAGTCCTGCACGCTGTAGTAGAATTGTATGCAGCTGCTATTCTGTTGTCTAGAAAAGGAAATAGAAAATGAAGCCGGACAATGAGCTAGTACTTGTTCTTCAAATGCTCATTTGACTTGTTGAATGTTTGATGCTGCTCCACTTTACCCTTTGAAATTAAATCTATTTGACAGAAGTCACAAGAGCAAAGCATTAACTTTTCTTCCCATCATGGATCTAAAGAGATCTGTCATCTACAGTCAAGTTACAAATGTTGATTATTTCTTTCTTTCCTGTCTTCAGCTCCTTCACTTTAACAGTCAACAGAAATTTGACAAATACCCAGTTTTTTCTTGAGGATGAAATAGCTTGCCTCGCTGTACAACTACGGTTCTTAAATCATGGCTATGCTAGAGGTTCAGTCATACTGTAACTGATGACCAGTAATACACTTCAGTTCTGTGTACACACCATCATCATAGCTGTGCTTATGTGGCCTCATCTATCAGGCGGCCTTCTTGTGCCTACAGGAGAAATCTATTCACCATTTTAAGCTGTAGCACCAGGGAACAGCATGCTGAGGCACATGTATGCAGAACAGGAATGCATACAGGAAGGCACAGTGCCAGGAAGTGTAGCCAATCAAATTGGATACACAAGGCTGGTTTGGGAGTGTTGTCTCCATTGAAGAAAATGCCATGCTGGAGTGGTTACAAGAGCCTAGCTAGGCCTCTGGTAGGGAAAAAGTGCTCTTAACTGATGTAACCAGACTGTAAGCACGTGCATGCCAACACAAATCATTTTTAAACTCTGCCAGTGACTGGTTGTAGACAATGAGATACTGTGTAGACTAGTGGTATCCAACTCATACAGCCCTGTAGGCTGGCATGGGGCTCCTATCCAGTGCACAGAGCCAGTTAGTTCTCAACAATTAACACTACAACACTTCTAAGTTGGCCAGTTTCTGGACCCGTGGGGAATCCTATTAGCTGGAAAACACAGCTCCATGGGTGAAATCTGGCCCGTGGTACAGACCTTGATCACCCCTGGTATAGGCAAAACTTTAGTTTGTTCAGGGTCTATGCCAGCAGAAGCTGTTATCTGTCTGGTAAGTAGGGCCTGTTTAATTTTTACATTATTATTTGTTATTATTTGGCATAGCTAAGGAAAGTTTTGGTGCCCATCAACACACAGAAATTCTTGTACTACTACCCAGTCACAGGAACCAACAACTACATGCGGCAGGGGAATTGCACAGTTAAGTGTTGCCAGTTAGTATCAAATTATTAAGTGTGCTGCGGGCACATCAATCAGTTCATTAAGATCATGTGTTCATCAGAAAATAGGGCTGAAAGAGACCTCATGAGGTCATCCAATCCAACCCTCTGCTCAAGACAGGAACATCCTTGACTAAATGATCCCAGCCAAGCATCTATCTAATCTGCTCTCAAAAATTTCCATGGATCAGGAATCACAACTTCTATAGGGAACCTGTTCCAAAGCTTCACCACCCTCATAGTCAAAAAGTTCTTCCTAATCTCCAATGTAAACTTCCTCTCCTACAGCTTGAGGCTATTGCTTCTAGTCCTGTCCTTCGTGGCCACAGAGACTAGTCTATCTACATACTCTGTATAATCTCCCCTCAGGTATTTATCAAATCCCTCCTTAGCTCTTCTCTTCACCATAGTTCATTGAGCCTTTCTCGTAAGTTGCACTTCCCAGGCCTCTAATCGTTTTTGTCCCCCTCTGCTGGACTCCATCCAATCCATTCACATCTTTCTTGAAGTGTGGGGCTCAAAACTGGACACAATACCTCAAATGAGGCCTCATGAGTGCTGAGTACAGAGGAAGAATCACTTCCTTTGATTTGCAAGTGACTCTCCTGTTAATACAAACCAGGATGCTGTTGATTTCTTCTGCAACAAGAGCATACTGTTGGCTCTCATTTAATTTATTCATATTCAGCAAATAAATATTCACTGTCACCCCCAGGTCCTTCTCTGTGGTGCTAGCCAATCATTCCCCAGTGTATATTTGTGCATGCAATTTTTCCATCTCAAGTGCAGGACTCTGCACTTGTCCATGCTGAATTTCTTCTGGTTAATTGCACATCATTCCTTCAGTCTATCTAGGTTATTCTGGATCCTAGCCCTACCCTCCAGAGTGTCTGCAACTCCACCCAACTTAGAGTTATGCTCAAATTTGCTAAGCAAACACTCGATCCCATTGTCCAAATCATTAATGAAGATGTTAAATGATACCAGCCTCAGGATAGACCCCTGGGGAACCACACTTGATACCTCCTTCCAACCAGACATTGAGCCATTGAAGACAATTTATTGAACACAATGATCCAACCAGTTTTCTACCTACTTTACAGTACTTTTCTCCAAGTCTGTATTTCCTTTGTTTTCACGATATGCTCATTAACAAACTATGTCAAAAGCCTTGCTATATTCAAGGTATATCACATCCACTGCTCACTTCCTAGCCACGGAGCTTGTAACCTTATCATTGAGGGAAATTGGGTGGTTCAGGCATGCCAAAGGCCTGTTATGCCAAATGCCTAATGTCATTAGCCAGTTGTGCTGTCAATTTACATCCAGCTTTTTATGTTTCTCAAAAGTCAGGGTGATTACGGCTCTGTATTATTGTGCTACAGATAAATAACTACAAACAAATGTAAAGCTACAATCTTGCCTAGCATAATATCTACACAGAACAGGGTAAATTGGACTGCTAAGAATTTTTTCTTTCCATTTCTGATCCTACTTTTAATTCATTTGTGCCTTGAAAATCTAATCACCAGTAACATTCAGGCAACCAGTAACATAAATCGGTATTTGAAAAAAAATCTAGGGGAAGCAGAGGGAAGGAAAAAAAGAAAGTTCATATCAGGCTTATTTATTCTGGGAGGTAGGCTAATGAGAAGTATCAGGGTCCTTGACAGTTTGGTTGTTGCTGTATCATGGCTGGGACCACACTCCTATGAAACTGATGGGAATAAATCAAGGAATACATATTATGATGAGATTGACTTCTCCAATGAAAACTCTTCAGTCTTTAAATGTAATAAACAAAAGCATTGTAAAGATTTTACTAAACAGGGATTCCAGGTAGAGTGAAGAGAACAAAACAGAGAAGGTATATTTTGGGAGGGGTTTTCTTTGGAAAATTTGGGTTCATTGAGTTTTAAAAGAGAATTTCTGTCCCCCATTCTAATCTCTATTACAAACATCTTCCATTACTACAACTACTAATTTTAACTACAGTAACTTCTCACTTGCACAGCTGTAACTGAAATCAGAATCAGGTCCTTTATAGGAACTTAATATTGATCCCACTAAGGCTGATTTTTGCCTTAATGTTAATGTAATCTGGTCAACATAAAACAGGGATACCCTACTGGTGCAAGACAAGTAAGAACTCTTGAGCCTAGACCAAAATGTATCCTGAGGGTCTTTGGTAACTGGCACAACTGGAAGCAGCCACGAAGCTGCTTGGGAACTGCCTGGTATCTAACAACTTCAAGACTTGAGGAATCTAAAGCATCTTTGTGCCTTACCCCAAGCCTGCATCAAGAGGATTAGTCTTGGAGAGCTGGCTTATTAACTTTTCCTAGTCTTTATATGGATTTAATTTCAGAAGAGTATAATGACCAGAACCAGGTATCAAATTCAAACTTCAGTTTATTGTACTTAAATTAAAATCTTTACTATTAGCAGATAAAAAAGGTTGTTCTGGACAAGTGTTTCCTTAAAAAGAGAGCCAGAGAGGTTCCCAATTTCTAACTTCAGCAAAAAATAACACTTGACCCACTTTAGATGTTTCCTCCAGACACATTCACTTACAAGGTATGCATTTCTGGAATATCCCTGAAAACAAAAAACAGGTACAGAATAGTAAAAATAACAGCTATTTTCATTTTTATAATGTAGCCAATACTCTGAGTGGCTCAGGTAAGAGCTAGCTGCAGTTTGTTTTGTGTATGACATGTTTTATATTACTGAGATTTTAAATTAATTCAACGTACTGAAATGCCAGCAAAGCTTCTGGGAAAGATGATCTTGCTTCTTTGTACAGTTGTTCTAGATTCTCTTTTTTCTTCTTTTTCCCCATGTTTTATGCTGAGCTTATGCTGGCAACTGGAAATGAGCTAAGAAAAGCAAACGAAAAACGTATAATCTTTTTAAGTTCGTATTCTCACGTGGCTGTGTCTGTGCAACAAACAGATCTGAAATAGAACAAAAGGGTTATTTTATCAGTGGCAACAGAAATACTGAAAAGGAAACTGCAGGCTAAAATGGATCACTTTTCCAAAGAAATTTCACATTTCCAATTTCAGGTAAGCTATTGATTATGAATAGTAATTCTAAAAAAATATCCTGAGAGATTAACAATGGTGTAAATTTACTTACTTATTTTACAAATAGCGTACTAGACATCTAATCAACTTTTTATTTCCATCTAGACAATGCAAATAAGTTTATTGCATCTTATTTTTCCTATTTCATTTTGCTATCAACAACTTACATTCTGGTCTAATTTAGGGCTTAAGTTTCAATTGATTCAAATAACTGTAGGGTGAGCCTGTGCCATTTTAAAGTTTTAACTGGGATTTTTAACAAATAGTTCTCTGAAATATTTTTATAAGATTTAAACTTAGGACCTTTTGTTCAGATAACTGAAATGTGCTCTAAACTCATTTTACTGTTGTATTTGCACTGTTTGCAACCAAACAAAGGAGTGCTGTGCAATGAGTTCGACACCAAAGCTGAAAAGTCACCTTTCATTAATCAAACTGAGAAACACGCAAAAACTAAGCAGTATGGATGATGAAAAATAAGTTTTAAGTGATTTAAATAGGCTTACTTTATTTAAATAAATGTGTGAGTTCGTCCTTTAAGAGCGAAGATGACTGCATCTAGTGGGGGGGCGGGGAAGAGAAGACAGAAAGAAAGCAGCAAAGGAAAAGGCGGGGAGTAAAGAGAAAGAAAGGAGAGAGAAAAGAAAGAGAGAGTGGGGTGAAGGCTAGGTTTTGTGGGTAAATAGGTGACTTATAACCCTAATCTTTGCAGCAGAGGCAGGAAAACAACGACTGGACATGAGAAGTCCTCATTTTCCTGGCCACGCACTTCTTCACTGCCTCTGTCACACACTGCTGCTTGACGACTAGTGCTCTACTCTGGAGCGATGACCTCCAGGATGGACGAGTAATTTGCTCCCACGACTCCGGGTTGATGCCAAAGCTCTTTAAGGACACCTTTAGGGTGACCTTGTACCGCTTCTTTGGTGCTCCGTGAAAATGTACGCCATTTGACAGTTTGTCATAGATTTTCTTTAGCAGGAGAGTGTCGGGCACTTTTGAAAGGTAGCCGGCCCATCTTAGCTGTGTCAGTTTCAGTAAGGTGTGGATACTGGGGACAGCTGATCTTCTGAGCACCTCAGTGTCTGGAATCTTGTACTGCCACTTGATTTTTAGTATTTATTGCAGGCAGCCCAGATGGAAGTGGTTTAGTTTCTTGGCATGACATTGGTAGACAGTCCAGGTTTTGCAGGCATAAAAGAGGGTCGGGAGGATGATGGCTCTGTAAACTTTCAGTTTTGTTGACATTCTGATGCCTCGGTAGTTCCAGATTGACTTACAGAGTCTGCCAAATGCCATGCTAGCTTTTGCTAGCCTCACATTGATTTCATCATCAATGTGGACATCACAGGAGAGCGTGCTGCCTAGATAGGCAAAATTGTTGAGCATCAATAGTTGTTGGCCTTCAAATGAGATGTGTGGTTCCTGGGGTGTTGTGCCAGACACAGGTTGCACCTGGCACACAGGCAGTTCAGGGCTTTGGGTTCCTTTCTACTGGACAGAAGCAGCAGTAGAACTCAGCAACCCCAAGTGACTGAGTAGCCCTACTCAAGACCACCCTGCTTCCCTCCCCCAAGGAAGGGGCTAGAAAAGGTGCCCCAAACATTAAATAAATGCACACATATATTATTTAAATTAATATAAAATATTGAAATGTAAATATAAAATGTAAGTACAAAATATACATATAACATGCAAATATAAATATTGAAATAAATATAAAATATTATAAATGCTAGGAGGCATTTTAACGGCATACTTTTTTAATCAGGTAATGGGCCTGCTTATGTCAGCTCTCAGTGCAGAGAACTCCCACTAATCAAATACATCAATAATATATATATATTCAATAATATATAAATAATGGCAAGACTCTACAAACCTACTCTGATGAGCATAATGCTCTGCTGCACTGACCTTAACAGGACAAATGATGATGCCAGCCACTAGGCTTACCTGGAAATGCTTTCCAGATCAGGTGGGGAATTCAAGAAAGACCTTAAAACACCCAGAGAGGACGCCCCCTGTTGAGGCACTTAACTAAAGCATGTGCTTTTGTCCCACTGACTTTTAATACTTAAATACTGTTCTGAATAAGGCTGTGTTCTTGCACAGGGATCTATGTCAGCAGCTAGTAATTGCATTCTTCAGCATGGGTAGAATTTCACATTCTCACAGATCCAGCCAGCAGTCAGTCATTCCTTTGCTAACCATTTTTGTTTTGTCACGTTTCTGTTCAGCAGACCCCTTCTAGCTCCCTTGTTAGTGTGTATTTTGCTTGTCCTTCCCTCTCTTCTATTAAAACTATGAGCGTTTGTTATTCACTGCAGCTCTGATATCCATTTTGATTGTCATGGCTAGGAATAAAAGGGAGATGCGTATAAACACACCTAAGTGTGTTGACAATTGCACTGTACACCTCACAAATCAATGACCAGGATTCTGTAACTAGGTTGACAGCACAGACTTAAAAAAAACCCCAAACAGTCACACTAAAAGGTCACCTAAAGATTCTTCATTATTACATGAAATTTCAGAAAATCAGATATCAAATTCAGGCTGCCTGATTTTGCAATGGAGTAGAAGATATTACTGTCTCATTTCAATATTACATTTCTGAGCTGTGCGAGCTCCAATAATCAGGTCACGTTCGCCTGCTACCATAATTTGCAGCAGATGGTACCTGAGATTTTAATGCCAAGTGTTGGGCAGCGGTTAAATAGGGTGTCAATAGCTTCAGGCAGAAAAGCACCTTAGAGAAGGGTACTAGCCTTACCCCTGGCAGAGGAAATGCCCCAGATGATGGTGGAATTGGGGTCCACTCCATGATAGGGTAGACTAGGCTCTTTCACCCTGGTTGGCAGCCAGTCTAGGAGTAGAAGCCTGACAAACAAAGAGAAGATGTCCTCTGCTCCAGCTGCTCCTACAACTAAGTTGGCTCCAAATGTACTGGCACCTGCCTTTCCTTTGAACTAAACCAGCAAGGCCAAGAGAGGGAAACCAGTGTCCATATATACTATCCCAAGCTTTTGCACCCTGGCGAGGTAACTCCAGCTTTGCAGCCACAGTTGCAGAAGTTCAACAAGCTGATGCCTCACTCTGCAAATCTATTGTTTCATGAGACAGGCAAGATGCCTACGTATACATGTGAGCTTTGAATGCTACCACAGACAACTACTATAAAACAGGGTTTCTCCTAGTTAGTGCTATAAAACAAGCAGCATTACAGAAAACAGGATGGATTGTGTCCCAATTACAGCTCATACAAAAGAAAAAGATGTAAAGCCAAAAAAGCAAGGAAAGAAAGGTAAGCTAACTCTTCATACCTTTTATTCCTCCATCTGTACATTTCATTACCATCTACCACAGACTGCAACAGGAACTTCAACCAGTGCTTCTCCATATCCCTCTCTGAGATGATATTTTTCTCCTGAGTCACTGTGTATGTCTGATTCAATAACTGTGTTTGGTGGAAGTTGTTTGGTAAAAGGTGTATGTAGGGGCAATAGCAGGGTGGTATTCCTGGTGGGGCAGAATTTGGGTTGGACAAGATAATAAAAATCACTGCCTTTGAAAATCCCTTACATAATATTTAATCTAAAAACAATTTCACCTCCCCAGGTAAACTGCATGTCATGAAATCTTTTTTCTGTTGGGACTTGATAAATGGCTGTATTAAAAGATCAGCTGTTTTAAATCTGAATTTGATGCTAGTAAGCCACTGCCTTATCTCAGCTAATTGTTTTTCCTCTGAGTGACAGATCTGTTTCTAACAGTGGAAACTTCAGAATCCCAGCAGGGATCCGGCATCCTGGGAAGGAGCACAGATCAATGTGTTCATAGTTGTGTATCACTTCAAAATATTTTCACTGTGGAACCTCTTTGTGATGATGTTACAACTAAGTGACTGCTCTGTATGAAGAAATCTTTTTGCTCTCTTAGAGCCCCCTTAAGGTTAAAGCTCTGATCAGTACCTTTGTCCTTTATGTGTGTCCTGCCATTATTAATAAAGTTCAGCTTCTATTAAATTCTCTATTTGATCAACATTTTTGAAATAAGAAAGGAAAGGTGTTGATTTTAAGGTTGATATTTTCCAAGGGGCTTACAAAGTAATGCAATCCCTCTGGAACTGAGCATGTAACTTCAGGAGCTTTTGAAACCACCAGCAAGCTTCTCTACAAAATTTCACCTTTTCATTTCAAAATACAGGATTAAAGAGATAAATGAATACTCATTTCCTCTTTTGATTTGTATAACTATTGTACAGGTTTTTCTAAGAAACAACTGGTGGCTTGTATCCTGCTCCTCCATTCCCCAATACATGCATAGTTCAGAACTCTAGGCTTCACTCTAAATGGACAATGCAGTCCTGTGCTTAATACTGAACAAAGAAACAAATAGAGTCAACATTTCAAGCAGTAATTGTTAATATTTGACAAAAAAGTCTGTTCTTGAGATTAGGTGAGCTTCAGTGATTTATTTGTGAAATTCTCCCTGGGAGGGCATCAACACACAATTCTTCAAACTGGACTGGGGTGACTAACATTATTAGTTTACTAGATTATGCAAGCTGCCCAGAATATACAAAAAGGAGAGGGCGGGAAGCAAAGAGTTGATTACACATTTCAAGTGAGCAGGCACAATTTATGAGGGGAGCAAGACTAATTAATCTTCCCTCAAATAAGAAACCACTAATCCTAGCTTAAACATAGACCACTATCATTACAAAAGCTTCAACAATCAGTATAGGTATAGCCCCTTATTACTATTAATAGTCCCATTGAACCAGACCCAACCTCCTACAACTGCTACACTCTCCTAGCACACCATGCCAGTCTATGGCAGCAATTAACAGCTGAACCTTATTCATGATGTTAGCAGTCACTGTAACCACTGCCTGGACAACTCCCTCTTACAGTGGCTCACTCCCTCTTCTCCCAGCTGCTGACCGTTACCCCCCAGCCATTAGCTCATGACCCTCCCTGCATCTCCTATCCAGTATAATAAGCTTGCGCCCTCAGCAACAACTCTCTTCCTGCCTAGCACCATCACTGCCCTCACTCCTAGTGTCACTTCCTGCATCTGCAGCCACCAGCATCTTGGCTGGGTTCCGTCCACACTGCCTGTAGGCCAGCAATCCTTGCTGTTGCTGTTGAGAGATGCTGCTCACTCACACCACTGTGCTGCACTGCACCTGCAGCCACTATCACCAGCACAGTCATCCTCATGCCACCCCTCCACCTATAGCCACTGCTGTATTCACCCATTCATGATGTCAGCTGCCATCGCCAGTGCCACTACACCCAAGCCACCTCTAGAATCACCCCCATACCTCATACCCAAACCCCCACCAGCATCACCCCCGTGCCTCATACTTGAACCCCCGCCAGCATCACCCCGGCACCCCTCAGGCTTGCCACCTCTCTTTGAATCTACCCTGGGACGTTTCATCGCAAGACACAACGACATGAATGACTTTACATCAGGAAGGCAAAAAATACACACAGACTTAATCACCTTTTAAAAACCCACCGGCCTATGATATACATCGGATTCAACGTTTCATATTTCTGTGAACGAATGCCCTCACATTGATCTCCCGGGTGACTTCAGCACTCTCCTGGAGATATACGTCTCATTTCTGGAGACGCCAGGGCCGTCTTGGAGGGTTGGCACCCCCGGGCATCTCCGCCCGCTGCCCTGGCTCCCTTCCCGGGACCCCGCTCCCCAACGGTCCCAACCGCCGCTGCCCGGGGGGTGGGGGGGGAAGGGGCATTACCAGGGCTACCGGGCCTCGCGCTGCCCCCGGCACCTCCGCGCGCCCAACGTTCCCCGGTAACCACGGCAACGCTCCGCCCCCGCCGGCCGCCTCGCATTGGTAGGGCAGCAGCGGTCCCTGGCGGCCAGCGCGGGGAGCTGCAGTTGCGCGGGCCCCAGCCCAGGGGGAGCTCGGAGCAGCTTTGCTGCAGCTGCTGCCGCTCACCCTCGTGCTGCGGGGAGTGCGACTTGCCTGTGCCCTGTCCTGCGCTGTGCCTGCTTGCTCTGCAGTGAGACCCAGCAAGCAGGGGTCGGCTAGCCAAGGAGCCCTCCCATACCTTGGTGGGTTGCGAGCATTTGGCCCAAAAGCCTTTGCGCTGAGGGCTGCCCCAAGCTCCTGCAGAAGAAGGGGTGACTGTCATGGGACAGGGTGGGTGGCAGCATGGGCAGATCTAGGATTTTGAAAACGAGGTGGTGCGCCCTCGCCCTTGCCACAGCAGCAGTTTGTCTGCAGCAAGCTAGAAGCTTTTCTAACAGGCCAGGGGCTTCGGATCGGGTCAGAAGGCAACAAAAAACACCTTGAACTTCCTTGGAATGAGTTAAAAGTAAAATGCGGGGCTGTGGACCAGGAGCTGCATGAGCCAGAGCAGACAGCTGCCTGGCATTACAAAGGGTAGCTCTGCTGGCGGAGTACAGGCAGTCCTCGACTTACGACGTTTCAAGTTACGACCTTTCGCACTTACAACGTTTATAAATTGACAGCCTGTTTCAACTTTAGGACGTCAGTTTCGACTTTACAACGCTCGATCCGATGCAACGCCACACCTGCGAGCAAGTTCACTGCATCGCTCATCTCCCTGGAGAACGTCTGTCCAAACTTCCTCAGACACATCCTTTAAGAAAGCGGACGAGACTCCAGAAAAACCCGCAGCCAGGACTCCCGGGAAGATTCCAGCTGAGAACCCATCAAAAATTGTCCAACCAAGAGCCATTCAAAAAGTCTAGCAAAGTCACGTCAAAGAAGTCCTTCCAAATCAGTATGGTTGCTATTTACAATGTAAATCATAGTATCATAGTATCTAGGGTCAGAAGGGGCCTAGAGCAGGCCATCTAGTCTGACCCCCCGCCAATGGCAGGAACGAGTGCCAGGGTCACAG
>JAGPOW010003316.1:186268075-186280705 GCA_030014935.1 Caiman crocodilus
GGGGGGGAATTAACCCCTAAATCGAACAGGCCGGGGACAAAAGGGTTCAGGAACGTTTCGCCCTGTTTTCACTTTTCCCGTCCTGCACGAGAGACTCCAAGCCAATATAAGAAATAAATGTTTTACTCACAACTTAAACAGACCATAGACAGACTTTGTGAGTCACCACGAGGCACCTAAATGCCCCGCTCCGCCGTGAGGTACTTCAGCGCTTCGTACCTCACTCCGTGCCAGCAGTTCCCCTTAACTCCGTGAAATGTTACGGAGAGAAAAAAAAATCTCAACCGTGGGAACTCGAGAACTCTTTATACCTATCCGCTGCAGACTATCCGATGGGAGCACCCGGGGGGGAAGAAGGAAGTCATGGGCACAGGACCTCGATGAGGTTGATCAATCCTCCCGATGCTATGCGTGGTCCTGCCTTTCCTTTTCCCGGGCTCTGCTTTTATACTGCCCCAACAACCAATCAGCTCAGGTCTTACATTCGCACGTTTTTCAAGCAGCATGAGCCAGGGATTTTGCAGCGTGCATGCTTCGCGTGGCTAACTGGGCTGCACTCACTGCTTCCCCTTGCAGTGAGCACAGTTCTGCTGGCATTTGGTCACTGTTTATCACCACTTGTTTGCCACATGAGTGACATAAGTTTCTATTCCCAGCTTTATCACTGACTTATTGTTTGACCTTCAGTAAGTTGTTTCCTGCTCAATGGTTCAGTTTCCCTGTATGCAAAATGGAGATAATGATGCTAACATCCTGAGTAAGACCTTTGAGATCCACTGATATAAAGCACTACATAAGAGTTAGGATTAAAATAATTGCTTTAATATGCAGAAAGGTTATTACATACTGTGTGATGAACTGTAGCAATAATGGGAACCGTACAAGCTAGATCCATGCTCATTATAGTCGCAAGACACTAATCTCATGCTCTTTCTCAAACGCAATAAAAGGTTGCACAGGGTTCATAAATAATGTGCTTCACTGTAATTTTTCTTCCATATTTATGTAATTTTTTTTGCTTCAATCTGATGATAAAAATGTAAGTGACTGTTGCTGACCTGTTACCCCCAGCTCTGAGTGGCAAAATAGTACGTTCTGAGTGTCTGTAAACTCAGGCATATGCTGCAATTAATCCACTGTTAGGGGCTGAGTGAGAAGCATTTCTATTCGATTTGTTGCTGTGCCTGACTAAAGGCTGAGGATTTCAGTAGGTGGCAGGCAACTAATGAACCGGAGGGCTCATGGCAGAAATGAACACCTTGGCTACCTTCACTGGGAACACTGGCTACCCCCACTGTTAGAGCCATGTGCAAAATCTACCCTCCCACTGAGCTACTGTGGGGTTTGAAAGAAGAGCATCGCCTAAGCAGCTGCAGGGTTTCCATTTCCCATTCTGAACAGTGAAGTTTGGGGCTAGACTTAGGCACTCAGCTGTCTTTCAAGGCAAAGTTTAGGCACCACTCTTCTCTTTGGCATTTCCAAATCTGTTAGCAGACATTGCATTAAATCTAGTTCCGAGTGTTTTGACCCAGATCAAAGCAGGCCTAGCATAGTCACATGCAACCCTTCCAAGTTGCATTGATGCTCCTCTGCCAGTATGTGGCTAGTGACACCATACATCCTGGCCAGATTGTTAGGGAATGAACTTCAATAACCTTACTGATGCACACTGTGGTGTCCCTGGAAAAAGCGATAGTACATTTTATCTCTCATATTCAGTGGGAGTTGAAGTGGGACAGTGGACATGTATGTCTGTAGGGTTATGAGACAAAACATATTCTCCTGGAACAAATGTGACATCTATTTATGGCGCAAAGGGCTACCCCAGGTGCGTCTCTGCTTAATTAGCTGACACCTGTGCCTTCTTCAGCACTGAACACTTCCCAGGCACAGAAGGCCTGGGTGCTTAAGTGTAGATGGTCTGAGTGCCTGACTAAAGGCTGAGGATTCCAGTAGGTGGCAGGCAACTAGAAGTTAGGTGTTACAATGCCTATGTCCCTTTTGTGGATTTAATGTCACAACTCCTACTCTTCTTAGTTAATTCCCTTTTAATACACAAACATCACAGTAAAATGCAGAATCCCTGGCCCCAAAAAGCATCCTTTTAAAGGAGAAGACTTGTTTCCTTAAGAGCAAACCCCTGGAGCTTCTGTTTAACAAATTAACTGAAACAATATCATTCCTGTTGTTAATGCAGCATTAACAATGGTACTATCCTAACGAATGTGGCATCAATTGCCATTCATAATTTATACATTCTACTTTTGCCCCCCATCCTGTGCCTGTCTTGCCTATTACAGGGTAACCTCTTTGGGGCAGAGACAGTCTAGTCCCCTGTGTTTGCACAGTGCTCAATACAGTAGGGCCCTTATGATGTCTGATTAATAGCCCTGATTTAAAATTCTAAATTATATGAAGATGAAATGCAAAAGTGGTAAATGCAAATGCAGCTATTTATGCATGCAGTGAAGTGGTTTTAGCAGAAGGTCCTTATACTTCTACCTTTCTCTAGAGCAGTGATTCTTAACAAGGGTGCCAGATAGATTCATAGATGTAGGGTCAGAAGGGACCTAAATAGATCTTCAAGTCCGACCCCTGCCCTGGGCTGGAGAGAATACTGGGCTCAAATGACCCCAGCTAGGTAACTGTCAACCCTCCTCTTAAAAACTCCCAAGGTAGAAGCCAGCACCACCTCCCTTGGAAGTTGGTTCCAGATCCTAGCTGCCCTGACTGTGGAGTAGTGCCTTCTAAATGTCCAGCCTGAATCTACTGTCTAACAACTTATGGACCTTATTCCTTGTTACTCTGAGAGGTGCTTGGGTGAACAGGGTCTCTCCCATTCCTGGCTGGTCCCCTGGTAAGTTTATAGATGGCCACCAAGTCCCCTCTCAGCCTTCTCTTGTGAAGGCTGAACAAGTTCAGGTTCCATAGTCTCTCCTCACAGGGTCTGCCCTGCTGTCCCCGGATCATACAAGTGGCCCTCCTCTGGACCCTCTCAATGCTAGGAAGTGATAAGCAGATAAGGACAGGCTCAGACTCTCCCTCCCTGGCTACTCCCTACCTCTCTGCAAGGAGGTAAGTGGGAGGAGGTGGTGCCAAGCCCCTACCCACCAATAACATGCTTAATTTGTTCCACTTGCCAATGATATACAGGTGCTTTGGGTATGAAACAGGAGTTTGGAGTAGTCTAGGACAGGAATTAGAGAGAGTGTTGCACAAGCAGGTAGACCTGCAGGGGGAAATTTATGTAGGCAGGATGCAGTCACCAGGTTATGGGGAGCAGACTCTTACTCTTATTAAAAGTCTTATAGGATATTTAATGACAACAAGAAATGGGGAATTCAGCTTTACATCTCGACTGAACAGTGGTACAGTGCTGATCACAACTGAATACCCAGCACTACTTTCTATACTAGCTCAGTTTTCCTTCCTTCCTTCAAGTTCAAATCTGTCCGGATTCTGCTTAACTGATGATAAGCTATTAGATCACAGGCCAAGGCAACTAAATACAAGAGAAATGGGCCCGCTGCAAAGACCCACATGAATAAGTGAGAAGCTGTTTCTAATTTGGGATTTCCCTCAGCAATTCAGTTGAGCATCACTGTAACTGGTTTAAGATGCAAACTGTCCTTTTCAAGAAGAGGTGCCTAAAATTCAGCTCCTAAATCCAGAGGGGAAGCAAGCTCATTGAGCACCTAGGGTGCAGGGGAGTATGCTGACCACTTCAGATGGGAAGAGAGGGGCATGGGTGAGTGGAAGGAAAAGCTTACCTCCCAGGTTTAGTGCTACTACTGTAGCAGCATCAGGTCCACTCAGGTGACAGCTGCCCCATGGCTAGGTTCTGCTCTTGTTTATCCACCACCCCCATTACATACATATATACTGGGCAGAGTGTTGTACTTCCTCTAGCAAAGGCTCCCTGGGGGAGCACCAATCTACTCACTCCACCTTTCCCACATCCCCAAGATACACTATTCAGTACAGCACTGTTATGCTTGGCTCTTATGGTTGGGTTAAGCAGTACAAGGCTTCTCTTCCTGTAGCAAAGACTCCCATGAGCAATTCTGCACCCACTCCTAGTCAGCACCCAGGGCTGTTGCCCCTCTCACCTTGCCCTAGTTATGCTACTGCCTAAATCCATATTTAGGACTTGAATAAATGTCCCAATTTTAGAAAAAACATCCCTATGAAGAGATGGGGTGGGGGGAAATGGCAATGGAGAAAACCATTCTTGATTGAGGAAAATAAATTAAAAAAACAATAGTCATAAGAGCATTCCAGAGGTCCTCTCCTCCTGTTGCACTCCAGCAGGTAAAAATGTAACTGATGTAGAAAAAAAAACCCGTTTTATTTGTATTAGTTTTTATAAGCCAGCTTTTTTATTTTTATTGGCTTTGATAAAAACTTCACACACAATTTAAGGGCATTGACAAACAACTGTGTTATCATGCATAATTTAATGCAAGATCTTAATGCAGTGAGTTGCCAATTCACAATGCTCTCCTATAACAATCTGGCTGAGGAGAAACCCTCTACAGAGTTAATACCTGCTAAGGAACATGTTTAAAGGTGGGAATGTCCTGCTTTCAGAAAGGAAGAGAGTGGATGAACATATGGACACAATGGCCTTTAGCCCAGGATTTAGGAGACCTTAGTTCATGCCTGTGTTTTGTCACATATTTTCTGCATTAAGAAGTCATTTAGGAAATTTAGGGACAGAGTGACTCTCTGCAAACAGAGAGAGTCACACCTCCCATCCATGGATGTTGTACAGTTTAGTGTGTTAAACCTTGTGAGGAGCTTGACTACTGAACAGGGAGTAGAGGTGACTTAAGCTTGTTGTAAATGGGGTAGACAATGATCTACTGTTGGGTTCTGTTCATATAGCTATTTTGCTTCTAGAAGCAGGAACCCTTCAACATGTACACTGTCCCACATTTTCAGATGCATCTTTCTTATTGTTGTCATGTTTCCACATACAAATAACAAAACATGCATTATCTTTCTAGGAAATACTATATACACTACATATTCCTTATACACTAAAGGAAAATATCAGCAAGGAAAATGGAAAGTATCTGTTCCTCAGTCACTTAGCAGCCTTAAGGATAACAGGATGGGACAGGCTTTACAAGCGGGTATATGCTAAAAATTTACATAGAAAACAAAAGGTATCATAGTTTCTGTTTCAAACAATTGTGATTTTATGCCATTTTTCTTTAAATCTTTCAAATATTCCAACTCACAACTGATGCAGGTGGTGTGAAAATTCATGGGAAGGCAGTACTGGAGCTTTTTCACATGTAATCTTTCCTCCACTCCTCATTTGGATCCATTCAGAATAGCCACTCCTCACCTCAAGTTTTTGCCAAAATAAACATTTCTCTAAAAAGGCCTGAACCCCTAGTAAATGGGGCTCAGGACTGAATGGGAGGAAACTTCATGACTGCAATGCTTCAGCATGAGTCACCAGCCAGGTGACTTGGGTTAGGTCTGCAAACAGATGACTCAGAATAGGTTGATCTAAGGTGCTAGAATGAAACATTTATTGATAAAGGACTGACAAATTGAATACGAGTTACAGCCCTCTAAAAAAAATGGAAGAGCCATCAAAATGTAGGGTATCAGTCCCTACGGTAATATTGGAGGGTTGTTTTTCCCCTTGCTCAACTATAGAGCCCACCATAATGCGTCTCTTCCCGAAACACAGGTCTCCCTAAATTGTAACTTCAGTTCAGCAAAAAAGACTGTTGAATAGGCTCTCTGTCATGAAAATTATCGAAGTCCCTTCCTAGAAAACATTAAACCAGGACTTCAATAACTTTCATGACAGAGTTATGGTTGTGTTGGTTCCAAACACTTCATAATATCAGAGCAACATGTCTGAGTACCTCCCTCCTCTTTTTTCAATTTTTTTCCACTGGGAGATTTGGGGGCAGGGGGGGAAAAAAAAAAAAAATCAGTGTAAATAATAAAAACTGAAGCAAAAAGCCAAAAGTGTTTTACATTTCAAAAATAAAAAGTTTTAATTGGAAAACAATTGAAAAATTAATTTTATTTCAGAATATTAATTGAAAACAAATGTTTTCAGTTTGAATTTTCTGGTTGGACATTCAAGCCACTTAGATGAAACTGACAACAATATTTTTCACCTAAAAATATTTTGTGGTTCAAAAAATTTGGCCATCTCTAATAAACAGCATAAGCACTGCATATTCTTTGCCTAAAAATTGTCAAGCTTTTTGGAGACCTCAGAGAGGAAAGTTAAGCATGAATCTGAAGGAGAACAGGAGATAGCCCCATAGCTCATACTGAATGTAAGGGCAGCAAGGAAGACAGCAGAAAAACACTTCTTCAAAAATTTGAAATGGATGATGAAGCCTGGTGCACTGACAGTGCTAGTGGACCCTAGATCTAGTGCAAACCGTCTCGCTAACATGGAATGATTCCAGGAAAAGGCTGGATGCTGTAAAGAGGGAGCTAGTCAAGGGATCAAAGTGGGGAGTGATGCGGTCCAAGCAATTATCAAGGGAAATGAAGTACACAGTGAAAATTAGTTGCAGCTGAGCTAACAGGTGTCTCATGTCAGTCCCAGCAAAGATGTGGTGGGATGTTTTAAGGAGATCTATATGCTCTCTGGATTCAGCTGGAACAGAGGAATCTACTTCATTTAAGTGTTTGGTTCACTGGGAGCTATGCCAAAGCACTCATTTATATCTCTTTGACAACAAAAATACAAGGTGGGGGAACAACCCATAGGTAGTTTGCCCATGGCCAGGGGTGCTGATTACCTAAAACTGCATTCTAAATATTTCAGAAGCAGCTGGGGGCAAAGATTTCTTATGGTGATATCTCTAATTGGATCAACTGCATCATTTGAATTAGTTAGACAAGCTTTCAAGTGCAAGAAGCTGGGACATCTCATCCTAATGATGCACAGTCAGGGCTTCAGCAGTCAAACAATCAAATCAATCAAACACAAGCACAGCTTTAATGCTAGTAGGAAAAATGTTCCATGGATTAATAGTATCATCAAGTGCCCCACTTGATCTATATTTAACTTGCTGCAATTTGTTTCTTGGGATACACCTGTCTCAAGTTCAGTACTTGTGTGTGGGCTGGGGTAGGCAATAGATCAGCCCTCTTCCTGTTTACTTCTCTCAGGCTAATGTGGACAAGAGGCACTTGAAAAACAAATGTTACAGCTGAGTAGAGACTTAGGCTTTAGTAAGGTCACTCACTCTCTCCTGACTCACTTGAATGGAAATGAAGTCTTATCAAACATCTAGAATTTTATGAGATAATGTATAAATTGTATTATAATCATTGCATTTCTACTAGGGGGAAGAATGGAACTACTGGAGGTTGTAGGTAGAAGTTCCACAGTTAAAAAAGAGAGAAAGAAGCATTAGAGATAATATTGTTTTACTTGTTCTAAAAACCGTTTACTCAGTATTAGGGGAAAGAAACTTCTCTCTGGTTCTTTTTCCATCTAATGAAGCAAGCCCTCTACTTACCAAAAGCTTATGCCATACATCTCTGAATATCTGGAGGGGATAATTTGGAGAGTGGTTGCTAGACTACTTGCAAATAACAACATTGTTCCATTTGAACTCTGCATTCTTCTTGCAAAAAATATTGATAAACTGAGTTGTTATGAGCTCTTGCAGCACTGTAACTTTCTACTTTTATTATTTAAAGCTTGTAAATATTTTCCTCTGAAAACTCAAAACCCTTAACATATTTTAAAAAATATACTTCCACTTCAAACCCAATATCTCAAAGGGTGAACATGTGCACATACCCAAGTTAAGGAAAGCAATTGGACTTCTTCCCCCCTAAAAAGCTACTACATTTGTTTTTGTTTGTTAAATAGACTTTATAAGGCAGCAAATTTCCAGACCTACGGGGAGCCCTGAAGGCTGGATGACAAACACTCTGAACTGAATTCAGCTCATGGCCTGGAGGTTGAGCACTAGGCTAGAGCAGAGGTTTCCCAACCCCCAGGCTTGGTGGGTGGGCTACTGGACCAGAAGTGAACTAACAACCAAGTCTTTTTTTTACCAAGTATAAAAAAAAGGGTTGGCCGCTGGTCTGCAGTACGCTGGTCACTTCCGGACTGCAGTTTGTCGGTCCATGGTCACTTCTGGTCTGTGGACTGGTCCACAGTCACTTCTGGTCCGCAGTCTAAGAAGTTTGGGAACCACTGGGCTAGAGCATTTCATATTCCTCTTCAGGAGGATACTTCTGCCTCCTTCATGATCTGAGGTTCAGTATGTTCTACTAAAGCTCTTATGCTAACAGCAGACTACCAAATACAACTACTGTTTTTCAGTAAGAGTCACTCTTTTTGTTCAAAGGGCAGTCCAACATGATCACAGTACAGACCTGTAACTGCTTGTTTACTTAAAAAGAAAAGAAAAGGGACCTTGAATGATTGAAGGTGATATTGAAGGAATAGAAAAATGTGAGCTCTACCATGCCTAGCTCATTCATAACATCTGACAAAGCAGGCTTTTGCCTATGAAAATGTTTGCTTTTCTGAACAAGTTAGTCTTGAAGGTGCCACTCCACCCGGCTTTGTGAATGCCTAGTATATGCAAATGAGAGGTCTCTCCTTATTACTGTCCTAATTTATCCTTCTAGAAAACATAGGATTACCTCAGCACAGCTATACAAACATCTTCAAAATGTTCTTGTCACTTTTAAAGAAAATTTGCGATGCTTAACTCCAGTTCATTTCAGATCTCTGACCTAATTTCAATTCACTTCACCATAATGGGGGCAACTTTGAGTTATCCTGAAGCACAATTATTCCCTGCTAACATAAATGACATTACTTTTCTTTTCCTTTTTCTGATAGAAGCTAGATGCTCATTATAAGCTTGATTTTTTTTTTTTTTTTTTTTTTACTTGCATACCAAAAACCTCAGCTCAAATATCTCAAGTCTACACTACTTCTATATTAGTTCAAACTCAAAAAACTTCAGATCTGCATACTATATCAGGTCAATTATATAATCTATTAAGGCTTGGTAAAGCATCAATATGGACATAATTTGAGGACTTCTTGGAAAATTTGCTTTCGCTAAGCCATGCTTTAGTTAAACCAGTTATCAGCCTCAGTATAGCAGCAATTGGATGAAACTAAGTGAGTTGACCTCTACTGGAAGTCAGACCAGATGATCTAATGAACCCTTCTGGGTTTAACCTCTATGAATAAGTTCACCTACTTAAAACTTGGCCCCCACTCCACAAACACTTAAATACAATAAGACTGTTCATTTAAGCCGCTTGGGGCATTGCACAGAGAATTAAGACACAAAACTAAACAGCCTGATTGAATTAGCCCTCAAGAAGAATGTACATGATCTGAAAATGCCACCATGAAAGCCTTCAAAGGGTCATGGGACAGTGCTGTTGCGCTGCCACTTGGGACCTCAAGCCGGGCATGCTACAAAGGCAAGGTGCTCTGTGCCACCTGCTGAGCCCAGCAGGCTTTTCTGTTGTGCTGAAGATGTAGCTTTGCTCTTAAAAGCTGCTGACCCCTAAAACACCATGACCAGCGACTGGCTAGGTGACAAGAGGGGAAACTTGTTAGGAAACGGGAGTGTGTCACAGGTTTAATAAAGGGGCTTTAGCCACTGAAATTATTTTCAGTGGTGAAAACAAAGCCCTCCTACAATCTTGGCCTACCACCGAGTTCCTGCTGCTGCTGGAGCCCGAGCCCTCTCCCACTCCCAGTCGGGCAAAATCACCCCAGGCTCAGGCATAGGTGTGACATAAGTCCGTTATCAATAGACATGGCTAAACGCCTTTTGGTCTGACGCTCACACACAGACAGAACAATATTTCACCCATATTTATATACAAGAGTTGTAAAAAAACGAACAAATAAAAGTAAAATCCAAGATGGAGGTAAGGAAATCCAGGGCAAGGCATGCCAGGAAGGGGTTGGAGCAGATAGCCCCGTGCTGCTGGCCGCTCCCTCTACCCAGGTCCTGGGCAGGGCAGGGGCAAAGCACGGCGGAGGTCAGGCCGAGCCGGGCTCCACAGGGCAGAACGAGGGGTAGCAGCACTGGGGTCCCGGGTGCTACCAGCCCTGCCCCTCCACCAGCCACCGCACACCTGTACATACTACATTCATTTAAAAATAAAATCGAAAAATCACCCCTCGTTTTGTGCAAGCCTGAAAGTGTCAGTGGATAAACACTGAAATCAATGCTTTAAACCCAACCAGACGCTGATTGTAGCCGGGGCAATTAAAAGCAAATCCAACCCCACGAAACCTGGCGAGCTGCCTCGCCCTCAGGCCAGGGGCCCGAACCTGATGCGCCCCGAGGTGGGGGGCGGGAATCGAGTCCCTTTCCCACGAGCGCTCTCCCTGAGCTCCCGGCCGGGCGGGCGGCCGGGCGGGCAGGCACCGCAGCGCCCGCCCCAAGCAGGGCGGGCCGGGCCGGGCCGGGCCGGGGCCGCCTCCCCGGGGACACTCGGCTGCGGGCTCGGCGGAGACTGGGAGCGCGGGGCAGCAGGTGAGCGGCGGTCGGGGCTCCCCCGGGGCCTGCCCGTGCAGCGCGGGGCCGCGGGTGTGCTGCAGCACCTCGCCGAGCCACGGCTTCCCAGCTGGGAGCCGCGCTCTCTTCTTTTCCCTCAGGCGGAAAAGGGGGCGGAGAGGACGCTTTCCCGAGGGTGAGGTGGCGGAGAACAGCTGTTTTAGGCACAGTGGCGATGTACAGCCGTGTTTTCTTTCGGGTGACCTGTCGCTCGCACCTGGAGGCAGGTTTATCTCACCAAGGCACCGCCTAACTCCTAAAAAATGTGTGTGTGGGAGTGAAACTATGGGAGTGAAACTCCCCGTGCTTGTCCTGCTTCAAACAAGCGGAAAGGCAGCCGATTAGGAGTGCCCTAGATACAACTGGAGTGGAGATGTGGGATTGTCTCTTGTGCGGGGAGTCTTTGGTGGGTGGTATATTGACTGATCTGGCTTGTCTGCCTTCTGTGTAGCTGTAGATGCTGTCACACCTACTGGTACAAGCCAAAAGTAAATCTCAACTAAAGGCATAACTGACTTCCTATAAACTAAACAAATCTGGCTGGGAGTTGAAATCCTCCTTCCCTGGTGAGAGAAGTCTAGGTGCATTTAATGGAGAGTGACTGTTCTAGGAACAAAGCTGCTTTAACGTCCTGGCGCTTTAAGAAGCTGTTAGTCACCCCTGCGCTGCCGGACACATTTAGGAAACAGGGTGATGAGGGCAGTGTAGGAGCCTGTGGGAGTTCAAATTGAGTTTCCAAAGTAACCCGTTTTTAATCCCTGTTGACTCTTAAAGGGAGATTTTATAAGGGTCACTAATGCCATGTAAGGGGGGAGTTGAAACCTTTGTTAGAAATGCTACTGTTTGAATGAGAAGGATCAGCCACTCATGTCAGATTACCCAGACTTTCTTACAGGGCCGCACACGTCGCTAGGAAAGCAGGCAGCGCGCTGGGGTTGTTCCACATTACGCGGCCTGCAACTGCCTCTGGGTTTGACGCATCGCCTAGGATCAGTCACTCAGTCCAGCTTCAACTCCTCTGTTGCTCCCATGATTATCGATATTACCCTTTTTTTAGCATCTGTATTTATTCTCTTGCACTGTCAGTATGTGCTGGAGAACTGGAAAAGGGCCAATGTGGTCCCCATTTTCAAAAAAGGGAGGAAAGAGACCTGTTAGTCTTGACTTGGTCCTGGGGAAGCTCTTTGAGGAAATTATCCAGGAGCACATCTGCAAGGGACCAGCAGGGGAGATTATGCTTAGGGGCAACCAACATGGGTTCATTCGAGGCAGGTCCCGTCAGACCAACCTGGTGGCCTTCTACGACCAGGTCACAAAATCCTTGGACTTGGGTGTTGCGGTGGACGTAGTCTTTCTGGACTTTAGGAAGGCCTTCGACACTGTTTCTTCTCACCCCATTCTCATTAAGAAATTAGGCAACTGTGGCGTGGATGCCTACACAACCAGGTGGGTCGCCAGTTGGCTGGAGGGCCGCACCCAGAGTGGTGGTAGACGGGTCTTTTTTGACCTGGAGGGATGTGGGCAGTGGGGTTCCGGAGAAGGACAGGCTGCAACTAGATCTGGACAGTTTACAGAGGTGGGCGGATGAGAACAGGATGGATTTCAATGCAAACAGGTGCAAGGGTTCACACCCGGGGAGGAAGAGCCAGCAGCACACCTACAGGCTGGAGAACTCGATTCTAGTCGGCACAGAGGCAGAAAAGGATGGTGGAGTCATTATTGATTCCAAAATGAACATGGGCTGCCAATGTGAGGACGCAGTCAGTAAAGCTAACCACACCTTGTCATGCATCCACAGATGCATCATGTGCAGGACCAAGGAAGTGATCCTCCCCCTCTTTGCGACACTGGTCAGGCCACAGTTGAAGTACTGCATCCAGTTCTGGGCACCGCACTTCAGGAGGGATGTGGCCAGCACAAGGCAGGTCCTATGAGCAGAACCTGAACCTGTTCAGCCTCCACAAGAAAAGGCTGGGGAGTGGGGATTTGGTGTCCGTCTATAAACTAGCCAAGGGGAACCAGCAGGCATTGGGAGATTCACTGTTCCCCCCAAGCACTACCAGGAATAATGGACATA
>JAGPOW010003316.1:186291061-186304924 GCA_030014935.1 Caiman crocodilus
CTGTCCTGACCCACACCCCCTGGCCCTGCTGGTGACCGAACCTCAGTCCCTTGCCTACCCGCCCAGGCCATGCTCGTGTCCCTCATTCCTGTCCCGCTTGGGCCTGAGCATGGTGGCTATGGCGGCTCCAGCTCAGGTGGGCGGCAGCAAAGTGGGTCCAGCCTTGCCGCAGGCTGGAAGGAGAAAGAGGAGAGTCCTGTGGCACACCCCCCTGCCCTGGGCTGGGGCTGCTGCCCCCCACCAGGCACCCTGGTCATGGCCCCTCCTGCCCCTCAGCAGCGTCTCCCAGCTGCCCTGCCCCTGCGAGCATGGGCACTGGCCTTGGTTCTGACAGCCTGGCCATGCAGCTCTCCTCTGCCCCTTTCCCCCTGCTGGAAGTGGCAGGTGCCTTCCTGCCACCCCTCTGGCCTGCTGCAAGTTCACAACCCTTTGAAATATTCCTATAACCCATTTTTGGTCATGATCCACAGGTTGAGAAACACTGGTATAAACTGCTACGGCTCCAGTGTCAGAACTTCCTTAGCTTCAATTTGTACCGGTTGAGGTGTGGTCTTTCAGGTGCTTATGCATATACTTAACATGACACAAGTAGTTGGAGTGAAGTTGGAGGGATTCCTTGCACATAATATTTCTCATGCATAAGCATCTTTGGGATGAAGGGCTAAAATATATAGCTAAACTGTGCCGAAAGGCATTTACCTATTCAAGATTACCTATTTATCTATTCAAGATTATTTTTTGAGAAATTACACACCTTGTGATGCTGTACCCTTGAGTGGGATTGTTCGTGTTGTGTCAGTGCCTTACAGGAGGAGTTGCAACATTGGAAAGATGGTGTTCTTGTGTTTCAGGGTTCTGAATTTATTGTTTCTCTTTTCTAATTGTTTTATAGAGCTGTATGAGTATATACATAGGAATTACTTTACTAAGCATTGAAAGTGCTCTCTCTAACATAATAGCTAATACTTTCTACTAACCTCTCCTCTATATGAATAGTAGGGATTTATTAAGCCTTTTTGAAAGAAAAGAATGTCTGCAGTTAGTGTGTCAGAGAATGGTGATGGGAGAAATAGTAATTACCTCTCCTAGCTGTATGTTCCTTACTATCTAAAACTGACAGGTCTGTGATTCATTTCCTCAAATCAATAGCCTCAGGATCATATACTTTTAAATATGTATGGGGAGTAACATTCCAAGGCAGGGCACAGCTGCCAAGTAACATCTAAATGTTAGTAATAAAAGTTTCCTAGTAAAAGGAATGGCAGGTTGCCATACATTTTGTCAGAGGAACCAAAACATCTTGCTATTGTCCCCTTAAGTATTTTTAAATTGATATCATGTGTTGATCTTTTCAGTGTTAATTAACTTTTGCCTTCTGGTTTAGAACACTTTCATTACCCAAACAGTGGAGAGTTATTTGTCAGCTATTAACATGTTGAAAACTTTGATCTCTAACCAAACAATTGAGTTAGGCAATTCTGTGTGGCTCAGCGAAGTTAATGATGCAGAAAAAGAGTAGTTTTCCAAAGTGCTTGCATTTATCTGCTTCCATTTCCACTAAATTAGTGGCAGTTTGGCTAAAGCCAAATGCTTTTGAATATTCCACTTCTGAAAGCCAACGTTGTTTTGTCCTACTGGCCTGTGTGTTGTTAGATTAAACTTTCCACAAACTGCAACCCATTACACATGGGCTTGAAACAAGCAAACTAGGCTCATAGGAAGTGGGGAAGGCTGAGTGTTCAGTGTTACTCCATTATGGTGATCCTTGGGCTTACAGAGGAGAAGCTTTGCAGAAATATGTTTTCTCTGCATTATAACAAGTTCTGTGTGTAGGAGTTTTTTTAACCAAGCCATTTGGAAATGGAATGAAATCACTTCAGTCTACTTGTGTTTGCAAAATCATCTCCAACTTTGCCCAGCCTTCTTCTGGCTATGGAGGAGACGGTGCTTGCTGTGGAAAGAAAAGACAAGTCTAGCAGAATATTCTTTAGTTCCCTTTACTTTTAATATGTGTTTGGTTAATACCGGTCTGCAAGGTAATTCGTGGCACTGTCAGTACATAAGTAGGGCTGAGTGAGCTGGGCCTAGACCTGGCTGCTGGTTTAGAGGAAAAAATGAGCTGGGCAGAAGAGCTGTTGCACTGCCTGGCCATATGAGCAGGGTTTGGGGATGCCAGGGACAAGTAAGGCTGACCTTACCCCCATTTTCCCCCCTTCCACCAACTCTGCACTCAGTACCCCCCACCCCCTTCCTACACAACAGGATACACAAGAGTTTTGGCTGCGGTGCAAAAATAGTTACAACTCCTGCTGTTATACCATGATAATGCTATATTGACATTTAGGCTTTATCATTTTACAAATGCTGTGAGAACTACTTCAGGGAACTGTAAAATCAGCTGGTCTGGCTACAGATATACTTGTATTTATTAAGATTTAGATGCATAGATATGATGGGAAGAGACTTCTTGGGTTGCAGGGGTCAGAGCCTCTTTTACAGGCAACCATGTCATATAATCATTTTCATCAAATAACTAAGCTTCATTCCTGAAGTATCAGTTTCCCTTTTTGTCTGCAAATTATATTTCTTTGGTCCTGGCTTCCGCTTCCCTTAAATGTAGTTATCTCAGCTTTTGGCTTATCCTTGTTACTGGCCGTGGCATTCTGTGGAATGAGGAAAACAAAACTCAGAAAGGGGTTGCATTCATGCATTTTTAGCAACATTATTTCCCTCCCTTTTTTAAGGAAATCTGAGGGGCATAGGTGGTTGAGAGCACGATGCACTGAATATGTTCATGGTAATGGAGCTGCTTATCAGCTGGGGCTGCAAAGTGACGTTTCACGGTTAGGAGTTGGCTGCATTGTGTGGCAGTGTCTGCCAAAAACCTGAGAGCCAGAAGGCGTGGGATTGGCATGCAACATTTTTTTGCCTTGAAAGAAGGCAGAGGCTAGAGGGAGGCTTTTCCTAAATGGAGTGCTTGCTGGCAGCCTGGATAAGACGTATGAGAATTATTTGAGATGCTACGGTTCAATGTTAGGATCTTCTAGTTTTTTGCATGCAAGAGAGGTTGGATGGCACATCTCACAACATGTGGTAGGGATTAGCTTCTCCATTTCATATCATACTGGCAAAGTTGATATATTTGGGTTACCACTTACTCCTCCTCAACACATGCACCAGGTAGAGACAAAATTGTGATGCATTGATACTGCATACTTTTTAGGTCTAGCACTTGTGTGGTGAAGTTTGGACTACCTTTATCCAAGAATACTCTCCAGGAGAGAAGTGGGGCAGGCTAGAGCTTGTGCTTCTTGTGTAACTGCATTAAGGGGCCCTAATACCTGATTAGGCTTTGAAAAAACTACTTCATGAAATCTTAGTTTGTAATGTTGCCAGCCCCTAAGCATTTAAAAACCAGGAGTCAGGTACACTGGTAAGTAGCTTCATCTTGAGACATGAAGAAAATAAATTTATTTTATTTCTTTATCTCTTTTTATTTACTGCCTTGTTACCAAGCCTTTTAAGTTGTACTTGATGCATGTTTTAGGCTTTGCTTGGCCACCATGAAGACTGGGAAGTCTTTGAATGGAAGCATTTCTCAAATACTTGCATGTCTGTAAAAGCTGGGGATTCAAAGAAAAGAACCCAAATATTACAAGAGTTGGAGTTCTTAAAGCTGGCAACACTGAGGTCAGTTTCTTCTGTACATGTGGTTGGAAACTAGATAATGCAGTGTATCTCTCAGTTTCCATTATTTAAACAGCTTGATAACAGTGGTGACCCTTACTATATTAAGGAAGTGAATTTTGGTTAAACACTAAAACTTTGCAAAGCTGTCACGAGAGAGACATGGCAGTAATTGTGTAACTTACTCAGCTGGGAGTCTTTGTGAGATGCATGTTGAAAGACACAGGAATTTATGTGCTTGTATCCTTATCATTCCAATAACTCGACTTTAACTGGAGAGTTGAAAAGTGTGCGTACGTGGGCACGTGTGTGTTAAGGGATGGGGTAGAAATATAGAGCATTGATTCTCAGCCGGGATTGTGCAGCATCCTGGGTTTCCGTGACATCCTTTCAGAGGTGCTGCAGGGCGCCAGGCTATTCTAACAGGGTTAGATGTACTAACATGATTCCCAAAATAAGCCTAGAGTTTTCACATAGGACTCCATAGTGTCAAAACTATTTTGACCTTCTGTGATTTTTCTGAGATCTTTGCAACAGTACATTTGCATTATTTTTCATATTAAAAAAAGAATGAAAACTAAGCGCTGGCATTTTCCAAGGCATGCCTTGAGTCTAACAAGGTTAAAAACCACTCATATAGAGCACGCAGGCACTGCTCTAGTATTTAAAGAGCTCTCTCTGTTTTCTTTAAGGATCAGTTGTTCCTGGTATTTGGAAGACCTTCTCTAAAATACTGTCTTCTTTCCCTACCTTTGCTTTTCTTAGAAAGGATTCTTGAAAACAAGCTTGAGTAGAAAGGGAAAGATCAAACTACAACACTAAATGAAGATGGACTGGGAATTATTTTACCTGCATCCTTAGCCAGTTACTCACGTTCCCCCCACCCCACCTCCTCCCAAACTCCCCCTACTCTCTTTTTTTTTTCCTAGAACAAATAACGGTTTTTAACAAAAGCAGTGGCTTGATACAGATATGACAGTATTTTGACACTGCATTGAATTTAGAAATCTAGTTTTAAATTATGGTGCACATAAGCTCAAAGTTTTATGATTTGTTACTGGAATAAAAGCCGTGCGTGTTTAGCAGCAAATTGAAGCCCTGTCCTGAAGAGCCACAAACTTGGCCATGTGCACAGAAAAGAGTTTTATACTTAGTCTAGAAACTGTGTAAAAGGATGTACAATGTGCTAGTTTCAGTTAGTGATTGGCATGCGTCCAGCAAGCAAGCTAGTGGGGAAAATCAGATGTTACAAATCTACTTTCTCTTTATCACTGGTTACTTATAACTAATCAATTTGGTGATTTCAATAAATTGGACCCTTGAGTGTGCCATGACCACTCCTTTACTGATGTGTCATGCTGTTGTTAACCCGAGTTTGAGCCGCCACCTTGGCAGGATCTACAGCAAAGGAGGTGCTTGGTCATTGACTAGAGTAGGGCACCACAGCTAGGCAGTGGGAAGAAGTGGCAACAGCAGTAGCCAGGTCCTAGTCTCAGTCCATCTTTGACTCAAACTGGAAAGATGCCTGCCTGCCTCTGGAAAACTTTGCTGATTACTGGGCTACGGATTTGGGAGGTACTAAGAAAGCAAAATACCCTGCAGATGCTCATTGTTTCCGGTGGTATGTTTTAGTAGGGGGTATTCTGTGTCTATTGCCTGTAAGTAAGATCAGGATAAACTAATCCAGTTCAAGGAAGCACATCCAATTATGATGTATCTTTGTATAGAGATTTACCAGTATTTTATGTTTCCTCTTGGAATAGAGCGTGACGTAGTGGGGTTTTGCTTTTGTGTATGGCTTGTAGTTACTGAGAGCTAAGCCTGTGCTCGAAGAGCTGAGCAGGATGGCATGATTCAGGCCTTGCTAGAACCAGTGTTTATTTTGGGGGAGGGCAGAGGTCCTGGCCTTACACTATTTTAAATAAGTTCAGCAGCTTCTGGGAAGGCAAGACAGAACTCAACTTGCAGAGTACAGGGCCCTCTGCTTCCCTTTTCATACCTTAATGATACATAATGACTTCCTAAGGTAACACCTCTTCCTTTGGCTGCCTTCTAAAGATATTTTTTGGCCTGAAGCAGACATAACTGATTTATATGACAATTACCCGATAAGTCCATCCAGGAGCTGTCTGAGATTATTGACTACAATGTAATTTGCTTTTACTTTTGGCATATATGCACCTGCCAGTAAGCCAGTGGCCAAGGCTTGGGTTAACAGTGGAAATGCTAACATGGCTGATATATTATGACAGGTACTTTCCATCTCTGAGAACTAAAGCTGATCATCTTTGTTTATTCCTCCACTGGAGTGGAGAACCATAAATATGATCAGCACTGCTTCTTGACATCAGTAGCTGGAGCTGGACTGAGCACTTTTGGGTACTGGCTTACACTTAAAGAATGGAAATTCAGATTGTGTGAGAGGAGGCAGGGGGGTGGATTTAGATTTAAGTGTTCTAATAAAAAAAGTTCTGTCCAGGTCACTAATGGAAGGGGATATGCAACCTAAAAGACTTCCATCAATCCCTTTAGATTGCCCACTGATTATAAAGTGGAAATCTGATCAGACTAATGCCTGTAAAAGGGTACCATCTTCCTTTAGGACTTGAAAAACATGTTCAATCTGCTTGTTTCAGTGTGGAAAGGGAACTTTTAGCATGATTAGTCGAGCCAAACTTAACTGAGTTTTGTACCTCAGTGCATGGTGAGTAGAATTGTTAGCTTAATTCCGGTTGCTACACTTGCTTTGTGATGGCAGTAAAAGACTGAACTTCTATATTGTAGGTTGTTAGTACTTGCTATTATAAAAACTTTGGAACAAAACTGAGGTGAAAAGTTTTGACAGGATAAATTATGGCAGTCTAATGTCACTTTTCTGAATAATAGCCTGGATCAATTTAGTGCCTGGTGCTTTTCACCCATCTGCAACAAGATGGGTTATCTGTTGACATGAATTTTTTCCTTTGTGTAATGTCAACAAGATTATCTTGCTATAATCTCATATTTGAGCTGTTTCCAGATTACATTGCTACAGTGAACAAACAGGGTGGTCAATCACATGATGCGGTTTAGTTAAAATGCCACAGATGTAGTTAAAGTGCCAGATGTTTGTGTTAAAGTGCAAGGAGATGTGGGGAGGGTGGAGGGAAGCCCAGAATGTTTCAGTGATAATTGTTTCATTGGTGTAGCTATCCTAAGGGAGGAGTCTGCTTTCCACCCAAGTAGATAAAGTCTGCTGTCTGCATGAACAGATCCAAGATCTCTGCAGTGGGGGTGCAGCCACAGCCCCTCCCACAGTGTGGTGCATGCCACACACCCCTTGCCAGGGTCCTGGATGGCAGTGCAGCGAGCTCTTAGAGCTCACCAACATCTCGGCACAGCTCTTGATCGGAGCTCTGTGAGGTCTATGAGCTCCCTGACTGGTCAATCCCTGTGGGGTCTGTCTGGAGCATCTGCTTTTTGGCAGCTTCTGAGTGCAGGGGTAAGTGCCACAGCTGTTCACCCTTCCTTTCCCTGCCACTGAATTCGGGGGCTGGGAGAAAAGAAGCAATGGCAGCAGTGCTCCCCCACTGGGCTCTAGAGCTGCATGGAAGCAGGGGCTGATGCTGCCACCCCTGCTTTCCCTCTTCCCTGTCAGCAGCAGGAAAAGATTGGAGAGGGGACAAGCAGTGGTACTCAGCGTCTGCTTTCAAGCAGCAGCTGATGAGCTCAGCCTGTGCCAGCCAGCTGGTGGGCTCAGAGCTCATGGCACACGTAGCACTCCAGCAAGAGCTGCAGCTAATGCACAGGTGAGATCAGAGTTCATTGTGCATGTGGCATGTAACCAAGGCAGGGTGCAACCATATTGCTGCATCCCTTCTGGATCTGCCTCTGCCTGAGTAGCCTCCTGAGGATTTCACTAAGGTCTTGGTTGTTTTGTCTCCTCTTCTCTAACCTCAGAACATGCAAGTCTTGTAAACTGCTTTCACTTTATAATGTTGCCTTCTATTGTTACAGCCCATACAGAACTATGACAACTCCATAGCTTACAGCAGTGTACAGTGTCGGGGGGTGAGAGGAAAGAGTAGAGGAAAGAGATGGGGGAATTGGCCATTTTATGGCACTAACACAGGCTGGTTCAGGGGTACTCGGTTTTGGCTCTACCAGCTAGATGAATGGCATGGGGCTAGTCTGAAGGCCAGATCAGGCCCCCAGGCTCCAGGGACCCCTCACCATGCCAGGATTGGGACCTATGCTGTCCTGCATGCACAAGCTAGCATGCAGAACCCTGGCCTGCAGAGTGTCCCACATATCCTAGGGGAGCCCTGCGGGCTATATGTCACGGCATTGGAGTCTGGGTATGGGCCAGGGGTTGAGCACTCCTGGTCTAATGAACATAAATCTTACGTTATCTTGAATAACCCATGTCATGGATGATTCATTTGCAGCGTAGCATGACAAATTTGCTATGCTGGTGTGATTGATACTACCCAGCAGTTAGTCACCCAAGTCCATACTGGATGAGGGAGGAGAGGAGGGCAGTTTTGTGCCATTTCTGACTCGTATCTCATGTCACATCTACCATAATGTGTTTTCTTAAAGCCCCATTTCCTGGATTCATGAGAATCTCTGCTTTCATCTAAAAATAAAAGCAACCGTCTAGCTCTTCTGGGTGCAGAGAACAGCTCAAAAGAGTGATGCACTTCACTGTGAAGGATACAAAATCAGAAAGTAAATAAAAGAATTCTCAAATATATCGAGGCTAACTTATTCTTGGGCGCCTGATATTTTTAATACTGGGGTTGGTAATATATCTTGCTTCATCTCCCCGCCTGCCAACACCTTTTTCTTGAGGATCTTTGCAAATGAAAACAAATTGTCCCTCAGCTACCTGACACAAGTCTCCCTCATCATTTTACAGATGAGGGAGACTTGAGGCATGGAGTTTGACTGATGTGCCCCAAATCACCTGGAAAATCTTGAGGCAATTGAGACAATGCAGTATACCCAAGTCCATGTGTTTGGATGGCAGGGTGTTATGAATAATGTCTCTGCAATGTACCCTTTCTATTTTCAATTCTTCCCTAGATTAAAAAAAAAAATCATACCTATGTGGAACTTGATGCTCTGTCTTTTCATGTGAGTCATGGCATTGGGCAGGAGTATAGTTTAATGACCATTTTCCTGAAGAAGCTGCTAAACAGGTTTGACTTGAAGTGACCATTTTAACTTTGAAGTATCATTTTTTTTTGCACTGAACAACTTGTTAGCTATATTGGGGGTAGGCAGGGGAGGGCAAACCTAGTGCACTTCCCTTAGTCAAAACAGCAGACCTTATTCTTCCTTGTGTTTTTACTTGTAGGTAATGTTTGAATGCTTCTTGCCATTGGATTAACAGTCTGTGCTGGGTCAAGGAACTTCTTCACGAGAGAGAGAGCTGAGAGATGGGAACTTCCATAATGCTTGTGTGATCTGAACAGGAATGCAGCACCCTGTTGAGAGCCTCTTACTGAGGAAGGCACATGCACGTTCTTCTATGAGCAAACCACAAAATTCAAGGCTTTTCAGACCTCTGACTGCAACGTGGTCCCAAAGAATCTAGTGCTGGTGAACCGTACAGACCTGAGACCTCAGTTCCTTTGCATTTTTTAAAACAGACTACAAATTCAGTCATTCTTCTCTGCCTCCAACCAAGCGGGACTTCAGGTTTCTCTGATTTCTATTGAAGCTGTCAAGATGATTGACTTAGGCTTCCTAACAGAGGAGGAGCAGGAGGCAATAATGAAGGTGCTCCAGCGGGATGCAGATCTAAAGAGATCAGAAGAGGAGAGGGTCAGGTAAGCAACAGACACTCCCAAAGCACTTGACACTTGGCTACTGCAAAATACATCTGCCTGCTTGCCTAGTGGCAAGAAAAGAAGAACTCAAGCTCTGTAGAAAGTTACATTTCTTAGGCCTCTTCTATACTTTGCTTTGTTTAAAGCCTTTAGGACATTTATGCCTAGTATAGGCTGGTGCCACTGTTTTAGTCTGATTTTTACAGGCACAGCTTGAGCAAAATACCAGGGAAAAATAACTGTATAATGGTTTACCTATCCAGCATAAATGAGCTGCAAGCATGGTGGCTGAAATCCTTATTGTAGGCCTGCTGTTGGCTCCTTTTTGCAAAAGGAAAAGTCTTGCATGTTAGCTTTTTCAGTCAGTTGAGGCGCTAAACAAAGATTGATAGAAATGTGGGAGTGGGTAAGCCCAGTGGAAGAGTGTTGGTAAAACTACATCTGCAACTGCTGAGGTGAGATTTGAAGTCCCTCTTTAATTATTTCTAAATGCATGAGGCCTCCTTGGGGTTATCTTGCTTTCCATGAGTTGACATTCCTCTTAACATCTATTCAAATAGTGTTCTTCTCAAAGAACATCTGTCCTGTTCAAATATATAGTGGTTGTTAAATGGATGTCATACAGATAGCGCTGCTGTCCTGGTAAAGAGCCTTTCCTGATAGACCCTCCCTGATGGTTCATATTGTGACCTGAAGAAGAGATGTCAGGCTTTTACTCAGCTTGACAACTTGCTTCCCTTTCTTCATCAGACCAGTGCTGTTCAGGTGACTGAGGCAGGAGTTACACTGCAAGCCCTTTGGTTGTACAGACACTTCTGTAAATAACAAAAATTGGCAAGCGTCTGAAATGACACTTTTACAGAAAGGAATATTAAAGCCATTCCAAAAAAACATTCTTAACGTCCTGGCCGGCTGGAGTAATGGCATGGTTCGTTAAAGAGATCAAAGGGTAAATTTGGTCTTCATAATGCAGAAGGCCTATTGCCTCCAAGTTAGGTGCTGCTTTCACATGCAGTAAGTCAGAATGAGTGCCTTTGTGTCTTAAGAACAGGCAGAGAAATATCATATTTAATCCTGGAGTGGTTTAAAGTGATGCTTATACACCTGGGTAGGGAAAAAAGGTAGTGTGTTGGGGGTACCCAGGACTGAATGTGTTTGGGGCACCCCAGAGTAGAAGCAGCACCTGGTGAAGGCAGTGATCAGTGGAACAGTGCAAGTGATTCTAACTGTGCTACATGCATTGTCTGTGTCTGCACCATTTAGTGTTGGCCATTAGTTGTTCTAGTTTAAGCATGCATTTCCATACATGTGTTGAACTGTAGGATACAACACCCTATACTTTCATTAGTTGATGTGTTTCTTTTGTTTTTGTGAAACTAAAATTTCCTTTTGGTTTCTCAGAAGCCAGGACAGTGGAAGCTTCCACCTAGAGCTGTCTACCCATATCCCAACTGGCAACCAATTAAACTCTCTTTTTTTGTATACAACCATCTAGTCTCGGTCTCCTGAACCTCGATTTGTTCTCAGGTGAACTCCACAGCCATGCACGTGCTCCTAGAGATGGCTTTAGAGAAAATGGTATTCTGGGCAAACTTGTCAGCAGTACTGCTTCAGGCAGAGGCATGGGACACAGTCTAGTGGGGGGACAGAGTAGCATAGTGCACCAGGTGGGCAGGCAGGAAACTTTACTGCTGCCCACACTGGCCGGCCTGGCCCCTCTTAAGCAATTTCTGGAAGCAGGGGGTGGACTGGGCACCGTTCTTCCTTCCTTGGGTTGTGGCGAGTGCTGCTGTGAGTGCACGTTGCTCACGTGTATGTGCACAGTGCCCCGGGTGGTTTCTCACGTTGCCCACCCCTAAGGCCAGCTCTGCATACTTCTGGACAGCTGGGATAGCAAATGCTAGGTCAACAGTACATGTTGACAAGAGTCAGTGTGCATGTAATTGAAATCCTAACTTCCTCCACTGTTATATAGAGAATCTTAGGTTTGAAAGAGCCATTACAACAATCCATTCTTTCAATGGTCTGCAAATCAAGTGCTCTCAGAGAGACTGAACAGTAGATCCCTGCTGGTAGATCTCCTCTTCCTACTGGTCTGGAGCAGTGAGTGTGCTCTGGAGAGCTGGTCTGTGAGGACAGAAAAGCTGTGGCTAGCAGCTTTGTCCATGCTGCTTCTGTCAATCAGCGTGAGCTACCTGCCTGGATTTCTGCTGCGTCTCATGAAAGTGAGAGACTCACAGCCAGAAAGCTGAGATCACAAGCATTAGCCTCCCTCCTGCAGCTGAACTGACATTTGTCTCTAGTGTACCCAACCCCAGCAGGGTGTTGGTAGTCATCTACACAACTGCAAATGAACCTGCCTCGCTGTTCACCATCATAGTTTGCAGTGCTGGGTGGGTTAAGGACACAGCAGAGAATTCCTTGGCGTTTGCTTCCGAGCAATTCCTGGCTCTTCCTTGCTCTTTGTGGTTCAGAATAAATACAGCGTGGGGCACTGCTAGGGAATGGTGACATACAACAGAAATATGGTTCCAGTTGTGGCTTCTTGGTGTCTCCTGTGGCCAAGTGACTGCCCACTGGCACCGGACTGTCTGCAACAGCAAAGTGTTGTGGTTGTCTTCACATCAAGATTCCCTGCTGTGGTTATGTGCCCTTTTTTCCCTGGAAGAAGCCCTTGAGTCATACATAGAAGATGCTGTCATGGGTTCTGCATTCATTTGTTTGCTCCCTCTGTAAATTAGGGGAAAATAATGACAGGGGAGTTCTGATGTGATTGTAGATAGATCTGTCTGCAGTCACCACCACTGTACAACATGCCAAACCACATAACATATACCTTGATGTGGTGCAGTTTCTAAGGGCTCTGGGATGGTGTGATAAAAGCAGAAGGCTTTGGGTCTCACTCTACCAGTTCCTGAGCACCCTCCGAAGCTTCAGCAGGAGTTGATCCTCTGTTGGCCCTACAGGGATTGGGTTGCTTCAACAGGTTAAATTCTTTCTACCAAAATGCATCCTCAGGTGCTGAGGGGATAAAAGATTGAAATGTTAGGCCTGTGCAAGGCTTCGGACAGAGCTTCAGATCCGGAGAAGCTTTGGACACTTTGGGGTCCAAAGCAACACATCCAGGTCGAAGCACAGGCCTCGTTTGGCTTCCCGAAGCGGTTTGGAGCCGCCTTCGAGATCTGGCCATAGGGTATAATGGGGAAACAATAAAATATCTATAATTTTGTTATTTTGTGTCCAGTTTGATTGAAATTTTCAGGGCTAATAGACTGCAGAAAGCATGAAGTCTGCCAAGCGTCAAGAAGATTGGTGCAGGGGTTTGGAGGAAACAGCACTCCAAATTCTTGAAAGCAAAGCACATGTCACGTCTAGGCATTACAACATAGCGGGGTGAACACCGTAGGGGTGGTAGCTCTTACTGAGGCCACAAAGCCTGCCAAGTGTCAAGAAGATCAGTGCAGGGGTTTGGGGGCAACTGTACCCCAAATCCTTGATAGTAAAACTCCTGTCACATCTATGTGTTACAGCACAAGGGGGTCAAAACTGCAGGGCTGGTAGCTCTTACTGAGGCCATAAAGCCTGCCAAGTGTCAAGAAGATCAGTGCAGGGGTTTGGGGGGAACTGCCCCTCAAGCTGCAGACAAGCAAAAATGGTGCCATGGGTGCTGTGGGACTGACTCTGTCCTGGGCAGGGAGGGAGACACTGCTGCAGGCCTGGCTGCTAAGCTGCTGTGTTCCCAGTTACCAATCAATCATGGTTCACTCAGGGACCAGGGGACTAGCTCAATGCACAGGACCTGGCTACTACATAACAGCTTAACCAGAATCAATCAGCACCTGCAAAACCAGGCTAAGGAGAGGAGAGAATCAATTCAGACAATCAACTGCTGCAAGAAAGACACAGTCTTGGCATGAGTTTTTGCCTGTCAGCAGCTAGGGGTGCAGGGCCCCAGACTCCCCCTGCACTGATCTCCTCGACAAGTGGCAGGCGTCACAGCAGGGCCACCATCCCTGCAGCTGTCACCCCGCTGCGCCTTAGTACACACAGGGTCACCCATGGCACAAGTTTTGCTTGTCTGCAGCTTGAGGGGAAGTTCCCCTCAAACCCCTATCTCCTTGAAACCTACCTATCTCCTTGAAACTTGGCAGGCTTTGTGGCCTCAGCAAGAGCTACCAGCCCTGCAGTTTTCACCCCCCTGTGTTGTAACACACAGCCATGACATGAGTTTGGCTTTCAAGAATTTGGGGTACAGTTCCCCCCAAACCCCTACACCTATCTTCTTGAAACTTGGCAAGTTTCATGATCTCAGCAGAGGCTACCATTCCTGCAAGTTTCATCCAAATCAGAAAAAAAAAAA
>JAGPOW010003316.1:186305024-186343939 GCA_030014935.1 Caiman crocodilus
GAGGCAGTGCCGAAGCTTCAGTTGGATCGAGGCAGAAACCTGGTCCGGAGCTCCAGATCAGATCCCTGGCATCTGAAGCAGCTGGATCCAAAGCCGGATCAGATTGCTGACGACTCTCACAGGCCTATGAAACATGTTACATCAGCTTTACATTGCATGCAGATTTGTAGTGCATTATAACAGCTTTCATTCCAATGGGATTAAGGCATGTTGCAAACCCAACGTAATATGGAAATGCAGTCATCCCAAATGCAGTTTGGGATGTGGTTGTCAAGAGTATGCCTCATAAGAGCTATAATACAAGCTGATGGAGTTACTAATCTCTCCCCCAGAACAACTTCCCTTTGTCTTTGCTCCCAAGGCAACTTATCAAAGCTCACTTATCCTACTTTGTACATCTCTCATACTTCCTCTTAGCATACAAGTTTCTTCTGTGTGGAAATACTCATGCAACTCTAACTGACCTCCTTCTTCTACCTATGACTGTTGCTCATTTGAATCCTGAAGATAAAATACCATTTCTTTCATAAACAGATGCTGCTTTGTTGCTCAGTATTTCTCTTCTGGGGTGTCTGAGTGACACTCAATCTTTTAAGGTTTTCATGATTTCAAGACATTTGGAGTATGCACGTGCTCTCACACCATGGCTGCGGCCTGCAAACAGAAGGGCAGCTTGTGTGGGTAATGTAGGCCTCCCAGCCCGAGTGCTGATCTTTTAGAGCCTTCAATTCAATGCTGCGGCTAGTAAAGCGACCAAAATGCTGGCTTGCATCCATATGGAGAAGCTGGCATGCTTCTCAAGCAAATCGCGGGGCATCATTCTCCCCTTGTACTCAGCCTTGGTGAGGCCACAGTTGGAATACTGTGTCCAGTTTTGGGCCCCACAATTCAAAAGGATGTGCAGAAGCTTGAGAGAGTCCAGAGAAGAGCCACGCACATAATCAGAGGTCAGGAAAACAAACCTTACAACAACAGGCTGAGAGCTATGAGGCTCTTTAGCCTGGAAAAGCGCAGGCTCAGGGGTGATCTGATGGCCACCTATAAATTTATCAGGGGTGACCATCAGTGTCTGGGGAAACATTTGTTCACCAGAGTGCCCCAAGGGATGATGAGGTCGAACGGTTATAAACTACTGCAAGACCGTTTCAGGCGGGACATAAGGAAGAACCTGAACCTGTTCAGCTTCCACAAGAGAAGGCTGAGGGGGATCTAGTGGCTGTTTACAAACTAGTCAAGGGGAACCAGCAGGCATTGGGAAAGTCCCTGTTCCCCAAGCACTCCCGGGAGTTACAAGAAACAACAGACACAAGCTAGCAGAAGGTAGTTTCAGGCTAGACATCAGGAGGCGCTATTTCACCGTTGGGGTGGCTAGGACCTGGAACCAACTTCCAAAAGTGGTGTTGGCTCCTACCCTGGGGGTCTTTAAAAAAAGGATGGACAAACATCTGTCCATGGTTGTTTAACCACAGTACTCTTTCCTGCCACAAAAGGGGGTCAGACTAGATGACCTCTTCAGAGCCCTTCCAACCCTACAACTATGAAACTATGAAGAATTTCTTTACTGTCCGAGCCCTCAAGGTCTAGAATAGCCTGCCATCGGAGGTGGTTCAAGCACCTACATTGAACACCTTCAAGAAAAAATTGGATGCTTATCTTTCTGAGATCTTATGACCCCAGCTGACTTCCTGCCTTCGGGCAGGGGGCTGGACTCGATGATCTTCTAAGGTCCCTTCCAGCCCAAATGTCTATGAAATCTATGAGACACTGTAACACACTGATCATTCGTATCCATGTCTTTCACAGCCCACTTCCTAGCATACTGGTGAAGTAAGAACAAGCTGTTCTGCTGTCTGCAGTGGCTTTTACTTGGAAGGTCATTGCTTCCCTGGTCAGCTGGAGAACCCTATCTTCCTTACTTAACTTCCTGTTGTGGCTCTGTATGCCCTGGATACTTTGCAAATCCTCCTCTTCAAGATGGGGTCAGTATTAGTGTCCTGCTGCATACAGTTTGATCCAGAGCTGTGGAGCAAAGCATTTGCCACATCCTGGCTATGAAGATCCTGTGTTCAGGGACAGGTTCCCTGATCCTGGGGTCCCTGTGCTTCAGGACCTTTAAAAATCCCATGTATATTCCAGCTGTACTTGTGGTTTTCAGACGGTGGTGCACAGAGCTATAGGACCGATCCCAGGGCTGGGACCAATGACCTGGAACTATCATCTGTCTGGCAACTCGAGCTGTCAAAAATTCCAAGAGGTTGGAGAATAGGAAAAACACTGTGATGCCAGCTAATCTGTAAAGGGAAAATGAGCTGACCAGCACAGATGGAGGAGAGCATTGCATTACCTCCAGCTTTAGGACATGTTGCAAAACAATAGTTTGCAAAACATCCAGCTCGGGTGCAGTCCTAGTCCTGGGATTGACAAACAGATGATTATCAGTCCCATCCCTGGGACCAAACCAGATCATGCTATATTGTGTGTGCACCTGGATTTCAGCTTGCTGGTTCTGGGGGAGCCTGGGATCATGATCCTAGTCTCTTTCTGCACTGGCAAGTAGTAATGGTGCAATCTGGATCAGTTCCCAATCCCCAAATGGCATGTCCTGCTATGCAGTTGTGGCTGGGGCTTGAGATTAATTCATAAAAGTCTCATTAGTTTAATTCTCGTGTTCCTAGAATTCAGGATGAGAACAAAATGGGAATATTCAGGATACAGATTTAATCTGATTTATTCACATCACCAGAATGGTTATGTGTCCATACTGCCCCTGCCTGCCACATAGTTAGGGGAATACTGCTGCTGATCAGAAATAAGGTAGTGAGGAACAGAAATAGTAGGAGAACTTTTCTAGCACAGTGCTTACACACTTCCAGAGCCTATTCAGTATTGTTTATACTTTCCACCTAAAACAGTTGACTAGGCATAAAAACCTCTTGTTTCTCACATTGAGTACTCGGTCAGCTTGCAGAGAAGTTGCATGTAGTCTCTGCTCAGGAGTCATGTCTGCTGCTTGCAAACCTCTTCCACTTAGTTACCAAATGAACCCCAGAGGAGTAGCTGTTCCTAGGGGTTATTTAAACATCTGCAGACTAAAAAGGAATGTTTATACACAGCTTAAGGTTTAAACAATTGTTCCTTTTGCATTGCAAATGCTCATGGCTGCTTTCCGACCTCCAAGATTCCTTACTGAGCTCGGGGAATTAAGAAACTTCAGGCACTTTAGAAGTTAATGTTATAATCCCCTACATCTGGCATTCTCCTCTTCACTTGTTTAACTAGCCTATAAAATGTTTTTACCTCTTCCAAAAGTGCCTGCCCTGACTTTTTCAGAATCCTCTGTGTTTTGATAGTGCATTCACAGGGGAGGGGTTCTGACAAGAGTTTGCAGATGTGGTGATGCAGGTTTTTTAAACAAGCAATTTCTCAGTACCAGCTCTGTGTTTTTGCCTTGTACTTGGAACAGGACTCCAGGTCAGCAAGGTGAAAACTCTCCTTTAATGGTGGTGTCAGATAATTAAGCTGTCTCACTGCAGCTCCAGAGGCAGGAGCTGCCTCAGGTGACCCAGCTGTAAATGGGGCATAGGGTCAGGCTGTTGAGTCAAAGGCAAGTGGAGATGATGCTAGATATATCACTCCCTAGTGTACCACTGGCTAGAGCAGAGGTGGCTAACTTGTGCTAAAAGTGGCATGGTAGCTTGTGTGTGGCACATGGCATATTGGGGAGGGAACAGGGAACATAGTGGCAAATAAGGTAGAGAGCAGAATACTAGATCAGGGAGAGGAAGGGGATTGGAGTTGCACTTGGGGAGGGTTTGGGGGTGATACATGGCACACCAGCCAGACAGGTCGGTTCCCCCTGGGTTACAGAAACTGGTGTGCCTTATATGCCTAACCCGATAGGCCACTTAGGCTCAGGTGGACCTTTGAACTAAAATCAAGTTTCTGGTAATAACTGATTGTTTCAATAGCTTACTAAATGGGCTGGGCACTCAGTGAACTAGAGGGAAGAATAATCCCCATCTTGAGAGCATCACAGTTTAAGAGGGTGAAGGGTAAAGCAAAGTGATGAGAGTGGTTGGCACATAATAGATTACTTGTGTGGTGGTCTGTAATAACACCTTACATTTTAGGTAGTGAGGGTGAGTTAAGGGATCCTCTAGTGACGGAGGGACTTTGTGCCGTATATGAAAAATATTAGAATTTTTCATCTGACTTCCATGCACCAGTTCATATGTAAAGCAGATCTCATGTTTCCCATGCATCTTTCACAGGATCAGACTATTGTGGTAAATAACCTGAACTAGGGGTTTCCTATATGGCTGATTGGTCTGTATAGATTTCATGTCTACTGAATTGTAGACAAGATTTGACTTGTCACGGACATTGTAGAACAGGCTCCTAAAACACCCATTTTGTAGTAAGAGCACGGCATTTGTTCTGCATGCAGATTCAGTGCAATTTGGCTCTTCTCCCAGTGCTCTCAAGGTGAGTTTTTTCTTACTTGCAACGAAGAGTTTAACCTAGTTCTAGAGAACATCTTTTATGCTGTGCTGTTAACTGATGTAGACTGTCAAGTAGCTGGAAAAATCTCTTCACATGCAGACTTTTAATTTGCTTTATAAAGCTCTCCTATAATTCTGTACCCTCACATTTTTTAGCTAAACGCTGCTGTAGAAAGAGGCAGCTAAGCACAAGCTTTCTATAGTCAATTTTCAGAGTAAAATTGCCCTAAAAAGTATGTGATGGGCCAGCCAATACATTACTAGTTGTTCAGGAACTGTAAGGTAAAACTGTGCAGTTAATACGTGAAGCTGTGGCTGCAGTGCCTTTTCTGCCTGTCAGCTTGGCAAGCTGCCTGGAATCTCAGTCGAGCTGCATGGTGATGCTCGTGTCAAGAAGTATCAGCACCTTAGGCTCCTGGGAAGTGGTCCATGGTCCTATTACTGGGTGAGCCAGACCAGAACACAGCTGCTACTCCTGGCGTGACATTGCAGTTTAGCAATGCTAGTAGACCTAAACAGCCATGAGCGACTGGTGCCTCCTGAATCTGGGGGGGCACTCTCAGAAAATACTGACCCTGTTGGGGGTGCATCACCCCTATTGACAGTATCAGTGTTGGCTGTCAGTGGGGGCACCGGCCCTGTCGGGGGACATGTGCACCCCCTGTCAGTCGCCTGTGTAAACAGCAGTAGAAACTGTTTTAAGGCTTGAGTTGGCAGATCTGATGATGAGCAGGTTGTTTATTTTGTCCCTTTCCAGTGAAACCATGTAGTCCATGTATATATTACTAGCAGGAAACATAACTAACGCTGCTTTGGTTTGATCAGTTTGATTTTTTTTGTGCTGATGCTAGTGGTAGCCTGTCTCGAGCCCTTCTTTGTGTAGCATTGTATGGATTTACAGCCATGACTGCAGCAACTGCTTAGGTGTGTTTGTTTAGACAGTGAGATATCTGCTAATGAGGAACATCCAGAGCTTTTCCTAGGAACCATAGGTAAGACCTGAAGGGAAACTGGAAGTTGGCCTTTGGACCAGGGTTCTTATGAATGCTTCATGAAGAAGGGAGGCCTGCTGCCGAGTTGAGCACAGGGCTTCTTCTCAGTTCTTTCTTGCTTTGTTTCCGCTGCCCAGAAAAGCATGGACCAAGGGTGCTGAATGCTCTGCTGTTACCAAGAGAAAGAGGCAGGCTGGGGGAACAGAAGTCAAGCAGTCAGACCAGAAAGTCGAACAGAGGTCAACAGCAATAGTTCGTAAGCATGAGAGCCATAAAGAGCTCTAGTCAACGCAGGGGAAAGAATTAAAGGCCTGTTTTGTGACCTATAAAGAGCTGGGTCAGTGCATTTGGAGGCTTTGCCTGGGGCAGCCACACTTACTTTGTGTGTCTGTACGGTGTTGCATCTGGTGGTGCAAAAATAGTCTAATGTGACATAATTTGGTTAGTGCTAGATAGGGGATGTAGCAGCCAGATCTAGCCAAGAGGCCTGGGTTCCACTGGGGTGCAGACCAAGAGCTGTCACTGGTGATTCAGCACAACACAGACCTGGCCTGCGGAGCCGTTTTCCCCACGCCCCTTGGTTCAGCAGCCAGCACAGCGGGAAAGGGCTAGCAGTGCCTGAGGCAAAAGGAACTGCATTGAGCAGACTCAGCTGAGGAACGCTGGCTACGCGAGTCAATGCTTCCTCCTCGGGAACCTCGGGAGGTGCTTGTTGCAGTAGTGCCCGGGAGCCCCACCATGCTGGATGCTGTACAATACAAGTGAAGTAGCCCTGAGGAGAACACATTCTGGTATGACACATGGAGGGAGCGAGGACAACAGGCAGCAGTGTAAAAACCCTTGTGTGCTCTATTAACCATCTCTCCTTATATCTGCACTTGTGGCTGTGTTATGAATTGGCTAAGCAGGGATAGATAAGCTGATTGATGGTTGCTGGAGTAGAGGGGAAGGGCTGAAACCCCTTGGGGTGAGTATCCAGTTGCTCCTTTCCTCCGTTTTGGGAGCAATTGGAAGGAGCATGTTGCAGACCAAATGGCTGGAAGGCTGTTGGGCTGGAGGCCCTGTGGTGTGCCTGCCAACAACTCTGGGCTCTGCCACAGTTCCTATCAGGATTGACTTCACAGTAAACTGGTGACTATAACACTGCTGCCTCTCAAGGGGATGGCACTTAGGGTGCCTATTATACACCTGATCCGACGTGTTCTGATTAGAAGGAGCAGATTCGATTAATCCAGTCTGCTGGAGCATGCTAATGGGAATGCTGCAGCATCTAAAGCTCATTGAATGAGCTTTGAAATGCCCCTACTGTCATTTCGAAATGTGAGACAATGAATACACAAGATGCTGTAGACGTTTAAATTGGAGCAGCTCCTGAGAGCAGCTCCCCTCCAGCGCAGCCCAAAGCACATGTATTGCCATCCTTAAATTGTGTTACAGAAGCAGCTGTAAGTGCTTGCCACCGCTCTCTTGTCCTGCCAATGGGCCTCTGTGCAATTCACTGGTGCCTAGTGCTGCCGTTTGTCATGTAACACCAGTTGGTTGAGACATAAGGCTCAAGAAAAGAAAGAAGGAAGGGGGAAAGACCTTTCTGAGAGTGGAGGGTTAGGGTTTGCTGACAGTGTTGCTTCCAGAGATCTGAAGGATGCAACACCAAGAACAATGGTGGCAAGTTTTCAATCTTTATTGCATCAGAAACTACAAGTCCATTGATCCTTTCTTAATACAAGGACCTTGACCATATCTGCTGCTCTCTGTATGTTCCAGCAACCTAAAGCTGGAGTTTGATTAACTTAGCCCACAGCTATAGGAAAGGCCCTCTTAGGCATGATGGCTGTATGTCATGTGGTTTGCACCTCTATAATAGAAAGAGCTTATTTTCTCTTAGCTCATTTTATTAACTTACTTGCTGAAGGATGTGTCACTGGGCGGAGTAGATAAAGGGTGATTTAGCACCTGGCAGGTTGAATCTAGTTCAGCCCTGTATATGTTTAAATATCTCAGGTATATCTCTATTTGACTCCCTTTCATGCTTGTGTCCAGGCTACTCTGGCAGTTATAGACGAGTAAATTCCAGCAACTTAGATGCACTGAACAGAAAAACAGACCTCCAAAAATGCTCGCAGGAGCTTTCTTTTCTGTTCTATAAAGAACCATTCATAAAATCAGGGTGACCTTAGAGGCAGAACTAAATTATTAAGAATGATCCTGCCAGGGCAGGATGTTTTTTAAAATGCTTCCAACTCGTGGTCAGCACAAACACAAGATTTAAACCCCTAAACTTGGATTACCATTTACCCAAATTGACATTGTTCCCTTGTGACTGCTTGCATGTGCCAGAGTTATCACATAACTGCTGGCAGGTGAGGCACAATGGATTGGGAACAGATTTTTTTTTTAAGCTAAGTTATTTTGGTGCATAGCTGGTGCAGGCAGCTCATGGGCCAGGCAGTTCCCAAGGACTCTGTAGCTCTTGTACCAGAGAGCAGCAAGGCTCCCTCTGTCATGCTGTTCTGCCCTTTCCATTCCAGCCTTTGGAAATGAGATTTCTGTGGGATTGTCCTTGCTCCAGAGTCTTACTGAAACATACTTTATAGAAACTGAGACTTGTGGACAAAAGAAGCTTTCCAAACACCTCCCTATTCCACCCCGCACACTGAAAGGCAGCTACTGACTGCAACAGATGGTGGCAGCAGCCAGGTAAACCATTGCTGCTGGAGGCAGCACTATAGGGAAGAGTGGTTTTAGCCAGAGTTCCTGGACCACTTCCCCACTGGTGAACTTCCATCACGAGAACTCTGTTTGCAGAGAAAAAGTGAGGTCTTAGCCTCATCTTAAGGGATGGGCATAATGAATAGCTCAAAATTCAGGTTCTTTGCCTTAGGAAGGCAAAGGGCTGAGTTAACTTTGCTGCAATTCAGTTTAACAGTAACTGGTTTTTGGCAGCCCAGGAAGTGGGAATGTATTTGTAGTCTAACATATCCCAGAAATGCAGGTAGCTCTAGGTGTCGCTGAAATTTGCAATTCATAAACTACCTTCCTGATGTGATTGAAGCTAAAGAGATTAATAATTAGCCATGACTATGCCCTGACATGCACAAATATTAGTGGTGCCTATGCTTGGAAGCATGTTATGAGAGGAGCAAATATCACCCTGAAAATAAGTTTATTGGTCTCTTTTTAAAAAAAGATTCCAAGTGAAGTCGAGAGGCTCTTGCACAGGCTACAAGCTGTAATGGCAAAAGTCGATGTCTTCATGAGCTGTCTGTTCAACAGAGAATAAAGAGGTGGGATCTTTGAAGCTTCCTAAGGGCATGAGAACACCCAGCCCACCTTATCTGTGGGCAGAGTTTGGATCCTGCACTGATTTGTCCTTTTCCCCTTCCCCTTCCTTGTTTTAATCACCATTTGGCTTCACAAATTATGGAAAACTTGCTCCTGTAGGAACAGTTTCATGTGAGAATCAAATCTCTACGCAGCCTCTATTCAACATTAGAGGAACTAACTGATTTGAGTCTTGAGTTTAAGTTCTGTATGAGTAAGCATGAGGCACCATGCTTCATGCTCAATTGAAATACTTGTTTGAGAGGTTTCTTCAAGACCGACCTCTGAATAGACAATGGCTCTCTTTCAATTGATGCAGTTTAAAGTTGGATCTATGTGTACGGGGGGGGCCTTCAGGCATCTTTTGTTTCCATGTAGACTTGAGTTGATGCATGCTATTGTCAAGTCAGTAGAAGTTGAATATAACACAAGGCCCAACTCAACTTTATTTGAGTCATGCCTGAGGTCAGGCTTTGCCAGGACTTAATGACTGAACATGTGAATGTGGAGCACAACTGATAAGTGGATGAAAAGATAAAGCAGCAGGAAAATTGCCTGTTAGCTTTTTAGTACTATTGATATATAGTTCTTTTTTCTTTCTACCCTCTTCCCCCAGTATCACCACTGCCAAAACCAGAATCAGACCAGCAATTTCCCTCTACAGTTACTATAGGTGACATTTTTAATTATTATTATTTTGATCATTGAAGTATTATGTTAATTCCTTTTTCAGGCATTTACCAGAAAAAATCAATGATGGTATTCAGCTAAAGAACATGAGTGGGCAGTGGTTTTATGAGGCCAAGTCAAAGAGGCACAAGGATAAAATACATGGAGCAGACATAATTAGAGCATCATTAAGAAGAAAACCTGCAACAATAGGTAAGTTTATTTGGGGAGTGCTTGGGGAGACTTGTAGCACTTTGTGTCTTGGAAGGTGCTTTCTGGAAAATATTGGCATAGTGGGGTGATTTTTACATCTTATGCAACTTGTTCTTATAATACAAAGTTCCTATTAATATTAACTGGTGATGGTGACAAAGTGTTATTTTGGCACCGGACTGAGTGTCCCCTTTAGACCTGAATTCTAGGCTCAGCTCTGCCTCCTTCTAGTCCTCTGAGGAAATCTTGGGTATTGGTCTCTCAGAAATGGCCACTGACTTTGGGTGGCCCTTGCTTTTGTTGGTGGACAGCTTGAGACTACTGAGGTTTGGCTCTTGTCGGTGATTGAAAGTGGCTGGAGCTCAGTGCTTGGCATCAATGAAGAGCGGACCTCAAGAGGTCTTGAGCTGGACAATGGATCTTGATATCATTTGATCTTAATCTGCCTAGTGTAGTTTAAACCTTTGCCTCATGGCTTGCCCTTTGTGACGAGGGAGGACTTCGTTCTGTCACCTTTATGACAGCCTTTTGAATGTTAGAAAGCTGATATCAGTTTCTACCCACTTTTCTCTCCCACCCCCATCTCCTTTTCTCAGCAACATTTCTTCAGCCCTTCCTCAGGCAGTTTGTATGCCAAGCTTTATCATCATCATTACCTGGCTCTAGGTCCTCTCCATTTTCCTTGTTGGTCTTAACATGCAGTGACCCCAAGCTACACACTATGCTCTAGCTGAGGCCTAACCAGAAAAAAAAGAGTGTTGTTATCTTCTTTCTTGCATTGACAGACGCTAATGTGACATCAGCTATTCCCCATTGTTTATGTGGCATGTAGCTTTTCTTCCCTATGCATAGTACTGTTTAATATTTGTCATCTGAATTTTATTTATTTGGTTGCCTATTCATCAAGTTCCCTTTGAACTTGATTTCTGTTCTACAAAATGTTCAGTCTCTCCTAGTTTTGTCTCATTGTAAATTTGTCTGCTTTCTTTTCCTGCATCCAAGTCATTATTAAAACTGTTTAAATGGGCTCTATGCAGAATCCTACTTGAGACGTACAAATCTGATGCTGCTCTGTTGTTATTTACCCTTTGCTTGTCCCTTTTACCCTTTGGTAGTCAACCAACTATCTACTTTGTTTAGTGCTAATTCTGTCTAGCCCACATTTTCCCTGTTTTTTGAGAGGTATTATATAGAACCATGTCCACTACATTCATTTTATTTGCCAAGCTAGTTGTCTGGTCAAAAGGAAACTGAGTTGGTTTGAAATTATTTCTTTTTAAAAAACTCATGGCTTCTGATGATCACCCTTTTATGTCTGTGTCTGACCTTTGTGAAGTCATTTATTTCTAAATGAAAAGTTTTTAATACAATAGTCTAGTTTTGAGAGAAACTATGAAAATAAGGTATTTTTCTTCTGGCCAGTTTGAGTTAAAAACTTTTAACAGCCATCACAGACTCTGTGTGCAAGTGAAGCAAATGACCCTTTATTCCACAGAGAGACTGCAATTTGTACAGTTTGTAAAGGTCTTATTATGCAGTTGTTGCCTGTTCCTAATGAACTGCAGTTATCCAGTCTCCTTAATCACTTGCTCCAAATTAAGCGCAAAATTGATTCCATAAATCGTTTTAGGCTAGTGGTAGCCTGCTTGTTGTGTTTAGGAGGAAAAGACAAGGCCCCAAGGAAACTGAAATACCACAAATGGATTACAAGCAAGGAGAAACCTTTTTGCATTCTTTCCAAATCAGTTAGCATATGTACTTTAGGCACAATATCTGCATCATACAGTCTGAAGCAGCCGTAATTATTTCTAAGCTTGTTATTACTTGAACAGGCAAGTTTTCAGACTGAGACTTTCAAAACTGACTGAAGTCTGACCTGTATGCTATGCAGAACTGTTTTGGTTTCAGTGGTTCAAAAGATGATGAAATATGTTTCCTTTGCAGCTATGTCCTATGAAAACGAGAACACAAAAGGCTTGCTACTGTTCTTTCTGCACACTAAGAAATGTATTTTGTTTTCTGAGGTATTGCAGAAGGCAACAGAAGAAATGCAGATTTTCCTAAAACATTATGGAATGTGTCTTGACTTAAGTAAAATAGGATTTCTCTCTGTCGCAACTCAAATAAATTGCTTGGCCTTTTGCTCTTCAGATATTTCATAGTTTATTTTTTCTTCTATAGTAGTTGGTCTTAACTGTTTCCTGCTTGGGGATCACGTCAGGACCACCTTCCAAGTTAATACAGGAGCAGTAGGACTGTTGCACTGCTTTGTCACATGTTTACTGGGCATCCAGTATTTTACATTATTCTGCTCCTTCTACGAGGACCAAAGCTTTAGGTTTTAGTCTCCTGATGATACTGATATGGAATCCAGGTGTTCTGAGCTGTGCTAGGAACTGCAAATCACAACCTTTATTCATTGGTTTCAGGATACTTTACTGAAAAAAATGATTTAACATTTAGACTTCAGTGCAGTAAATGTTATGCTGGTGTTGGAATTCTTGTTTAAAGCTACCCCTGCTAATCTACTTGAGGTGTCTCTCTGCATACTTACTTCAATGTAATGTGTTTAAAACTTATTGTGAGCCTACTGTAAAAGTTTGCCTATGTTTTTAGTGGAAAATTGTGTAAACAAGAACAGGAGACAAACTTGTTCTTGTTTTATATTATAGATGAGCTGAGTTGGAACAAATCAGACAAAATGAAGAACAGTTGGGTGAACAATGTCAATAAAGAAGCTGTTGTCACACCAGAGCTCTTTGGTATCCAGGAACAGCCAGAAGAAGGGGAAGCAGAATCCAGTCCAAGGTAAGAAACATCTCATCCAAACAGAACTGGTGACTTCACTGTTTGCATGTGTGTACAGACGTGCATCTCATCTAGGACTGAAAGAACTAAAAGATTCTCTTTCAACATGTCACATAAATGTGTCCTCCATCTAATGCTTGGCTGGCTCTTAAGGCCCCTAACACATCACTCTTCATTGAATTTCAAGGAGCTGTCAATAGTTCTTTACTCTAGCTTGGGAAATCAGTCTGCAATATCTTAATGTGTTATGGTTTCTCATGTTATGTTCTATGCTCCCTGACAAAACAATACTGCACATTTCAAAATAAGTGTACCCCAGGGCAGGGAAAGATTAGGTAGTCTTGTTTCATTTTCAGAACTTACATTGGGATTCAGGATCTGGGATAGTTGGTTACATAGAGTCCCTGGCAGCGGGACACTGGAGGAATGCAGCATTCTGAATCTCTCTAAATGTAGCCTAAATGACTGTTAATCTCATTTTACTTCTCACATTACCTGAGTGTGGGTGAAGCCAGGCTCCGGACTGGTGGTCTTGATTGGGAGTTCATGATATTGTTAGAGAAACAATATAAAACCATGTTCTGAGTCTGCGGGAACAAGGAAGAAGCATTTTCTAGAGTAAAATGGCTTTCACTAAGAATGTCCTGCTTTGGAACTCAAAAGGAGCAGTCATTCTGAGTTTCTTGAATGATCTCAACTGCCATAGTAAACCTTGGGGAGAAGGGTTTGCTAAGATGGTAGCTACATTTACTGTTTCTGTGCCTGGATTGCTTCATTGTAAACTAATCAACTCCACCACAGGTTAGCATTTGTAAATACAAGTACTATCCTGCAGTAGAGCTTTTTACTCCACAGCAACACATGTATAGACACTGATGGGGCTGGCTGGGGCACAAGGGTGCTTCAGGGCCTGCTGCTTGCCAGCTAGCCCAACACTAGAGCACCCTTGCACCCCAGCCAGCCCCTCCACAGCTTGTTGAGCTGGGTTGGAGTAGTCCTGGATTTTCAGGCTGACCCCCTGAGCCCCTTGCAAGCTTGTGCTTCTCTGAGTCAGCTCAATATGCTGTGGTCCCGGGCACATGTTCAAACATAGTGCCCGGGAGCAATAAACTCTGCCACAATATGCTCCAGAGTTTATTGCTGTGCATTAATAGCATGTGTAGATGTGTCCACTAAGTGGGAATGAATGAATGGAGCTTGCTTCTTTAGGCCCCTGGTGCATGTTATGTTTCTGCCATGATTAACATGGTCATTTTGCCAAAAATAGCAACTGGCCACACATTCATAGAACTTATGGGGCCATAAAATCACAAACCAGCCACAAGGATGTGACTTAGAAGTAATATTTCTGTGGCTGGTTTGTAAGGCGCCATAACTTGGAATGTGTGGCATGCCCCAGAGCGGTCCCAATCTTACTCTTTTTAAAATGCAATTAGCCTTAATGTTTATAGAAGGGGGTAGGTCTTTGTTTTGGGGGTTGATGTCTTGGGTTTACTGACTTAACAAAGCATGAGTGGCAGCAGTGTGGACTTCCCTACACATATGTGATTACCATTGTGGCCTGGTCCTAATTTCTTGGGGCATCAACTGTAACAGGACTGGTATACTGTGGTGGACTGTGCTAGCTAGTAGGAGATCAGGATGGCCCTGGGGCTCAAACCCAGGGGTTGTCCCAGTCAGCATCCCTGCTCTAGCCCTGATGTGGTCCCTGCCAGCCAATGACATATCAGAGCAGTCCTAGGTCCGAACCGTGGAGCTGTTCAAATTAGCTGATCTTCAGCTGCCAGGCTGTAGTTAGAAGGGATGGATTCAAATTTAGGGGTTTAACTAAATCAAGCATAGTATAAAAAGAAAAAACGAAAAATTTAGTTGTCAGTAAAAAATGTTGCAGCAAAAATAAACAAATAAACAAATAAATCTTGGGTTGGCAACCATGCTTAACTGCAACAGTGGTTTTACTGTGCTGTCCCCACCCCTACCCCTATTCCTCCCTGATTGCATTCTGCACCATGCTGCCTCACCGGTCCCATTCCTCCCATCTCTGCATGGGCCTCTAAAGAAGCCTGTTTGCAACCCAGCAATACTACAGACAGCCTAGGATGCAGCAGCAGCTTATGGCTGAGGGAATGTTCCCTGAAGGTTCTGTGCTTCTGCTCAGGCACAAGATGGTACAACTGTGCTCTGTCTGTCAGTTTCAACCAAACTCCAGCTGCTTAGTGTTTTTACTGATGGTGAAAGTTTCATTTACTTACCATATTTACTCAAATACAAGACAGAGGTTTTCCCCCCAATCAGCATAAGGGGAAAGAAGCTGTCTTAATTTGCACGCAAAAACCCCTCATTAAATTAATTGTCTATCATTCAACTGCTTCCAAAAGCAACATATACTCAGTAATGGAAACCAACAATGAAGTTGATTTAAATGCTGCCAACACTGAGCATGACTATAAAACACTTGGTCCATATTGGGCGAACATGCTGATAGCAGCATTTTTGAGTGTGGCTCTTAAATACAGGCAGTTTCTCCCCCAGGGTGGAATGTACATAGGGTCTGGAGCTGCAATACCACGCCAGCAAGCTGTAACACCCTCGTGTGGTACCAAAAATACAAGATGGGAATGTGTGTATGTGTGTGTTCTGTCCCCCCTTGGTGCTAAAAACAGATTTAATTTCATTAGAAAATGTTAAGAGTCATGAGACAAAAGTGACAAAGCTATAAGGGAAATACAGAGTGCCCGAGGGAGCGACTAACATAAGAGGGATGAGATTGAGGAGAGGAATGCAACTAGGTGACAATAAATACACTGTTAGCCATCTAAGCTTGTGGGTGGGGAGGAGTGAGAGGGAAGTGGAGGCCGGGGGGGCATGTTGCGATTCTGAGAGAGAAAAAAGATAAATGCACACAAACCCATGCAATAGTCCTCCGTGGTAGAGGGGGTAGGTTGAAGAAGTTACTCAGTCCATAGAGTCCTGTTGCCAGGGGTCTTTGATGGGTGGAGTGGAGTGGTTCATGGTTGGAGAGTGGCTCTCAGAGTCCATAAGGTGCAGAGAGGGGAGATCAGGCAGTTCTTATTTAAGAATGCAGAAAAATGGTTCTGAAAGTGGTTAAAATTTGGATTACAATTTGAGGAACCAGGACTGCATTATTTCAAGTCATGATTCTAGCTCTTATCCATCTCTCTACTCCACTGCTCCAGTCATGTCAGAAATTTCCACAAAACTCAGGAGTCTACAATTTCTGTTTACTTTGCTGTGCCAAGAGCTTTTTCTAGTTCATAAGTATCATCATCTGATAATGAAGATGCAAGTGTTAGTAATCCCTTCTTTTTCAATAAGTGTTGCACTTAAGTGAAGAGGTAAAACTAAAATTCAAGGTTTTTCCAACTTCCATCCTCATGCTTAAGTCACTGGACCATGATGCTGTCTTTAAGGAAAGATTGTACTATATAGTTGTCATCTTCAACAATCCCTTGCAGTTGAAGATGATTGTCTTCCATGACTGTCTTACCTGTGGGTCTGATGACACCAATCCAGGATCAACAGATTCTTTTGCAAGTTGGGCGTTTTCCTTTGTAGAGTAGATGCAGAGTCTATAATGCACTGTTTTTGCCATTCCCACTTTTCTGTCCTCTGTTGTTGGTTTCAAAGTACTGTGATCCTTGCAGCAGACTCTTCTTCCATTTGGAGTGGTCTTGGGCGATAGTCTCCTATCAGTTGATGTTGCATTTTTTTCAAGTTGGCCTTGAGGACATCCTTGAAGTGCTTTCTCTGCCCTCCTTTTGAGTGTATGCGTCAGCTGAGCTGGGAGAATAGTACTTGCTCCAGGAGTCTGGAGTTGGGCATCTGGATGACATGGCTGGCCCAGCAAAGTTAATGTTGAATGATCATCCAATGCTCATAGTATTTGCTAGTGAGAGAATGCTAATGTTCGTGTATCCGCCTACCCACTGGATTTGAAGGATCTTCTGCAGGCAGCATTGATGGTACTTCTCCAGTGACTTGAGGTGTCTCCTGTACCTTGTGCATGTCTCAGCTTCTTAGGCATCACAACTGCTTAATAAACCAAGAGTTTGGTTTCAGATATGATGTTGTGATCTTCAAACACCTGTTTCTTCAGGCATCCAAAAGCTGCACTTGCACTGTTAAGGTGAGGTTGGATTTCTTTGTTAATGTTAGCCTTCTGTGAAAAATGGCTTCCAAGGTACAAGAAATACTCAACATTTTTCAGTCTGTCTATGCAGCTGAATTATCAGAGCTGGGTACTGCTCAGTAAGAGCTTGTTGATGCAGGTCCTTAGTCTGCTGAATGTTAAGCCATTAAGCATCAGTCCCATTTTCTTTTATGCCTTGGTAAAGATGTCAATGATTGCCTGAAGGTCCGCTTGCGAGTGAGCATAGATTTACAGCATCATCAACATAGTGGAGCTTGATGACTGAGGGCAAGGTGGTGTTGGTTTTGGCTTGGAGTCAACTGAAACTAAATAGCTTACTATCCATTTGACTGGAAGCTTGTTGGTGGTCAGATGTACCACTGTGGTAAGGAATATTGAGAAGATTGTTAGAGTGATGATGCAACCATGCTTAACTCTGGTCTTGACCTCAAAGGGATCTGTCATAGATCTTTTGCTGAGAACCGCTGCTTGCATACCATCATGGAACAGGCAAAGAACGATGATGAATTTTGGTGGCCACCTGTATTTCAGAAAGATCCTTTACAGTGTTGCTTGGTTGACCGAGTCAAAGTCTTTCATAAGGTCAGAGAAGGCCGTGTAGAGAGGTTTATTTTGTTCCCAGCACTTTTCCTGCAGTCAATGAGCAGTGAACATCATGTCAGTTGTGCCTCTTGTTGCTCTAAACCCACACTGAGATTCTGGAAGGAGCTCTTTAGCAAGTGGAAGGTGACAGTTCAGGAGGAGTCATGCAGTGATCTTTCCTGTGGTGTACAGCAAGGCAATCCCTCTGTAATTCTCAGTTGGATTTGTCTCCTTTCTTGAAGATTGTCCCAATCATGGCATCCCTGGGATCATCTGCAATTTCCTTATCCTTCCAAATCCTTAAGATGAGGGCAAAGAGCTGTGATATAAACTCCTTTCCCCTCTGCTTGAAGATTTCAGTGGGGATTCCATTAGCTCCAGGTGCCTTGTCATTCTTCGTTCACTCCATCTGATTGATGGCTTTCCTCACCTTGTCAAAGGTTGGAGGGATTCTGAGATTCCATCCCACAACACCCAGTCGGACACAGTTGAGAGTGCTCTCATCCACAGCAGAGTCTCAACTGAGAAAGTCTTCAAAATGCTCCTTCCAGTGGGCATCGATGACTCCTCTTTCCTTGATCAGGTCTCCTCTATCCTTAGGTCTCAAGGGGGTTGGTCCCTGAGTGCTTGAATAGTAGATGGCTTTGATGGCATTGAAAAAACTGTGCATATCCTACATTTCAGCGACATTTTGAACCTCTTTTGCCTTGTCTTCCCACCGTCTGTTCTTGATGTCATAGGTCATCCTTGGGACTTCTGCCTTGACTTGGTGATTTCAGTTTCTTTTGCTTGGAGTTGATGTTGTTCGGCCAAGCACAAAGGCCTTGCACTTGCAATTGATCAACTCTTGGGTTTCTGGTTGTTCTCATCAAACCAATTTTGTTTGTTTCCTGGTAAAGAATTCAAGGATTTTTTTGTAGGTGCTGCTGATGGTGGACTTGAAGGCCTCCAAGCACTGCCAATATTCTCCCATTTTTGATTGGAGTTCACCAGTTTTTTGTTGAGGCGCTGGTAGAAGGGGTCCTCAAGTCCTTCAGTGTTGATCTTCTGTTGTCATTTCTGCTGTAGCTGTTTTTTGGGAGCCAATTTGAATGACATAGCTGAGCAGATGAGTCAGTGATCGGTCTGGCACTTATCAACTCCTGCATAGCTTGGGTGATGCAGACGTATTTGTAATATCCAACACAAACAATGATTTAGTAAATTAGGTGCCAATGCTTAGATTGTGGGATAGTAATTTTTAATGAAACTGTTTCCAGGTAAAACCTGGAGAAGGAATATAATCTAGACCCCAGTATTTGTATTGTGCAAAACCTGATCTCTAAAAGCAGGAGAAAGTACTAGTTTTGTAAGTGATAATTACAAAACTAAAGTACTAGCTTTGTAAGTGGAACATGATCAGGAGCTCTCTTCCTTTTGTTTGAGATATCTGTGGCTATGTTGGGATGAGTATGAGGACAGGTTAGTTGTTCAGCCCCTGTTTTAAAGCAGCCTTCTATCCTGAACATACTTAAAATTAGTTAGTCTTTCCTGTCTGTGTGCCTATCTCTAATAGAAACAGCTGAGCAGGAGCAAATAAAAAAAAAATATTGATTCCAGAGCTGCTAACTCAGTGTGGCGAAGAGTTAGCCAGTGATAGGTTTTACATTGGAAGTGTACGTTAAACATTGGGTTCAATATTCTGGAAACCTTCAACTGTGGGTCCTTCACAATTTGCTTTCTTTCCATTTTTCTGAAGGAAGGGAAGGGGCAGCTGTCTCAGACACAGCTGGAATCAAATGTGAACAAAGCATAATTCTTACCTTTTAATTTTGCATAACGCAGGTTAAAAAAATGTCCAGAGTGTTCGAATGTCAGGGTGGCTTAGTCTCTCAAGAGCTGTTACTTATTATTATTATTAAAGAAGCTTTTAAAGTGTGATGCAGGATAGGGACCCATTGTTCAATCTTTACTTAGACAAAACAGTTCTTGACTTCAGAACTTGGCCCTGATAGGACACTTAAGTCATGTCACAGTATCTCAAACAATTGCCAAGCCAACTTGCTATCCACGAATGTCTGGAATAATACCTTCTATCAGATTTTACTGTGTAAGGAAAATCTTATTCTTGGGCCAGATTAATGCTGAAGTTTAAAAAGTGCTAGCTTAGTTTGGCCTTTTGATTATGTACCCAAATTGGAGGACGGTTCTCCTTATTCTTCTTTCCCTTTTACAGTCTAACTCCCAATACCAAGCTGTAAATGATGTTTTCCTATGTGTTAGATTCTTGTGATATTTTGTCACGTGATAACGTTTGTGAACTGGGTGTGCAAAGTGTGTCTTTGGGGATGTAACCTTGCTCAGAATGAGTTTCAATAGAGTGACTCAGTTTGTCAATATTATCTATTCAACTATATATTTAGGCTAAGCATGTAAAATATGCAGTTCAGGGAAGGGCAGTGTTCAGGGTTTTCCTTTGTGTACTGAACCGTAGGAAAGTGTAATATTTTAGTCCAGAAAAGTCTGGGCTATAGTGCACTACTTGCAAATGTTAATACCATAGCCTCACAGGGTTAAAGGTTTTGTTCAAAATCCTACTCTTTTAAAAATGCAAATAGCCTTAATATTTATGAAAGGGTGAGGGGGATAGGTCTTAATTTCTGAAGTTGATACCTTGGGTTTACCGGCTTAAAGCATAAGGAGCAGCAGTGTGGACTTCCCCACACATGTGCTTGTCAGCATGGCCTGTCCCTGACTTCTGGAGAGCTCAATTGTAAGAGGCCAGGACAGGTTAGTTTTGTACGTCCTCTTAGTTCTTTTGCTGACCCTGCCAATAACAGGCAACTGCTATTGTATGTTTCTTATAATTATGATGGAGAAAGTCACAGTCCATAAAATGGTCTCCAGAGGGAAACAGCTTTACTACTGACCTGGTTATATTTGTGCCAGTGCTGTAGAACAGGGGTGCTCAACCTCTGGCCGGTGGGCCAAATGCAGCCTGTGGAGCCTTCGAATCTGGCTGGTCGGGCTCCCCATGAGTTGGGATTTTGGTGGCAAGGGAGCAGCCAAAATCCCAAACCCTGTGTGACAAATTGGAGCTGGGCTACAAGCTTCCCCATGCATATCCAGATTAGGGTCAGGCCCTGCCCCACTTCCCTCAGTGGCCAGGCTATTGCTAGGCTGTGTGCCCTTCTCTGTGCACAGCTGTTTGGGGCCAGGCCATGTTCTCTTCTCCTGCAGGACAGGGTACACCTTGTTTCCTCCACCTGGCTAAGTTGGGGCCAGGCCTCCTCGCTACTGGGCTGTGCCACTCCCCCTCCCCGTGCAGGGCTGGACTGGAACCTGGTTATGTCCCCTCCCCTGCTGTTTGGGCCAAGCCACCTTTCCTTTCATGGTTGGAGCAGGGCTGGGCTGCCCCTCCCCTTCATGCAGCTGGATAGAGCTGTGTTGTTCATACCCCGAGCTCTGGATTGGGTCTCTGGCTGGATCCAGCCTGCAGAGGGGCTGGGCCCCACCCATCTGACCCCATGGACAAAAAGGTTGAGCACCTCTGCTGTAAATGATTCTGCTTTAAGAACGGTAGGGTAAAGTCTTCTTCCATCGCAGGGTTGTTCCTTACCATCTGATTTTCCAAATCTTTGTCCAGTCTCTATGACAAATTGCAGTTCTGTCCATTCTGTGATAGAGGTCCAAAATTTAGTCGGCTATGAAGAAATATAGTTGTGCTCAATAATAAATTCTTCAAGTTCCTGACCAAACCAGGGTGAGGCATGTTAGACTCCAACTCCATGCAGCGCCCAACGACTAGGGAGACGACAATCCGATTACCCGTGGATCCTGTTGCTCAGTAGCCAGAGCAGAGCAGGGAGCAAACAGCAGCACACATTGCTCGCAACAGCTTTATTTGAAATGGAGACAGCTTCAGACAAGGGCCTCACGCCATAAGAGACAGGGCCCTGCAATGAACAATAGTTTTTTCCCAATTTATACACTTTGGTTTATACTCATTAACATTTATCCTACCCTCGCTCCTCCTATGTTCCACCCATTTCTCCTCCCATCTTAAGCTCTGCCTCTGTTTACTGTTTGTTTCATTACCATGGAATTGCCTATGCATTTTATTCATTTACATGTCTTTTTGCAATGAGCGGATGTCTAAGACCTTGATTCCTCCCATTCTTTGATCAATGGGTGGACTTTGACCAAAACCTAGAAGCTTCTGGAGGCTTCTTTATCAATTACCATTCACCTTTTTGCATATGCTCATCTTGGATTCTGTTACCAATTACATGTTTTTTCACATTCCAGTCTGTTTTTCTGTCTCAGGTTGTACCATCTTCCACCTTTTTTGGCCTCTGTATCTTATCTTGTTCCTTGCTGTAGCTGGTTCACAGCAGAGAGACTCACACAGATTTACTTTCTGCTTTTCCCTCAGAAAATGGTTAACACAGTTAAAATGGTTACTTACCATAAGCATATAGCTGGCTTAGCATAAGCATTCATAAGCAAAATCTGGTTGCCTAAGCATCTTGCAATATATTTTTAATATATCATTCTGCCTTGTGGTTAACAGCTCTGCTAGGCCACCGGTCATGCCTTTTATTCAGCTGCAAATCCAGTGCTCCCTAATAATCCAGTTATAATAATAATGTCACCTTAACAGTGCAGAGGGAAAACACTTAGGTTTAGGATGACCTGATGCAAAAATTTTGGAAAGGAGTATGGGGGAATCCAGAAAATCATAGAAATTAGGGTTGGAAGGGATGTTAGGAGGTCATCTAGTCCAACCACTTGCTGAAAGTAGGGCCATTCCCAACTACAGGTTTTCCTTGATTTATACGGTACATGCGTTCCCAGAGAATGGCACATAAATTGAATTTGCATAAAGTGAACCCCACTTCATAATATAACAAATAGGGATAGGTTCCCAAGGCGGGGAGGGAGTGAGGCTGGGACTAGAGAAGGGGCAGGGGAAGGGTGCGCTCCCAGGGCTGCCCTTAGGAGCAAAGCAGAATGTACGGTCAATGGGTCCTTGGCAGGGGGGTGCAGCTCTTGCTTGTACATGCCTCCTGGGAGGGCGGTGGGCTTAGGGGGCATGCCCCTGGATCTGCATGCAGGACAACAGCAGAGTGCCCCTGCAGGCTGGAGCTGGTGGCAGCACCGGGCTCTTCTCCGATGGGTGGGGCATGCCATGTCAAGTGCTGTCACTGGTCCCAGCCTGCAGGGGCAGCCTGCTGTCATCCTGCGCACAGATCTGGGGGCATGCACCTCCCAGGAAGAGCCTGGCACAGCCTACAGTCCTCCTGGGGAGCGTGGAGCAGCAAGAGGCACCCCTGCCCCAACACCCACTGACAGTTCCCTCTGCTTTGCTCCCTACTGCAGCCCCAGGAGCAGTCAGCACCAGCTGCCTGCAGCTGCTGGCCTGCACTATGATCCACCTGCCCCCCCACACACCTGGACCTCTCCTGTTCCCACTCACCCCAGCTCCTGGGCTGCAGTGTGTCATGGTGCAGGCAGCTGGACCACTGCAGCAGGGGTTGGGGTGAATGCTGCACCCCATGCCACCCGGAGTTCTGCTTGTCCACGCTCACCCCAGCCCCTGGTGCAGCAGTCCCAGGAGCAACCAACATCAGCTGTCTGCACCACAACATGGCACAGCCCAGGAGCAGGAGTAAGTAGGGACAAGCAGAGCCCAGGTGCATGGGGACAGGTGGAGCACGGCGCAGCCCAGTGGCTGAAGGCACCTGGGGCCGGCTGCTCCTGAGGCTGCTGCAGCAGGGGCTGGGGTTAGTGGGATCCCCAGTCCTCTGGCCCTTTCCCTTCCCCCCACTGACTTACCTGCTTGGAGGGGGTAGGGAGAAGGGTGCTATGTCAATCTCATAACAGCGAATTTGTCTTATACAACGAATTATAGGTCTAAAAATGCTCATTGCACAAGAGTGAATTTACATATATAGAACCTGCTTAAATCAAGGAAAACCTGTGGATCATCCCAACCAAAGCTTTGTCCAGTTGGATCTTTAAATCTCAAAGGATGGAGATTTCACAATCTCTCTGGATAACCTGATCCAGTGTTTGTATAGAATCATAAAAAATTAGGATTGAAAGGGCCCTCAGGAGGTCATCTAGTCCAGCCACTTGCTCAAAGCAGGACCATCCCCAACTACATCGTCCCAGCCAAGTTTTACTACCTACCTAGCGAGAGAGTTTTTCCTAATATCTAACCTAAACTTCCCTTCCTACAACTTGAGAACATCGCTCTTTCTTTTCTCATCTGCCACCACTAAGAGCAGTCCAGCTCCATCCTCTTTTGAACCCCACTTCAGGTAGTTGAAGGCTGCTATTAGATCCCCCTCGGTCTTTTCATCTCCAGACTAAATAAGCGCAGTTCCTTCAGCCTCTCCTCAAGCTATGTGCCTCAGCCCCAGAGCCATTTTTGTTGCCCTCCACTGGACTCTCTCCAATTTGTCCACATCCTTTCTGTAGTGGGGGCCCCCAAAACTGGACATAGTACTCTGGATGTAGCCTCACCAGTGCCAAAAAGAGGGGAAGAATCACTTCCCCTGATTTGCTGGCAGCGCTCCTACTGATGCAGCCCAGGATGACATTAGCCTTCTCGTCAACAAGGGCACACTGTTGGCTCACATTCAGCTTATTGTCCACTGTAACCCCCAGTTCCTTTTCTGCAGAGCTGCTGCTTAGCCAGTTGGTCCCAAGCCTGTACCGGTGCATGGGATTGTTTGGTCCTAAGTGCAGGACTTTGCACTTGTCCTTATTGAACCTCATGAGATTTCTTTTGGTTCAGTCTTCCAGTTTATCGAGATCTCTCTGAATCCTAGTCCCAAAGCACACACAGAAAGAAACACTTCTTAGTTGAATCAAAAATGTTTCCTTTTTTGTGTCTTTATTTCAATACAAGGTTTAAAATAAAATATTAGGAACTCTTGCCATTTACAAACCAGTTTTTGGAACACTTTGCTTAGGGAAATGATGAAACTTCAACTCTTCCTCCTTCTTTTCTCCACCCCTCACATCTCCCTGTCCCCCCCAGTCTTGTTTTTCTATATGAAACTGGTCACAAAATTTTAGCCTCAGTCAGTGAATAGTTTTGGTCACTTTTCCTTTCACAAACCATGCTTTTTTTCAAATTTACTTTTTCCTAAAACCAAGCTAATGTACATTACCATCTACTTACACCTATATGTGGTTCCCTTTTCTCTTATCTCTTCCTTTTCCTTTCTTTCTTATCTCCTGAGGGATTATGCTATGTTGTGTTACCTAAACAAGTTGCAGAAAGATCTTGATTTCAGCCAGGGATTTGGGAGTTGAGACTCCTGATCTAGGCAATGCTGTGTAAGTCACTAGTGCTGTGTAAATTGCTGATCACCATGTTTCTTCTCCACCTTCTTCTTGTTTCTTCACCACTTTTCCATGTGAGTTGAGTGAGCTGATGTTTTGAGACCCACTGTGGTAGTGCGTAGTGTCTTTAATCCTTTTTATGCCAACATGTGCATTTTGTCAGTATTAACTTTTCTGATGGGTAATGTTTTCTTTGTAAATAGAACTCTTAACGTACCGTTTCTTGCTCTTCTGTTATGAATCTGAATGTATAGGCTATCTAAGGCACTGTTGCCTTAAAATTATATGACTTTTTTCTTTTAAAATGAGAGATTTGGTTAAGACATCTACCACCACACTTTTAGATAGTAGAGATTGGAAGAGGAAGTCTTTACCATGTTCTTTTTAACTGGTAGCTAAACTACACAAACAGTATCACCTTGTTTAAAATGAGGGTGGGGTTATAACTTCCATGACCTAGCCTTTTTTTAAAAAAAAACCATTGTCCCTTTCAGATAATGTGTGGAGAAAAGGCATTGGGTGCACCTGATATGTTAAGTGTACATGAAAAAAGCTGAAAAAACAACTGATCATTACTGTCATAATGCTATGCGAATGTTTGCACAGTGGAAAACAGCTTAAGAAAGTTGAAGAAAAACTGACAGAGCTTTAATGAAATTTAACTGGAAGTTGCGATGTGTTCAGAGGAAACATTTTGTATCCATCTTTGGAAAATACCTGCTTTTTCAGGTTCCTAAAGTGGTTGTATAAATGGAAAATGGGATGGCATTTACATTTACTTTTCTGTAAAAACATTCATTGTTTGGTATATGGATAACAGTTGTTCTGTCAGTTCCCACTTAAAAATAAATCTCTGTTTCCCCCTCTTCCCTCCACCCTTTGATTTGTTTAATTTCTTTATAGCTGTGGTAAAACCAACCAATCAATATCAGTCAGTCAGTTTGTTTTGAATTCTGTAATAGTAGAGCTGAATTGAAGGTTTCCTATAGTGGATACAGCTTATATACTATTGTAAGTTTTAAATAGCATTCTGTGCATTAATGGCACAAAAGTTTTCCTCTTCTGAAGTTACTAGCACAGCTCTCCTGCCTGAATCTTAGTTTATTAACCTTGCCTTAAAATAGTTCAATACTTTTTCATTTCTCCCCCTGCCCCCTTGTTGGTGCAACTTAACTTTTCTTTCCAGCTGCTGTATAATGCTCTGAAGCATTAGTGATTATCAGTTTGGAAAGTCATTACCGGGGATCATGGTATTCTCTGATTTTTAAAAAAAATCTCCAATTTTTGGTTTAAAAGACACTTACCCAAAATCCACATTTTTCTGTGATCAAAATGAAACATCACTTTCAAGGTGGGTGGCGGCAGCAAGTGCAGCCCCTGCCCAATCTCTGCACTGGGAAGAGCTCAGCACCCCTCCCGCCCCCAGCCCCAGTCTGCAGCTGCAGCCTGCCCTCTCCCCGCACACAGATCCGGAGGGCATACGCCCCCATGCCTCCCCTGGGGGTGCACGTAGTGGTGGGATCTGACCCCCCCCCCAGCGCTATCCTGATGAGATGCTCGTGGCTCCATCCTCATGCCACTCCCTGGTTGGGCAGTGCCTGCCCTAGCCCCACTCCCTCCCTCACTGTGATGGCCACCATCTGCCTGCCCCGTGGCCCTTCCCTCCCCTCCGTCAACAGACTTACCAGCCAGACACTGCTCTCCAAGCTGCCAGCCTGACCACATGTATGCTGTGGCTGCGTACATGCATGTGGCATTTATTGGTGACATTTTTGGTCACCAGCCAAAAAAAGCTGATTGCCAATAATGTAAATTTTCCTCTTATTGTTGCCAGTATGATACGGACTGATGTACTGGTGCACCTCTAACAACCACTACTACTACTACTACATGCCAGTGTAAAGATGTATCAAATTTTCATGCCAAAATGCCTTTGCTTGTAAGACCGAGTGTGGAAAAGGAAAATTTCATCCCTTTCCTTCATAGGTTAAGACCAGAAGAAACTTGTTTTCAGAACTGAAAGGAACATTTGTGTAGAAGAACGTACCATCATGTTGAAGTTGCTTTTTAAACAAAATCTGCACTTTAATTTTCATTTCTCCAGTCCTAAAATGATGTCCTGATTTCATTATAAACTTTTGTTTTCTCGTAGTTCTCGTGTTTCGACAGTAACATTAGACAGACTACAGGAAAGTTCCATGAAGGCAGCAGTGTTGCCAGCAAAGGTAGGTCCAGTACTGAAGTATCAAGGAAGCATTTCTTAAAGCTGTTGTGTGCCTTTTTGTCACTTTGCTAATAATGATAGTAAAGAATTTAAAGATAATCAAATTAAGGACTTGGGTATTTTTGCCTTATGGAAACGTCACAGTGGGAATATCTTGGAATGTTAGTTGGTGCAAAGCCATCTGACTATAACCCAGGCTGCAAAGCAGCACATTGTGATAGCTGTCAAAACCAGCCTTTAAACCAGTTTAGAAGATGGTCACCTATTATTACCAGTCATGCCAGAGGAGGTCTATTAGTACTAAGGTTTAGATCCATAATACAGTTTTCTGCTTGCAAAACTTTTGTCCTGATTTTAGGACAAAGTCAGACATTCACTTTTTTCCCCAACCAAAAAAATAACTATTCTTTCCTTTGTTCTTCCAAAGGCGGGTGTCTTGTGAAATATTTTGATTTTGTGAAGTTGGTGTTCTGACAGGGAAACATTTTCTTAAAGGATTTCCACTAGCTCTATATTTTATGCGAGTCGTGCATCTGAGTATTCTTCTATCCTATCTAGTCAGTATGTTGTACGGTTTCATATGTTTTAGAAAAGCAGAAGTAAATCCATCCACAAATACCTCCCATATCCTAAGTGTTGGGATATCTGGAGTATCCATGTGCCCCACAGCAGTATGTGGTGTATAAAAGGCTGGAGAGATGTAGCTCCTGTTCATGTTTCAATGGTGAAAAAAAAATTGTGATCCGTAGATTCGTGGTTTTAATGCCACCTACTTTGCCCATGAAAGAAAACTGGAAAGTGAGGAAAACAAAGGCAATCTAGCTAGAATCTTTTTATGGGTATGAATACTTTTTTGGAATTCATAGTAGCAGAGCTGAAACTATAGTTCCCAAAGGGTGGGATATTCAAATTCCCTCTGTTGCTTTACATCAGTCCTGCTTAACCAGTGTCCTGAAGCCCTAATTTGCCTCTAAAGTGACTGAATCCAATCCATAGCACAGGAGATCAGTGGCAAGCATCTTGCCCTCATGCATCACCTTCTCTGCCCTGTGCCAGGCTGCCAGTACCTCCACAGCCCTCCCTCTGACTTTGGCAGCCACTTTCCCGACTGGGGGCCCGCAGCGCAGCCAGATAGCAAGTACCCCACTGATCTAAAAGGTTAAGTATCACCAGCCTGGATTCGTTCCCGGTGATTTCAACAAGGCAAAGTTGGGCAGTCACTGAACATGTCAGAAATTGCCATTACTGGCAATTACTATTTTGTAATGCTATGAATTCATCATCTTATAAGAGACTCAGTTAAATGCTTTTCTGCTAGAAAAAAATTACTGTGCTTCCGTGGGTTTTTTGGGTTTTTTTTTACCAGAACTAAAGCGACATTAAATGTTTGATACACGATTTGTGATCTTTTTCTTCTAGCAAAGGAAAAATCCCTTTAATGACTCCATTCTACCTGATGATGATAATTTAAAGAGCAGGGAGTCAGGAAATGGAACAGCTGGTCTATCTTGGACACCAAATGAAGGTAAGTGTATTGTTTTCATGTCCTATATGGACTTGGTAATACTCTTGGCTGTGCTAAATAAAGTCTTTCCCAAAGTTGCTGCATCAGAGTTATGTGGAGGGTTTTCTTTTCTTTTGATATCCTGGAATAAAACAGAGTGCTGTGTTTTAACTTCCGTAGATAAGCCTGTCATATAACCAACCAACCAGTTCAATTCAAGTGGTTTTTAAAATATATATACGAATCTCTAAACATACTGAGGGAATCATCACTCAAAAATATTTGAGTTTTGGTTATCCCTTTCCCTCTTGCCTGTGCCCCTCTATATGCCTAAAGTCATTCAGTCTCCCACTGAGAGAGGCTTTTTTGGGGCTAGTCAGACAGCAGCTTAAGATGATATCTTCCTTTATATTGTGCATAGCTGCCTCTGTGCTTTTCCCAGTCACTGCTCCTCATAGTTTAGCAGCAAGAGATCAAGTCCAGGCTGCAGCCTTTGATTTCTTCTTACTCTTTACTGTACCCAGCCTTTCTTGTTTTCTTTTGTTTATTTTAGGCTCCCTTTTTGGTGACAGCATCCTTTTTTGTAACTAAATAAGGTGTCAGAGCTGACATAATATAATCTTGCAAAATTGTAATTAGAATATATTGACCAGGGTACAAAATTACTTGTTTGCCTCCTACCATGATACTTAATAATAGGAAAGGAAAAATTAAAATATTGCACATCAGACTCACTTAAACTGCTGGGGAGTTAACCGTGCCAAATTTTACATAGTTCTCCATGACCGTTAAAAAGTCTTAAGTTCCTGTAGATGCAAATAGAAAACCCCAAAATAAAATTGTTGGGCCCATACAGGAATTTAGATGACTAAATGTAAAATCAGCACAGTAGATTTTAAGAGTCATTAAATAACTAATCAAAACATTCCTACCAGTTAGGACTCCTCATTACAAACAAATTAAATCAAATATCTTTGTTTTAAGTATGGGTTTTGTCTTTATAGTGTCAAATTTTTGGGCGGCATCTTTCCATTGCATCCTGGAAATATATGAACAATTGCACCAGGTGTCTTTGTAGAAATCTTCATGCTTTTTTTAAATGCATATTGTTGGGCTTATCTGTCTTGTAGTATATTTTTATTTACCCTTTCTCTGTAAGCATGTCTTGTCTTGCAGATTCTCTCTCACCTTCAAAGGACAGCCAATCCAAGACAAAGTTGCTTAACAGTGGGTCTGAGGAACTTAGGCAAACTCCTACACAACCAAGTGATGAATCACAGAAACCTACAGATCAGCCACCTGTACCAAAATCCAGGAAAGTCATCTGTAAAATAACAGATCCTATGATGCAGAAAGATGCCCCTTTACCCAAGCCTGCCAAAAGGACAAATCAGGTTAATGGGGCTAGTACACCACCTCGGGGCATTTTGAAACGCAGCTCAAGCTCCAGTTCCACTGATTCAGAAGTTCTTCGTGTTAATCAGAAGCCGGATGCCCAAAATAAGAATGTTGTGCCCACTTCAACTATTCTTGAAGGCGTAGCTGAGAAGAATTCTCCTACAGAAGCAGCAGAAGACAAGTCACAAAATTCATTGGAAAGATTAAAACAAGTCAGGTTCTCTTATAGTATAGGTGAAAGTGAGCAACTGCAAAGTCCCCCATTGCGTCAAGGCAAAGAAGTAGGAGAGTTTGACTTATTAGAATTTGATGATAACAATAGTGCAAGTAACACTGGTAGATTGGGTGCTCCTGGGAATGAACAGTCTCTTGCTGTAAAACCTTCCCACTCTTCTTCATTGGCTTTAGATAGTAATGTGACAGGCAGAGACATTTTGCAAGAAAACATGTTGGTGCTGAATTCCCATGATGCTGAAGGGTCAAGCTTATCAGTTACTGAAACCTCACAGCCAGAAAAAAGCCCTTCTGCAGAACTCATGACTCCAACAGCCTTCTCCAGCAAGATCTCAGTAAATGGCACAAATGTACCAACCGTCGGTGAGACATCGCCAAACAAATCTAAGCCTCTCTTGATCCCTGAATCAGAGTTGCTCAAGAATGCTATTGGTAAGAGAACCAGTGGTTAGTGAGTTAAGCCATACAAATCTTAAATGCAGTTGCAAATAACCTGTGTTAATATTCTAATTGCAAGAATAAGTTTTCTGTATTATCCAGAATATTTCTGCTTGCTTACTAATGTACCAGTTTCACACACGAAACTGCTTCCAGCATTCTAGATACTGTGTGCACAATACGTTTTGGGAATATATTCTCAGTTTTTGAAAACTGATTAATGCTGTCCCTCACTGAATGCATGAATGCATATATTTATTAGGTAGCCTGTGTGGGGAGACACATGACTGTGAGGGTGGTTAATCATTGGAAACAGCTTACCTAGAGAAGTCATGGAGTCTCCATCCCTGGAAATTTTCAAGAGCAGATGAGACACACCCTTGGCTGGGATGGCTTAGTCAGGGATGGTCCTTGCCCCGAGCAGGGAGCTGGACTACATGACCTCATGTGGTCACTTCCAGCTCTACTTTCCTGTGATCCCAATTAGTGTACCCAGTGCATGTCCTTATTTGGCAAAATTCCTTTCTTGAAAACTGGTATTTTGCCTATATAACAACTAAAGAGTTTAGTCCACTGTTAGGTCTACTGCTGGTAGCAAGGGAACTGTAACCTAGGGGTTTGGGATCACTTATCATTACCATGCTATAACTAATAAGCTATTAACAAAAATGTGTCTGGTGAGCAAACATTTTTTTTTGTGAAATTAGCTTGCATTAAAGCTCTTACTCCTAAATTGTTTCAGTTTTGTTTTAAAAAATCAATGATAATAGGTGTCTACCAATATATTGGTATGCTTCCCTGCAAACGTATGGTGATCTTGCCCAGAAAAAAAGAATATATGGGGTGTATTATAAACCTCTGTGTGTCACCTTATGTAACTTGTAGTAGAGCCTGGGGGAGGGGAATGAAGTAATATAGGGATGCTCAAAGGAAGCATCTTACCCCAGGCATGAAAAATGCTGAGCATTGCCTGCTATCTGGTGCATTCAAAAAAAGAGAAGAAAAATGTATCAGGTCTAAACTACTGTTTTTATGTGTAAGAACATCTGGAACTTGCCCCATGTTAGAATAACCTGATCTAACCTTTCCTCCATACTGGCAATAGCATTTTGATAGGCTCCCAAGAATCCCCCACCCTGACATATATCCCTCTCTTCTTTAAATGTTTTGTTTTTAGCTTGCTGCCTTTACTTTTGAAGGAGTAGTTTCAAAATGCAACCAATGCTGCTAGGCTTAGTTTATCAAAATGGGTAGAAAACTTATTTCAACAAAATTGTATGTTATTTCCTCCTCAGCTTTGAAAGGCTTTTTTTTGTGTTGCAGATCAGCCCCTGCCTTCTGCTAAGACAGAATCCCCTCAGGTGCCACGTGCAGACCTTCAGCAAGGTAAGCCTGCTCTTGTTGAGGGTCAAAGTGCCAAAACCACTTCCCAGCCTGATAAACACATTGCTGAGTTTATGAAAGCAGCTGATGAGTCCATATCGAAAGTATTAGACTGGTTTAAAAGAAGCTCCAGTGCTGGCGATGACGAAACTCAGTCAGAGAAATCTCAGGGGAGGGAACCTAAAGAAGAACCAGACTTGCCAGCCAAGACAGTTGCAGATAATGGAGAGCCATGCAAGGATGAAAACAAACAACCGACAAGAGAAATTTCATTTGGCGAGAATGGGAAATCACACAGTGTTTTGCCCAGAGGACTTGAGACGGAAGAAAAGCAAATGCTGAAAGAGAAGGAAAAACATAATCAAAACGGAGAGAGAGAAGAAACAAGATACAATGAAGAAGCGTGTAAAGAACCTAAGTTTCTTAAAGATGGCAAAGGCCAGACAGGTTCAAAGAGTTTTAGCTCTACAGGAAACTTAATTGAAGAGTCTTTGGAAAATGATATACAAACCAACATAATGGAAGAAGGGGAAACTGTGTCCACTATCAAATCACCTTTGAAAGAAGGCAATTTTGCATTACAAACTGGATTTGATCATAAAAGGTTAGAGCAAGAACCTGACTTGCTTGATCGAGGCAGCATGCCATTAGATCCACGTACTTTGAGGGGAAAAACGGATGAATTGCAACAGTATGAATTTAAGCAGTCAGCTCAGATAACTATTCCAGATGAGGCCACAAGAGAAAAAAGAAAAGTAAAGGATATTCGGGCACTCTGGGAAAGGGACAATGCTACACCTATGCATCCAAATAAAGAAGCTATTTTACATACGGGCCCAGCAGCTATTAGCACAGTGCTTGAAGAAAGTAGCAAGGTAAAAGAATCAAAAGACCAAAGCGAGTCTAGTTTGGTTGCCTTCAGAAGAGTTGAACTCACTAGTGATGAACAGTCATCTGAAGATGAATATTTAGACTCCTCTAACACTAGATTTGATATTACATCCAAACCTAAAGCAGATGAAAAACTAACAAAAACACTTCCATCTGATGGGAAGGGTAATGAATTTGCAAAATTGCAAAAAGCAAATAATTTGTCCCCAAGAGTCAATATTTCTTCCATCTCCTCAAAAAGCAAGTATGAAGATGGGCAAGAAATGTGTTCAGAAAAAGATACCACCTCTCCACAACAGAAAGCCAACTTTAAGGTTTTGTCTTTAAAGGAAAAAAGAAATGAGAAGTCCAAGAATCAAATTTCTAATCCTTTGCAGTTTCAGAGTTTGAGACAATTTTGGGGTAGTGGAGTTAAACTGCAGGAAAATGAAGGTACTTTACCAAATACTGTCAGTACTGTAGCCTACAAAAAGGAGTCAAAAGAGGTTAAAGAAATCAAAACTGAGCCAAGCGAAGAAGACCCAATGATTCAGCAGCAAAACCAACTGTCCCAAAGAGAAAGAATGGAGAAGCTAACTTTCCAAGGGTCATCTACACAGGAAGGGCAGCCCACTCCCTGGTCACTAAAAATGACCTCAAAGGGAAATGCAGAAGCTGTTGAAAAAGTAGAAAAAAATGGAAGACAATTAGTGATCTCAAAACCTGAAGAAAAAGTGGATCCTCCAGATCGGGAAGTTAAAGAATATATAGAAAAAAGTATTGTTCTGTCAAAAACACAGGATAGTAAATTTAACAGTGGATTACAGAAACTGCTTAAAGAAACATCTGAGTCTTCCTTGCCACCATACCAACCAGCTGGTGAGAAGGATGCTAGAAGAGATGAGGATGGAGCAGACGAACAACAACATTTTTCTGTGAAAATGGTTCAGAGCAAGACTGCCCCCACGGATGTCAAAGAACAAGTAGAACCTCCTAAGGAACCAGTTTTAGAGACAATAGACAAAACAGTTGCCCTACCAAAAGTGCAACCTGATAGGTTTAATGCTGATCTAGAAAAGCTGCTAAAGGAAACCTCTGAATCATTATCTTCTTCCAGTATGAGCACACCAGAAGCCGTTTCTGAAAGGATGGTTTCTTCGCCTGGGCAAGCAAGATTCTTTGAAAAGGTGATGGAACGAAGCCTCAGGATGTCTCCTAGTGCTCAGAAAGAGGAATTATTTAATCGGGAAGTGAAGGAAACAATTGAAAAAACAGTTGCTGCACCCAAAGATGTGCATAAAGAAGCTAAAATTGGTCTAGAGAAGCTTCTTAAGGAATCTGAGGCCTCCTATCCCTTATATCAGCAGACAACAGATGAGGATGAAAGTATCCAGAGAGGGACTTCATCTGAAAAAATCTGCCCAAATTCTTTCCAAAAAGTGTTGCATACTAACATGCCTGCCCTTGTTGACACCCAGACTACAGCACAGGCTCCTGACAAGGACGTTTCGGAGACTGTAGAAAGAACAGTCGTTCCACGCAAATCTGAACTCAGTACTTTTGATGTTAATTTTAAAAAGCTACTTAAGGAGGCATCCACAATCTCTCCTTCATTGTATGATACAGATCAAAACCTCAAAGCAGTCTCTGATGATAATTCTAGAAAAGATCAGCGGAAGTGTAATGAGCAGCTGATAGACCTTAGCCCGGAAACAGCTCAGACCCCATGGGAGACTGAGAGCACTGCAACTACATACAAGGAAAATGTCAAGCCATTTGATACAAGCTTGGAGAAACTGTATGGAGAACCAGCTGAAGTGCTGTCACCTTCACATGGGAAAAGTGGAAAAAATGTGAGCTTTCAACTAAAGGAACATCCTGATTACTCTGTTTCTTCTTCTTACCAACCTGGAGAAATAAATGAGATGGGGACAGCAACTGTTCAACCAAACTCTGAAGTCAGTGAGTTTAGTGCTAGCTTACAGAAACTGCTGAAAGAAGCCTCTCTGTTTTCACATCCTGAGCAGAAAAGCGTAGACACTGTAACTCATGATATAGTGAGTGTTAATCTACAGCCTAAGCAGAATGTGGAGTCTGTATCCCAACAAGATATTACCTATCCTCAAGAAGAAAATGAAATAATAGAAAAAGCTGTTGCTCCATCCAAAGCAAAATTCAGTGAGTTTAATTATGGTTTTGAGAAGCTGCAGAAGGAGGCTTCTGAAACATCACCTGCTAGCCTGGGATGTACGGACAACGCTGTGCAGAGGACTGCTGATGTGCAGCCTGTAGACTTGACCTCTCAACAAAATATAAATCATCTTCAGGAAGTAAGTGAAGCAATAGAAAAATCTGTTGCCCCTTCCAGATCTGAGGTTGGAGAGTTTAATACTGGTTTGCAGAAGCTACTGAAAGAGGCATCTGAAATACCACCTGCTGACCTGAAAAGCTTGGACGAAGATGAAACGCATCCTTCCCAACGAGAGAGTGGCTGTGTTCAAGGAGTGAATGAAACTATAGGAAAAACTGTTGTTCCAGCAAAACCAGAATACAGTACTTTCAAAATTAATTTAGAAAAACTTCTTAAAGAAGCATCAGAAGATTCCTCTCCTTTATCTAAGGAGAGGGGTGAACAGGAAAAGCCTAATGATTCAGGGTCCCAATCAGAAAAAGGAATTTCATCCATAAAAATGTCACCATATGGTCAGAGGGCTTCAGGTGGCTATCGTACACAGCTTAAAATAGGACTCAAGAGAGAGACTTTGAAACAAGATGACAAAGCCTTTTTAAAGGAAGATATTGCAGTAAATGAACCACGACTTTCTGATCCCCATGAAAGGGGTGCATTTCAGAAAACAGAACTGATTAACCTGGCATCAACTGAACCAGCACCCCAAGAGACAGAGAGTAGTGCAGCTATAATCAAAATGCTAAAGATACAGGAAAAAGCAGGAGAGGCTGATAAAAGCGGTTCCTTCGCAGATATTGTTGAGACTGCACCTGAAGTGAGCAAACCACTTGGATTCAGAAGAGCAAGCACACCACTTGAAGGTAGCTCGCCCAGGATAAGCAAAGGACAACTGCTTCTAGCACCTTCTTGTCATGATGATGAAGATGACACGATAAGTTTAGGCTCAGATGCTTCAGATGGAAATTCTGATCCTCAAACAGGAATCAGGAGGAGTTCAACTAGTGAGCATTTTAATTCTTAAACTCGTGGTTGTGGTTCTCTGAATCTGGTTAAATTTTTTTTATTAACCAACCTGAAGAATGGTGACCCAAAGGTCGGAGAGACTTTTCTTTTTAAGTTGTTATTGATTGAAGTGTTTGGGTGTTTTCTTTTTTTTCAGTAGGGAACCCAAGCATGTGTTTTTCTTTTGTTGCTGTTTTTTCTTCTAATGCAGGAATCAGCAGGGGTCTTGAACCATGCATTACATTTGCTTTTTAATCAGGGGAGTTGGACTGGAATAACCCTTGCGCATGTTGGGCTAAAAAGGTCAGGCTTGCATATGGCTCTTCATTCTTTTCCTTATTAAAGTTCTGATTTGGATACAGGTGGCAATCTTTTACCATCTTTTCTACTTTAAACTTAGGGCTATGGACTTTACTTTTGGACACAGTAGGCAATTGAAACAGATTTTCATTCTTTACATTAGCAAGGGATATCTGGATAAGCTTTCCAATGTCAAGCTCTGACTCCAGGAAACCAAAAGAAGCCTATTTGTCTCTTAAGCTTGAAACAGACATTGCCAAACTGAAGAGGATCAGCTGTGGCAGGACACGTGGCAGGCACCCAGTGTAGAACAAAGGGTGATATGTTCCTCTTGCTAAGGGACTCCTTGTCTCCTTCACTGCCCTGCACCTCCTTGCAAGGATCTGCCCTAACCCATCCTTCTGGGTGAAGAGCGGTTCAGCGTGGGTCCCGGCGTGGTGGGGCAGGGCAGCACAGGAGCCGAGAATTCCCTGTTTAAAGAGACTCACCCCTGGGAGGCACGGGAGGAAGGGAATTTCTGGTGCCCCATGCCAGGACTCATCCTGTGCCGACCCTTGCTTCACGAGGTGAAATGGGTCAGCGTGGATTCTGGCTTGGAGGCATGGGGCAGCACAAGTGCTGGGGATTCCAGGAGTGAGATTTCCTGTGGTGTGAGGAAAGTCAGGCAGGTGTTCAATCCTGCCTGGATATTTCCCGCAGTGTGCAGGATCAGGCCCATCAAGCCTCTGTAGCACATCCAGAGCTTGGACTGCCCGCACTCTCCTATCACCAGCAAATGAACATCTGCTGCAATAAAGCAGCACAGTCTATTGCTATCTTTGTTGCTGCCACACATTTTGGGCATTTTTGGCACAACAAAAGGGTATGGACATCAGTTCGCACAAAGGCGAGGAAAAACTATACCTGTTTCCACCCTGGCTTCCTTGCTCCTGCTTGCTACTGAGCACAAGAACGAGTTTGCCTGTGTGCAAAATGTGATAGGCAGCCCTAATGTAAAAACACTGTAATTGCTTGAGTGGGGTGGGGTGTTTTCCCCTCCTGAGAAATTGGGTCTGGTCTCTTTACCTGGAAAGCTCGAGAAGCTCATAAACTTCCAAGGCTTTCAGTTGTGATAACTAATCTTAACTAGTTCTTCATTTTTGATTTAAGAAAACACCTGTTGGAGCCAAAGCAGCTTTGGCTAAGAAAATAAACAAATAAGGACTCTAGGACTTCAGGATTTGACCCTTGCTGAAATTTTGCATTTTGGGATTACTTCTTGTTCCTTTTGGAGGATAAAATTGGGAGTAGGTATGAGATTGTCCTAAAATAAATTAATTCAACAGACCCTGAGGACTGGGATCAAATTGCTACCAATAATGTTGGTTCCAATCTGAAAGTTTATGATAATTTTCAGACTACATAAAAATGAACACATGGTCCTTTGGGGTTCTCCCCCTTCGCCCCCTTTTCCTTTTTTCAAAAGGACAGATAACCCCCTTCAAGAACACAGCTAGTCCCTTGTTGGCAGAGCTGACACACAACACTACTGATGCACTCTCTGGTTAAGCTCTTGTTTTATTTGTGGACACAGCTGAGTCAGTAGGACTTACTTGTGCTATTCTGAATTGGGACTGGCTTGTAATACTTAATATGTGCCTACGAAGGGATTCAGCAATTCCTGTTGAGATCAATGGAGACCCTACAGTTATGTATCAGGGCCTAAAGCTTTGCCCCTAACACTGTAAAGCTGATGCAATTCCAGTTCTGTTTTGTTTCAAGGCAGCATTTCTAACTATAACATCGACACACCACTCTCACGTGTCAACTTTCAAAATAAAGTTTGTTTCAGGAATTGTCTAAGTAGCATCAGCTATTAAATTGAATGACAACCATCACACTTGTCTTTACCACCTGCACTTCTGTTCAATAATCTTGAGTTATCCAATCCATCATTCTAGTTCTACTTTCTTCGACTTCTTGTTTAAGCAGTTGTCAAGACCTGGAAAGATTTGGTAAGGATTTAATGCATCTTCATTGTGAAATCATGAGCTGTTTTAAGTAACTCGTTTCAGAAGGCATGTCTGTCTATATGTGCAGTGTTCATGTATTTTGTTTTGTAACAGGTTCAGAAGAAGAATTAAATCCTGTTTTGATGGCTTTGAAAAGGAGTGCAGATAGGAAAATGCCTTCCAAAAGTCTAGAGGATATTTCATCAGCCACATCAAGTGAGCACAAAGCTTGTCTCCTGTCTTCCATGCCCCTAAGCTTAAAAGTGCTTGTATTATTCCTCCATCCATCTTCAATCCCTTGCGCTTTCATATCCCAACAGCGGGATTTGGCAGGAAAACTATTCTCAGAATAAGCATACGATGAAGGATAGAGAAAAACAAAACAGTACATTCTATGAAGCCTCAATTGCAATACTTCATGTTCATTTTGAATGTTATTGCCAGCTGCCATATCTTAATATAAAGGCAAGTCTCAGTTGTAGTGTGCTTAAGACAGGCATGCCTTTTTCTGTCTCTTCTCTGCCATTCTTGTAGCCATCTTAACAGTTACATCTGCACTGGCACTGAACAGGAAAGCGAAGATATCTCTTCTTGATTTCACGGTTGTGCTAATTTTTTTATAAGTAAGACGACTTAAGCTTTAAACTTTTTAAAGGTAAAACCATAGATGTTATTCTTTTAGACTGAGACATTGAACTCATATTTTTGTGAGACTCCTTGAAGTATTCTAAGTTTCTCTTTTGCCAGATCTATTCACAAATAAGTTACTATGTTTATGGAAGGG
>JAGPOW010003316.1:186359323-186371145 GCA_030014935.1 Caiman crocodilus
TGTGGGGTCCTTATAGGTCTAAAAAATTGGCAGCAGGGGAGCAGTAGCAGTGTTAATTGCCACTCCCCTGCTGCTAAATTTCCGAACTTGTGAGTAGACCTGGAGGCTGGAGACTCTGGCCCTATGCACAGAGTTGGGTGTGGGGGGCTGAGACGGAGTAGTGTGGGATCTGGGCTTGTGGGGCATCTGGAATGCAGTGCAGTTGGGTAAAATCTGGGCATGTAGGGCCAAAAGGTTGAGCACCACTGACACACACTGTGACTATAGATCCATTTACTTTCATGGCAGAGAATAATGTGGAAAGCTCAATTTATTCAGAGCTCTGAATTCCATTTTTGATGCTCAGATGAACGTTCTCAATTGCAAAACTTCATTGATACAAAACATAAATTGATATATCTAAATGAATTTGGTTGTTTTACATATATAAAACCACTTCTTACAGGCGCTCTGCGTTCACAGGGGTTGGAGACAAGATGATCTCAGCTTTGTCTCCAACTTCTGTAGTTACAGATGTATGCATTTATACTTTATATAATGCACAAACTATTACTGCTTATTCTGAGATTGACTACTGAGAAAATTCCTTAAAGTGGCAAAAGCCAAATGACTTAAATGCTGGGGAGAACATGTTATGCCAACTTTATTGTAATTGGGGGTTGTTCTTCTACTATCAAATAGTTTCATTTTGGGTTTTGTGCAATTTGGGAGAAAAAAAATATTGTCTTACAGCTTTACAAGATATTTTGAAGTCCTTATCCATCTTTTGATTGTGTAGGTATGTAAAAAGTTACCTGCTGCCAGAGAAATACAAGATGGGCAAAAGGAAGACCTCTGTGAGAAAGAAAACAGTGAATCCTGTCTTTAATGAAATACTGCGGGTATTTATTCAACTAAATGCTATATGTGTAAATCTTGAAAATTTAAATCCCAAATATTTTAGTACTTATATCCTAAATAGACCCAAGTTCTGGGAGCTGAGCATTTCAAATGTGATGTAAAATATGTCTTTTTGAGTTTGAGACGTGGGATTCAGAACTTCATTATTGCAATTTGGGGAGATGAGAAGAACAATAATAAAGGAATTATAATACTTGGCACTTGACATCCACAAACTGCAAAATAGGTCCCAAAAGAAGATATATTTTCATTTTGCACACAAGGAAGACTGGGTCACAGAGCAAGATGGTGTCAAAAACATCCTGAGGCCCCACCAACTGGTCCCATTCACAAGCTCTTTCATATTGTTCAGTATTTTTGGTTCATTTATATCACTGGCCTTATGCATGTTGCATCTCAGTTGTCACCAGAAGAATTGGCTTTCTTTTAAAAAATGAGACCAGAAGGAAATACAATCTCGAGTTTAGAGCACTAACCTGTTGCATAAGCTTTACAATTTAACAGGAGCAGCTTAGAAACAGGGAATCTTGCACAGATGACACTGAGGACCCTTCTGATGCTGAGTCTGACTTTAATTTCCATGTCTGTGAAACAGAAATACCTAGCTCAAAAAAAACCGTTGAAGAGTAAATGTTTACACATTTCTTTCAAAATTAAAAGCCAAAAATCCTTAGTTACAGCTCTGATAACGTATGTAATTTTCACAAACCTAGGCCAAACATGAATTTAAGTATCTAAAAAGAAATGCTAAGGCTCGCAAAATAGTATGCATCTCTAGACTGAAAATGTGTTGCTAAATGAACAGAGAAAATGTTCTTAGTACAACTGGATTTTTTCCAGTGCCATTGTTCCCAGGCTCGGGGGGTAATTATTGGTTTATTTAAACTCCAGTTTTGTTGTTTCACTCTGCAGTATAAAATTGACAAGGACCTCTTAAAGAACCAAATGCTAAATCTCTCCGTCTGGCACAATGATATATTTGGACGCAATAGTTTCCTGGGTGAGGTGGAGGTGGATTTGGGAACATGGGACTGGAATGACAGAACGAAGAAGCAAATGAACTGGTTCCCACTTAAGCCAAGGGTAAGTTCTTATATTTTTTGTGTGTGTGTGTGTGTGTGTGTGTGTGTGTGTGTGTGAACTAATATGTATGTGGGCCTATGTAACTTCTAAGCATAGGCTTCCATTTGTCTAGACTTGGAGCCTTTCCCTTTTCACCCTCTCTACCCAGTCCAGTTGTTGATGGTGTAATTATAGGTGGTCCTTCTTCCAGACAGGCATTGGGACCTTTAGGTTTTCTAGTGAGTTGTCTGCCCAGTCAGATGCCTCTGAAGAGAAGCAGAAAGTATCTACCAGCTCAGGGAGTGAGAACCCAAATTTACTTTCATAAATGTGCTGTGTATGCTACCCAGCACAAATGGAGACACTGTTCATCAGTTGTATCCTGCTGCACATACAGATAATCTATGTAGATTCCGTATTAAAATGATTTCCTATGTGATCTAATGGTATGTTTGTACTAGGACGTTTGAGTGGTTTAACTAAAAGGTCTGTTTTGTTGAACCAGTTTCAAAGGTGCTATGGATACCCAAAATTTGGTTTAGAGGCTGCTTGAGTCTGTTCAATCAAAACTTAAAATAAACCATTTTTTTAAAGTACCCAGATATCAGTTTGGATTTACTTTTTTTAAGCAACTCTATTTTTAATCAACTTTAAATGAGTCATTTTCAAATTAAAGTAGTCCTAAGAAAGCATGGTAAAAAATATTGTATCTCCTTACTTATGTTTTCAACATGGTTGAGGTGTGTTTAGACAACAGAGAAATGGGGATGGAAAGAAAGGAATCTCCAGCTCAGGGTAGGATCAGCCCTGACTCAGCCATTCCAGACAAATGTTTAACTTATTCTTAAAAGTGACCAAGGATGGAGATTTCAAACTCCTCTAGGCAATGCTTAACTACCCTCATACTGAGAAAGTTCTTCCCCATATTCAACCTAAATTTCAGCTGTTGCAATTTGAGACAGTTAGTTATTTTTTTTCCTGTATTGATAATTCTTCCTGCCCCCTACAGCCATAAAGAAGAGTCATATCACTACTGAATGAAACTAGACACTTTAGTTTGATGGTAACCAAAGGTAGGCTCAGTGCTCCTTAACAGACCCGAGACAAGATCCATGCTTGAGAGATCATATATTCTTACTTTAGACGTGACACCTGAAGGGGAAAAGAATAGAAAATGTTTTGAAGGCAACGTACTATTCTCCCTATAGTTTTATTAATATAGTTGGAAAGGAGGCACCTGCCTATGGTCTAAGGCAAGGGTGTCAGACTCAACTGGAGCCCCAGGTCAGATCTAGACCATTGGGATCCTCATGGGTCAGATCCAGCCTGAGGCGTATGGGTTGCTGTCATGGCCAGCAAGTCAGTGGGTGTGCCAGTGACAGGAAGGGTTTTGGTGCCAGTGAAAGAGGTCCCATAATTGCTGACCCCAATCTACAGCTGGCCATGACCCCCAACTTCAGGTAGCTTAGCAGGCTAGATAAAGAAGCTCTGTGTGCTGGATCTGTCTGTGTTTGACGCACCTGTCTTAGGTATGGTAAATGGGTTAAACCTTATTTCAAACTCTGTCCTTTTCCTGCACAGTGAGGAAGACGGGAGGGACTTAGAGCAGGGGTGGGCAAAATGCAGCCCGCGGGCCAGATGTGGCCTGCCAGGCCATTCTGTCCGGCCTGTGGGGCCCCTAAAAAATTTAGAAAATTCATATCTATCTACCCCAGGTTGCCTGTCATGTGGCCCTTGATGGTCTGACAAAACTCAGTAAGTGAAATTTTCCACCCGAAATAATTGCCCTAGAGAATGGAGGTTCATAGCAGTGAAGCTCTGCTTCATGCTGTAATACTTTAGTAAAATGCTTTGATCCTGTACTACTTGCTATGAAAGATTTTGTACCGGTAAATTGTAATTGATATCCATATGCAGCATGTAAGGTGCCATTTTTTGCTGTACACTGAAGGAGACACAGTTGTGCTGGCTTTTCATTTCACAAATCGTGTTCATTTCACATTCATTTCATGTGTGAGATGCTATGAAAGGGGGTATCATATTATTACACGAGATTCTGAATGGTTTGAGTTTTCTTACTTTCAGACGCCAACAGCAGCTCTCAAACTAGAAAACAGAGGAGAGATGAAAGTAGCCCTCCAGTATGTCCCAGAACCTGGCGGGGGTATGTGCTCCTTTTTTCATGTGCAGGTTTGGGAGGGGAGTTGGTTTTAAAGCCTTTTATTTTGTCAAGTTCAACACTTCAATACAAAAAAAAATCTTTCTAAACAACAAGGTAAAGCTGGTTTTGAAGTTGAGGCTGCTGATGTTGTTTTTATTAACAGAGGAGGGAAAGAAGGAATAGCTGTTACTCAAACAAGATTATACACTTAACAGATCACATGGAATGAGGTGCCTCTTCTCTGCTTTAATTAGTGCAGTGGCAGTTAGCTGTGTGGGCAAAATACCCACTTGCTAAATGAGAAGTAGTAGTCCACTGAACTTCAGCAGCATTGCATGTGGGAAAGAGTAGTTACTGGTTTGAGCATGGCTTACTGTAGCAAAATGTTCTGTAGGTTGCTAGTTCTCTCACAGTTAATAGTTGGCTGGCAGGAAATAGGTTTAACTAAATAAGAACAAATTCATCCCTTTTTCTCACCATCTGAGAGGTAAGTTGGGCCATGTGTGCATTAATATAGTATGAGGAGCCCTAGCTCTAGACCAGGTCCCTGTTCTGCTGGGCTCCATGTAAACAACAAATGACCTGAGCTTTTTGATACTAAGTTAAGTAGAAGACATGTTAGATGTGGGCAGAGGGGGAGACTGCAAGGAAACTTAGACATAGCATTGGTCTGCATGAAAGGCAGGGAGCTTGGCATACCAGTGGCCTAATAGTTGCCAAGGTGGCTTCGTGGCAAAAGAGTGTTTGAAAGGTAACTTAGTTTTGCAGTTTTTCATAGAGTTGTTCATTTTGCTTCTCACACTGCTTCCAAGGGTGAGAAGCAAACTCAGAGAATGCGAGTGGGTGCTAGGGGCTGATAGCATGGGTGAGTTGGAACGGAGTTGATTTTGATGCAGGGGAGGCTGCGAAGGACCTTCAAAGTAAAGACTGTTAGTCTGTGTTAGAGACAGTGTTATTGGTAGAGGAGTGCAAAGAGCTGGATAAGCTGAGAAAAACTACCTTTGCATTCTGAAAAGATACAAGTTGGGCAAGAATGCATTTGTTCAGGGCAGAGAAAAGGCTCCTGTAATAATCAGGATGAGATTCATAAATAGATGTCAGAGCCAGGCTGAGATTTTAGTTTGGATAGAAGGGACAGCTCCGCAGCAACAAGATAGATCTGCAAGTCATGCATGTTGCTAGATTTTTGTGTGTGCAAATAAGTTTATCCAGAGATTACCAGTAGAGAGCAAAGGGAATGGAACTAAGGAAAGGCTCCTTTAGCACACCCACAGCAGAGGTGGGGCGGGGGTGGTGAAAATGAGGAAGATACGCTAAGCAACAGAGTGAAGGAGCACTAGGAAAGGTAGAGGCAGGGAAGGACTGTCACAAAGCCCACGGGAGCACAAGATTTCTAGAAGGTGGCTGATGGTCCACTGATTCTGACCTTTGGTCGGAAGAGGTCACTGCAGAAGAGTAGCTTCAGGGCAGTGCAAGGTGAAGACAGGAGATGGGAGAAGTCTAGGGTGAGACTGGACAAAAGGAACTTCAGGCAACAATTGCAAACCGTGCTTCATGATTCATAAACAAAAAGGAGATGGGGAGGTAGTGGGAGCGGTAAGTAGGGCCAAGGAGTGGGTTTTTTTTGACGGAAAAGTTCTAAAACCAGATCACATTGTGAGAGGAAGAAGCCAAAGGAGCGAGAAGCGAGGCGGAAAAGTAAATGTTACTGTTTCTCAGTGTCGCTCTCCGCAAGGGAAAAGGAAAGCAGTAAAAGACAGGAATTGCTTCACTCTCGCCATTGACGTACGGCCAAGTTCAACACTGGGGCGGAGCGTGACAGGCTAGACCATGCAAGGAAGCATACAGCAACCTCGTCCAACTGCAACAACAGGGAAGCACGCCTGTCACAACTGACAGTTTTGGTGCACAGATCAGAGGCGGCGTACTTCCAGTTGCTATGATTGTGAAGAAATTAAATTTGAAGTACATTTAGTATGATCTTCCCTTGCTTTCTCCCTTCCTTTTGCTACTGCTTTTTATTTATAAATGTGCAAAGCAGCTGTTGCTAAAGACTTGAATTTCTGAAGGAAGAGAATGTCAAAATGTCTCCTACTTGTCCCTTTTGAAAGGAAAGAAGACCTCGTCCACAGGAGAGGTTCATATCTGGGTGAAGGGATGCAACGACCTCCCTCTTCTGAGGGGCAACAGGCTCAACTCTTTTGTTAAATGGTAACAGGACTTGTTGGTAACAAACCCTTTTTTATTTTCTTTTGTAATCTAATATCTTTCTGGGCCTTTGTGATTGATTTCCTCTTAATTTGTATGAAGAATATGTTGGTATCTTTCTGGGTCCTAGCTCTACAATCCCATAAACCAGTGTTTCTCAACCTTTTTTAGACTCACAGCCCCCTTTGGAAAATGCCAGCTTTTAGCTTTCACTTGTTGGGTTTGTTTGTTTTTTTTACTACAATAAATACTAGAGAAATTCTAAATAGATAGCTACTAGATAAATACTAAATAAATTCTTCTGTTGCAGGAAACTCAGAAAGGTCAGACTGCTTTTGATGCTGTGAATTCCTGTTTGAAATTTCTTTGTGTTATCTTGTGAACTGCACATAGGTGTTCACACACATAATGATGCTAATATGACACTGCACCCTTAAAAGGCTGTCATGGCGTGGAATTGCTGCCATAAATCTTTAAAGCCAGTATTTTATCAATATTTGTCAAGCACACTGCCTCTGGAGTTTCCCTTTTGACTTCCAACCTTTCACTCTGTCCCCCCGACTTCCTGGTTGCCTGGCTAGGCAGAACAGCCTGCAAGTCCGCTGGCTGTCTCCCGAAGCATGAGGATGCATCCGTGTGGGATGATGTGTGATGATGACCAGTGTAGAGTGGGTCTTCTAATGGTTCCAAAATCCTGGAAGACCGATTCAGGCTCAACATTAGGAAAAACTCCTTCACGGTCACGGTGTCCTGACTGTGGAATAAGCTCCCTCCAGCGGTAGTGCAATCACCTACCGTGGGTATCTTCAAGAGGAGACTAGACAGTCACCTTGCTGGAGTCGCCTGACCCCCAGTTGTCTTTCCTGCTTGGTGCAGGGGACCGGACCCGATGGTCTTCTGAGATCCCTTCCAGCCTTTCAGTCTCTGAATCTATGGGGGCAAGATGCTGGTGCTCTCTCACCCCACTTGTTATGCTACTGAGCTCTCTTCCTTTTGCTTTTTTTCTTCTCTTTTAGGCTACCGCCTTTTCTTAGGTAGCCCACAGTATAGTCTTACAAAAGATGTTAATGAATACCTATGTTATTGCATACAAGAGCATGAGGCCCAGTGTCTAAATGTCACATTTCTTTCTTTCTAAAGTACCATTCTTCCAGACACTAGTAGAAAAAGCCGCCAGAAAACGAGATCAGTGGCAAAAACTACCAACCCAGTGTTCAACCACACCATGGTTTATGATGGCTTTAGGCCTGAAGATCTGAAAGAAGCCTGTGTAGAACTCACGGTGTGGGATCACAACAAACTAGTCAATCACTTTCTGGGAGGTCTCAGGATAGGTCTTGGAACAGGTACTGATTTATTTATTTATTTATTTATTTTTCATCCCTAATTTATAGAATACAATCTTGATCTTGCAAAATATCACTGAACAGACCTGCAGATATTTTACTGACTACACGGCTCCATAACGACTGAAGTGGTCAAGCTATGTTGGGAAGCATGAGCCTAATTGCATTACTTTCCGTTCTCAGAGGTGCTGATCATCTACAGGTTTTGTCATGGCTAAAAAGACAAAGTCCACTAAGTAGTCCACTACTTCAGGAACTCAGATTTGAAAATTTTGGCTTACTTTCTCTACTGTTAGGAATCCTAACAAAATGAGCTTACAAACAATATTATAGATTAACACGAGAATTCAGCGATATAATGAGGAACAAGATTGCTGGATTGATTTTGCTCAGCTCTAGAAGATTGTCTCTGCTCTAAGTGTGAGCAGAGTATTTGTGGGGGAACGCAAGTGTTTTAAAAATGTTTAAATATTCTAGGTAAAAGTTACGGAACAGAAGTGGATTGGATGGATTCTACTCCGGATGAAACTGCCCTATGGGAAAGCATGATGAAGTCTCCAAACACATGGGTAGAAGATACGCTACCACTCAGGATGCTCATGATAGCAAAGCTGACTGAATAGGAGGACTTTGTAACCGATAATGGCCAAAACAGATCTTGAAAGTTGTGGGGAAGGAATAAAATAAAACTAGAAACTTGGTGGACTTCATAGAACAGTATACCATGGCAGATCTTTAGACAGCTGTTTTGTCTTGTTCTTCATTCGTGCTGCTAAATGCCTGCAGATTTTTTTTTTTTTTTTTTACATGAAGGCCTTTCATTATTTTCTCACTGAAAATGAATGAAAAGAACAAAGAACGATCTAACAGAATGATAGCATAGGTACTGGTGGTGTGTTTTAGAGTTGAATGGAATACCTAAAACCTGTTGGTGCTTCGTTCAGTAAGTTTAAATTGCCACAAGACTAAAACCAAAAATCTGATCCTTTCCAGCTCTTTCCAGTGTCATTTGCAGGGCATTGTTAGCAGTCTGATAAATGGATGGTACCTCTTTATATTGGCTACTGTGGGTTAATGCATCGTTCAGGTTTTCTTTGCAAAGGGCGTAACAGCCGTAGTTCATAAAAGGAATTCTATCTGTTTTAAATTTCCAGGGCATGGCGAAAGTTTCTAAATTGATTAGTAGCCTTCTATGAAGTAGTGGTTTTGGTCTCATTCTGGTAGGATGCTTGGTACCCTCAACTCCAGCTCAAGTCAGTGGGAACAAAGGGTTGCAGAGTACAAAGAATCAGTGTCCTGAAAAGCATTTGCCTTTGTGTGTTACAAATGTCATTAGTCTTAAACGAATCTCTAAATTGGGGAGACTGGATGAAAATGGTGACTTCTAATGTATTTGTTCAAATGTTACTCTGAAGAATCTTTTTTTTCCCCCTCATTGGTTATAGTACTGGTTTTATAATTGAAAAATTGAATATTTATTTAAAACAAATGTTCATTGCCTGCACCCAAGACTGATTTGCCTTGTAGGTGTGTGAAGCACTTTGTTTGTACTTCAGTGCCATTATGACACAGCAGGGATTGAGATGTTCTTGGCTTAAACGAACCTACAGCATATGCAACAGGAAGCGACTGTCTCAGGTCTATTGGAATGTAATATAAGAAAGCTGAACGTATAACTGGGACAAGAACAGCAAACTTGGGCTTTTAACTAAAAGCAGCCTGTTAAAGCTACTTTGTGCTGGGAATAAATGTTTAATTAAACAATACACATGATCTTATATTTACATCTTATAAATCTATGCAATTTTCATATTGTATTGTAAGCTACAGTCCTCAGAATAAATGCACGTGTTATAGCTGCGTGTATAGTTGTTGTTATTATGTAGATCTGGAATCTGGAAACTCTCTTTATTAAATTACATATGAGGAGGGGGAGGGGAATGGGCAGGTATGTGATTGGGATATCCGGGTTTTTTGTTTTGCTGTTTTTAATGGAAATGGAATTAATTTACATCAGGGATTAGCAGCCTTTTAAAGTTGCAGGCCAAATTGACCCAGTTAAGTCCCACTTAAGGACCCAGCTGCTACTGTTGCTTTTTTCCTCTGGCAGCAGGGAAAAGTGACTGCTGCTGAATGCTCCCACTGCCAAAGCCCTTTGTCTGCAGGCCACATGAAAATGCTTTATGGCTGAATCTGGCCCAGGGGCCATAGGTTGCCAATTCTGGATTTATGGAATTTTGAGTGACAATTTTTTTCCCCCAAAAGCCCCAGCATGGAGTCATGGCTATACTACTTCCTACTAACTTTACAATTAAGGGTATTTTAGGAAGATAAAAGCATAGTAATTGCCTGCTTTTTAAAATGCCTTTTTATATACATACAAAGAAAGAAACTTCTGCATTGAGAAATGTGTACGCATAATTAAGGTATTTGCAGTTGTACAATAATATTTGTGTGTGACTTGAATTAAGAAACATTTTAAATCAAATTTGCATCGGTATTGTGTACACATTCATACTATCTTTGCATGACTTGCAATTTAATCAGCAAATATAAGTATACTTTTGGGTACACAGCTTAATGAATGATTATTTTTAAGTGTCTTCAGGAGAACAAAGGGCAGGTTTTGAGATTTACTTGCTGTAGAGCTTACAATTTGCTTTATTTCATACAGTGCACAGGAATTTTGACACAGATTTTGTGTTGAAAAGACATGACTGGTATCTTTCAGTGAGTCTGTATTTAAAATATTTGCCGGTTAGTTATTGTTGTTGTCCGAGGAGTTTTTGTTGGTTGCTCCTACAGCCACGGAGCGAAGCACCAGGCTCTGTGCAGGTCTGCAGGAAGCCCTACAGGCAGCCTGGCAGCAGCGCAGGAAAGCAGTCTCCTGCCAAGAAAAGTGGCGAGCGTGATTTTTTTTTTCCCCCTGCCTGAGCTGCTTGGGGGTCCAGTGCTTCCTTCCCTCTGCAGCTCCAGTGCCCCCCAGGACTACCCGAGCCAGGTGCCGCGGGCAGCCAGCCATGCAGCATGTGCGTGCCTTGCACATGGTAGGAGTCAACAGACTGAGCCCCGCATCACTTGCCTGCAAAGCCTCCTGTAGAGGGGCACCCCTGCCCTCATCCCCTGGCCCTGCTCCCAGCTGCAATGTGCTGCCTGGGGCTAGCAGCACCCCTTCCTCCCTCAGACCCAACCATCTCCCCCGGCCCTGCACCACAGGCCCACTTAGCTCCATGCTTAAGGGGCGAGTGTGAGCTTGAGCCCAGCCCTGGCTGCCTCAGAAGCTTGGACTCTGCCCTCCTGTCTCCCCTCCACACCGGCCAGGGCTGGGGGTTTCTCACCCTTTTTGCAATTGGCTCCTGCAGGCTGGAGCTGTCAAGCCCTGTAAGAGCGCTTAGCAAAGCAGAGAATCCGCAGCTTTCCTTTGCTAAAAAGAGAAATCCACCTTTTCTCCAATAACAACAGGGAAATGGTGGTTTGCTCCATTTTTCTGTGCAAAATGGAAAACTCGGATCCCTGGTGATCACCTATCACCAAAGATTGGAAACTTTTTGGAGCGTTTACGGTTCTTTTCATACTGGCACAGAGTGCTCAGCATGATCAAGCCCCAATCCTGGTTTGAGGACTAAACCAGTGTTGCCAACTCTCATGATTATTGGCGTTGTTCTGAAGTCTACGCTCTGGGAATGTGAACAACTTAGTTCTTTCTTTTATATATATATACATACATACATATATATATATATATATATATATATATATATATATGCATAAAAGAAATAGCTACACTTTTCACGTTCCTGAAGCTTAGACTTTAAGAACAGTGCCAAAAATCATGAGAGATGGCAACAGTGCTATACTGTAACAACATTTCCCCCTATTTTTCAGATGAGGAAATGGAGGTACATATGGCGGCATACCTGAGTTTATACAAGGAACTAAAGTTAGAGTAGAGCTAAAGTTAGAGCCCAGGTTGCTAGGCTTTCCAAACCAACTCTAAGTATGAAATAGTTTTGATTGCAGTAGTGTTGAAGTGATGCTGTAGCCAAGATGCTCCAGGAAATGTGAAGCAAGGATTTATAATCTGAAGAAGAATGCAATTGATTGATAGTTTGTGTGCCCCAGCCAGTTGGTCCAGTGAAGGATAT
>JAGPOW010003316.1:186417465-186459856 GCA_030014935.1 Caiman crocodilus
ACAGCTGGAGTACTGTGTCCAGTTCTGGGCACCCCACTTCAAGAGGGATGTGGACAACATTGAGAGGGTCCAGAGGAGGGCCACCCACATGATCCGGGGGCAGCAGAGCAGAACCTACAATGAGAGGCTACGGGACCTGAACCTGTTCAACGTTCACAAGAGACGGTTGAGGGGGGACCTTGTGACTGTCTATAAACTCACTAGGGGGGGACCAGAAGGGTTTGGGGGAGACTTTGTTTCCCCTAGCACTCCCCAGGATAACCAGGAATAACGGCCACCAGTTGTTCGAGAGTAGGTTTAGATTAGACTTCCGTAGGAGCTACATCACAGTCAGGCCGGCTAGGATCTGGAACCAGCTTCCAAGGGAAGTGGCACTGGCTCCTACCCTGGGGGTCTTTAAGAAGCAGCTCGATGCCTACCTGGCTGGGGTCACTTGAGCCCAGTTGCCCTCCTGTCCAGGCAGGGGGTCAGACTTGAAGGTCTACAAGGTCCCTACTTCTATGATTCTATGAACAGGAGTGTCACATACAAATCAGCAATCATCCTTCTGCTTCAGTATGGGTAGATTAGAAAGAATCCAGCAGAGTGACAACAATTATTAGAGGCCTGGGAAACAATTTATGAGGAAAGGCTGAAAGAACTAGGATTATTTAGAGAAGAGAAGACTAAAGGGGAAGGTAGTATAGGCAACAGGACTAGAAGCAGTGGTCTCAACTTGCAGCAGGGAGAATTTAGGTTAGATATTAGGACCAACTTTCTCTGTAGGGGGGCTGGTTAAACACTGGGATAGGCAACCCAGAGAGATCTTCATCTTTGGATATTTTCAAGAGCAGGTTAGGCAGACACTTGAATGGTTTAGTCAGGGATGATCTGGCTCTGAGTGGGATGTTGGTAGCCTACTGAGGTCCCTTCTAGTCCTCCTTTTGTATGATTCCATAAGGGCTGAAAGTTGCAGTTTAGGTTACAGCTTTGCCTGCCAACATCATTAAAAATGTCATCAGTCACTATCACTGGATCTGTCCCAGCACCAGCCTAGTCAGATGCTACACTTTGTGTATATTCTTTGGATTAACCAAAAGGACTTTTTTTGCATCTCTTATATTTGAAAAGAAATGTTACTTTGAGAGAACAGATGAAAGAATGTGGTAATTACCATCTATGCTCCCTTCTCAAGCATCTCCAGTACTGTTTCATTGGCCCTAGTCCACCTAGACATTGTGAACGTCTGCTACAATAGCTCGTATGTTGAATTTGACTGTAGGACATCTCTGCTTAGGTATTTATTTGAATATAAGTATTGCTTTGTAACTGCTTTACTTTTCCACTCCAGATAAACCATACTGCAAATATCTTGGGTATTATCATTTTACAAGTGTGAGCAAACTTCTTAGGAGTAGATGTAAGGTATGATCCAAATATTCAGGGACACTAGACACCTGCTAATTCTCAATTGCCCTACATCCTGTACAGCCAGTTACAGCTGTGCAGAGAGATTGTGGAACACTGTCATCTTGAAACAGTTTGGAACTGCTCGGTGTTATTTATGTAAATAAGTCCCTGGAGCTAAGTAGTAAAGTCAGACCACACCTATAGTAAGACTTGATTTCTGTTCTTGAGGAAACTTGTGAAATGCACTCTCCTATAAAACACTCTCTTTTGCTGAAAAAGTAGGTGGCAGTCTAGCACAAAGAGGGAGTTTAATGACAAATTCTTGAAGTCCTGTGTTCTTTCACCTCCAAACTTGCTTCTCAGAAGAGAGAGAATGGAAGCCAGTGTTTCAACAACAAATAAAATATCAAGCAAACTTTCAGTTCTTCTCCAAATGCGCCAGACCAATTTTTTTCATAGCTGGTAGTAATTATTATTATCATTTTGTATCTTTCATGGAAGGTCTGATTGTAATTCTAAACACACAGTTTTTAGCTATTTCTACAGTTAAACTGTATTTTGTAGTTGGATAGTACATGTGCAATAATGGCTCATGGCCTTGATGTAATATTTATCAATTCTGTCTCTAGTATAAAATTGCTTAAGACTCTGCATTGTCTAAAATGGAACCTAACAGCATGTATTATATAAGCTAATTTCATATGTGATTAGATAGCTGATGGAAACATGGGATACATGTGTGAATTAGTATCTGTGAGTTTTTGTATGTTTCCTAATTAATTAAAATAGATTATTTAAATGTTGTTTTTATTTTGTGGTGTTTTGGTTTTTTTTTTTAAGATACCGACCGAGCTTTACAGCTGCTGGAAGAATATTGTAAAAAGCTAAAGAAACCAGAAGAGCAACAACTGAAAAAAGCCATTAAAAAGGTGATGGGCATCTTTAAGAGCAGCTTATTTCAGGCATTACTCGGTAGGTACCTGTGTACAATGCTTTATTTTCTTCTCTTATTCAAAGAGATAAATTGGAATTATTTTGGATGGGAAAAATATTAGCAAATATTTTAAACAAACACTCAAGTTTGGGAAGGAAATATAGCTAAAAATTTTTGAAATGTAGAACTATACATTAATCATTCTTAATTGAATATACCTTCTTTTCATAATATGAGCCAGGATTGTTGCATCTGAATAGAACATATTATAATTTTCCATGCCAATGTAAAGGCTAAAATGCTGGACTCAGTGAAGCAGGCAGTAAAACTCTTGTTGACTTTTTTGAGACCAGAATTCCACCCAAAAGTTTTGTGTGGCTTTTGAATTAATGCAATGTGATACTTTTTTTGCAAAAGAGGTAGCCAAAGGAAAAAAAATCAAGAAAATGGAGAGGAATGTACATTTGTTAGAGTGGTTCTCTTTAACAACATCTTTTCTGTTAGCATATTTCATGTAAGTCTTATATTAAAAAGTTTTAATAGACTAGAGAAAACAATAACATTTTATTGTCCATTTTATTTGCATCTGTTTATGTGCTCCTTTTAAGTAAAAATAGTTGACTTGAGTACCTGGTATAGTGATTTTATTATGAAATGACAGAAAACTGAAGTACGAGTCAGGACTCTTCATTCCGAAAGAATTGCTGCTTGCAGCAGTCCCATAAAGCAAACATGCCCAATGAATGGATGTAGATTTCCCCCGACGTTGGATCCAGAGTGCCAGTTTGGCCCACTATTTTTCAATAGATTGATTCACGCTCTATAAGCCAGTGGTGCTCAACTTTTAGCTTGTAAGCCAGACCCTACCTGTGGGCCTGTGTTATCTGGCTCATGGGTCCCCCCCATGGATCTGGAAATTTGGCTGTGGGGTAGTGATGACGGGATCCTATCTACAGCGGTAGTGGAATGGTTCCGGCATTGATTACTTGCAGCTCTTAAATTTCTGGACACATGGGGAGCCTTGTGGCCTAAGTGACATGGTCCTGCCATGTGAGATTTGTGCTGGCATGTGAGTCTGCTTTCTAGACATGCAGGACTTGCCTGGCACACAGGGTGCCAGATCTGGTGCATGGGGTCAGGCCGACCAAGCCCATGTACCATCCCTACACTGGATTAGCCCTCAGAACAATGCTGTGCATGGGATCAGACCCCACGCCACTCATCTAGCCCACAGGGTCAGAAAGGTTGTGCACCACTGCACTGAGCCACAGAAAATTGTCAAGGGAGGATTTGTAATGAACCTGATAAAAGCTGAGGCACTTTACATCAGTGCTCTTTAGTTATAGTTGGTGAGAAGGGGTAGGCATTGTTTCAGTACTTTTTTCCCCGCTTACATTTAAGGAGAAAATGCAGTGTTCTGTTTTGTCAATCTATAAACTTTTCCACAAATGGACATAATGAATACTTATGCTGTCCATCAGCAATGTAATATCTCAGTTCCATTAAAGTGTATGCTTTCATTTTCTAACTTTCTTGTCCTTTTTAATGTGTTTATTATGAAAAATATAAATGAAATAAAAAGACTATACCCCAGACATAGTAACAAATTATTCATGTTTGAACTAAAGAACAAAGATTAAAGAAAATTCTTATTCCTTTTGTTTAGAGATATCCAAGGATATAGAAGTGTACATGGAATGTGCATTTTTATTTTTGAAATATTTGAAAATTATAACTATTTGGAATGTAAAATTATTATAACAATTATTTTTGAAATATTGGATATTTGAAATTATTATAACAATTTCAAATATCCACTAGTGGGTCAGTACTGTTGTTCCAGCAATTTGTAATCAAATGAAAGGATGGACACTTCATAAGGAAAAGCTGGAGTTTTAATTTTTGTATGACTTCAGTTATCTTTTTCAATTCCTACAGTTCTTGTTGAAGAGCTTTTGGAATGGCAGACCATGTTCACAGTCTATTATTATGGAATTTGCTCTTTAGATGGCCTAGATTCTTGATACAAAAATGACCTCCCATCAGTGGTGCCGAAGTGTCAGATCATGCTATTATATAATCAGTAATGAGGATATTACATAATTTGTATTTTTACCTAAAATTATTTCTAGACATCTGTTTTAGCCTCTTTAGTTTTGTGTCTCATTTATCCATGTGTTAGATTACATTCAAATAAATGTTTAATGTGATGCTTACTTTTTCTACAGCAGAAAATCATGTCCGCTATCTTAACATTTCAAAAGTTACTAGTGATTTTGAAAGCTCCAGTTTTGAGACATCTAACAGGGCTTCTTGTTTAGAGAGTGAGTAATTAAATGTGTCCCAAACTCCCCAAAACTCAAGGAACCCAAATGGACTTTTGAAATTATAGTAAGTAATAGGATTAGTTTCTTGTATGCCTCTTATTCTGATTACCTTCCAAAATGTCTTTAAAACTCATGGATTTTCCCTTGATTAAGCTAACCAGCTGAAAGGACACCTACTTAGAGCCATACTTGGGCACCAAGTTTAGGGTATCCGGTTTCATTATGGAGTGCTTCAGAGTTCCTATATTTTTAATGTGCAGTGTGTTTTATAGACATAAGCTAATGAATCACAAATTGGAAATAGCATGAAGAAAACTAGGTCATTTTGGAAAGCATATTGTGGGCTTCTTTCTTCATGAAGACTTTGTAAACGAATTTAGACTTGTAATACGGAATCTAAAGATTTTAGTGTGTTTGTTTAAAAAAAAAAAAAGGGGATTATTAGTGATTGGCCTTTAAAGTTACAGTTCTGAATCAGAAACATCCCCATTCTCAGCAGGCTGCCCTTTTTGATAAACTTCTTATTGGAGTTATTATGTTTAGTTAGCAGTTGCTAAGGGACATCTTTTCAGAAAGATATGAAGTTAACATCTCAAGAGTCTTGTTAGACTCAAGTAATCCAAACAGTTCTTTGAAAACATAGCCCTAACCCTCTGAGAGAGAGAGAAAAAAAAACCCTTTTAAAGAAGAGGTTGGAGATCATGGAAAGGATGGAGAAAGACTTTTACTTAGAAGTTGTCAGTTTTTAAAATGAGCTCCACATTTTTCTCAATAAAGATTGCATTCAGTAGTTCACTTTGTTGGACTAGTAGAAGAGTTTTGGGTGTTGTTTTTGATTGATTGGTTTGCTGGTCGGGTGTTTTGTCTTGCCTAGTCTGTTGAGGTTTTCACATCTAGAATATCTGTAAAATATAGTGTTACTTTGTAAATGGTAGCTAACATTGGTGGCATTTCCATTTGACTGTCCCCATGACAAGGCAACATTAGAAGAGAAGCTATATTGGTGGGGAAAAAAGAACAAATTATGAGATGGAAGAAGGATAAAAATACAGATTACAGAAATAAAGTGACAAAGATGTAAACACAGGGAGATGGGGAAAACTGAGTATAGTCCTTTATTAGCATGCTGAATTTTTATTAATTTTTCTGTGGATGCTGAAGTCATAGGAGGCAATAACAGTTTAATAGAAGTTAGTATGTGAAGATGTTGTAAGTTTTGAATTGAGTTATTAAGATTGAGGAAAATATATAAACTCAGTCATTAGTAGGATTCTAGTATTTTTATCAAGGGATAGCCCTTCTCCTGACATTGCTCTATTGTCTTCAGGTACAAGATAACAAAAGCATAACAGTGAAGTGGTCAGTATGATGATCTAGGACACTGAGTGTGACAGTCTTCCCTTGCCATTATTCATCTTGGCCTGGCTTAATCTACAGACTCAAGTTACTTTACTTAGGTTTTGATTTTTTTTCCCCAAGCTTCTAAAGTGTTGGCAATTTCATGTACCTGCTCGTACTCTTTTCAGCTGAGTTTCCACACCTCCCTCCCTCTGCACAAGTCCATACAGATATCAGAAGTAGGTAGGCTATTTACCTCTTCCTCCAGCCCCTCTATTTTAGCCTCTAGGAACATTTAGACTTTTCCCTCTCTGTCCAGTATCTCTGCTCGTTGATCCTACCACTTTTCCCCCTAAAAGCAGCTTAAAGGGTATGGAAGAGTGAGCAGCACATGAATTCCTGAGCCTGTAATGGCATGACCACTGTTGCTTCTGGGAGAATAGTGATGGCTCCTGGAGACCATGTGTCCTCAAAAATTACGGCTCCTTGGGGGTTGGGAGACAGAGACATGCTTTGTTAAACTCCTTTCTTACCTGCCTTGCAGAAGGTAGACCAGGATGACACCTTAGATACTAACTGGTTCAGAAGGGCATGAACTTTCACGGCCAACAACCTACTTGGTGAGCATTGAAACATACATATTATTATAGCCTCCACCAACAGCTGTAATAGAGATTCAAAGAGCTATGTATAGATTTTATCTATCTTTAGAAAGACAAAAGTACAAAACTTTAATGTGCTTTTGCAGAAGAGGTACATATTTGATACATACTCTATCCAGATAGAGTATCTTATCTCTACGTTCTTGTCTTGATCAGCTGTGGATTTAAGTTCTTCAGTGCATAAATAGTGTATCTAATCACCTGATATCAAAGAACTGTTTATGAATATTTATCTTTGGTTTTCTTTATTATATACCTTAATTAGTTTTCATGATGTCCTACATATACTTTAGTACAATTTGTTTCTAAAAACCTCTGCCATACATTTGTCTGTGCTTCATTTAATTAAGAAAAGTGCATGGTTTTACAGCTTAGAATGGAAAAGGCTGTCCTGGTCAACTAGAATAAATGAAAGAGGTTTATGAGTGCGTTTTTTGTGGATTCATCTCTCTAAAACATCATTTTGTTTTTAGCAGGATTTAAACTGCCACAAATAGCTGTAATCATCTTATGCAGTATTAGGTAAAAGAAAAATCTATAGAGATTAGTTAAAATTTGGATAAACCCAGCCTCTAGAGGATGACACATTTCCTGGGGATTTTTAAACCATGTCTTATCTTTTCGCTCATGATTGCCTTGCTTTTCCTTCATTTTACATTGGAGTGTTTTGGCAATATTTTCAGCTAAAGTCAGCATGTTCTTTATTTCTATTAAATGGTTTTATACAATGAAATAGACATTATAAAACTCTCTCTCTCAAAAGCTGCTGTTGTAAGTGCTGTTCTACTGGTTATACAACTTACTGGTCACTTGTGACACTGTGCACCTATAGAAGACTTAAGATATTATTCACTTTTTCCAAAGAAGGAGGCTTTCCTATTTAGACTGTTGACATAGGCTTCATTAAATAAACTGAACAGTCAGAAAAAATATTTTCAAAGCAGAATTGTCATTGTCAAATAAAGATATAAAGGAAGTCAGATTCTTGTTTTGCAATTGTCTTTGTTTTTCTGTTTTATATCATGTTTTTGTGTAATTTGTATGTCAGTTGTAATGTGTATTATGTGCAGAAACATAGGTGAAAGGATTTTACTGAAACTTTGGGGAATGGGAGATGAACCATTTTCATATAGAGGTTAATTTTGGGAAATTTTGAACCTGAAGATCTTAGAAATTTGGATGTTTGTGGAAACAGAGTCTTATAGTCAGAGCTTATCTGCAATGGGTTACGGCCAAGGGATAGAAATGATGGAGCAATGTGCTGAAATAGTGGGAGTGGTGAAAGATGTACTAGATATGTATATGAGCAGCTGGATGTTATAGGGGCTAGAAAGGAGGATGTCCTAGCTTAAGGGCAGCTATAATGGATGCCTGAAAAGGAGGTTGAATTGTAGGGATGCGAAGAAAAGAAGGAGTCTTGGAGATGCTGGGTGCATCTACATGAAACATTTAGTCATGTCTACACATGCGGTACTAGGCTGCAGGAACCTAATGAGCTCTGAAGCAGGATAGTGCTTGTCATTGACCATGCAGCAGCACATTTGTAGATGCTGACCTGGGATTAAATTATGGCTGGTCAGCCCAGTCAGGAGAGGGCCACACCTCTGTTGCCCAGCCTAAAGGTCGGCAAAGTCTAGCCTGTGGGACAGCAGGCTGATTTCAGACGCTATTTCCCTGTAGCCCTTGAGGCTGGTGTCCATGGAGATAATGGGAGCATGGGTCCATGACAGCACCAGACCACAGAACCAAGACCCACTACCTGCCTGTGGGCCCTGTGCTTGTTGCAGGAGTATATGGGTAGTGATCTGAGTATGGGCTCTGTGGGCAAGGGCATGCAGGGAGCAGGTCGTGGCTCTGCCCTGCCCCTGTCCCATGCTGTCACTGCCGCAAGATCCCAGCCGCAGAGCAGTTCCCACCTGGCTGCACGCCCTGCCCATGTAGCCCCTGGCTGGGCTCCATGGAGACCCCGGGAGCATGGGACCGTGATAGTGCAGCACCAGGCCACAGCAGAGCCCCAGTTCTGCAGCCCCATGTTGTCATGGCCCCATGCTGTCATGCCCACAGGCTTCTGGGGTCCCATGGAGACCAGCTGGGAGCTGGGGCTGCTGGGAAATGGAGTCTGGCTGCTGGCTGGATCTGCCATTTTGCCCATCCCTGGCCTAGTTATGTGGCTCAGCAGCTGCAGGAGCCTCATGGCCCAGCCAGCTCTTCCACTTCCTGACACAGCCACCCATTGCTTAGGCCTGACCTCTTGTACCCCCTGCTAGCCTAGGGCTACCGCCCTGAACCCTAGGCCACATTGCTGCCTCCAGCTGGAGCCTGGGACTGACCCCCTAAACCTCTGCTAGCCAAGAGCTGGCACTTGGGCAGCTACAGCCAGAGCCTGGAGATCCCCCTGGCTGCTGCAGGGGGGAGGAGCAGGGCAGGATCAGCCCTGGCCTAAATTGCTCCTTCTCAGTTCAATTTGCTGCTATCCCAGGCATATGTGTAGATGCTGTACCCATGAGTAGTTTACTGTGGAGCAGTTTGCTCCACAGTTATTCAGTTGCATTAATTGCACATGTAGATGTGGCCATTGAGAAGCAAGAACTGTAGGGACAGGAAGAAAGGAAGGAGCCTTGGAGAAACTGAGAATCAAGAATTGGCAGGATTTGAATGTGGTCTGGTGACAGCTGAGAGAGAAGAATCAGACCTAGCTCTCAGGTTGCAAGCTTGAAGGTAAGAAGGTAGGTGTTGCTGATGGGAGATAAAGAAGGACACTATGGAAGAATTTGGGAGGGAAGATGAAGTTTTGTTTTGTTAAAAGTAATGACAAATCGACCAAGAGATGTCAGAGAGAAAAGATGAATTATGAGAAGGAATACAGAGGCCTAACTTATAGGCTAATGGTAAATTTGTGATGTTTTAGGCTGGCTGGATGAAATGTGGTGTAAAATAAAACATTGGAGGTGGTGGGCAAGTGCATACTAATGAGTGTTGAAGGAAGAATCAAAGCAATAGGAAAAAAACTAAGATAGGATGGGTATCTCCGTGACTTGTAACTAGAATATATGCTATTTTCAATCCTATTCAAAAACCATTTGACAGGCCACAAAAAATCATTAGATCTGCTTAAAAATCATAAGATTTAATGAACAATCCATTTGGGGTTGTTTACAGTTGTCTTTTGTTTTCTGAAAATAGTACCACAACTTTAAAGTGCACTGCGATTATATTTTTCACCTTTTTTCCACAACCTTTTTGTGTGAAAAATGCATTTTTTCATTTAGATGAAATCTGAGATTTCTGACATTCACAGGATGCTTGAAGCTGAGAGTTCAGGACAAACACCAAATAACATATGATAAAATCACAAAAATTGGCAACAATGAAGATGTGTGAGGATGGAGAGGAGGATTGACAATGGCTGTTTTAAAGTGGCGGTGACCCAGTTGGCATGAAAAGTTATTCTGAATCTCAAGTAAGAACTGTACTTAAGCAGCTGCTATGTGGGAGGGCTTCAGAGCAAAGGGTATGCTAAGGGAATTGCCGTACTGGAGTTTTTCAGCAGGAAAGAACAGTTGGCTGCTGTGTCTCCTCATACTCACTGAAGATATATCTGGAACACTTGTTACCCTGCTTATGTGTCTGGTGTGCTTACTTGCTTGTATTCTGTATAGTGATCCCTAATGATTCATTTAATAAATTCCATAGACATTATTTCTTCTTAAAAGTGTCTAGAGTAGGTGCTTACACTACCTCTGGGGGGGAATTTGTTCTAGGTCTTGGTGGCTCAGACAGTAAAGAAGTTTTTCATTATGTCCAGCCTAAAATGGTTTTGCTGTTGGACCTTGTCATCCCTTGGGGTGCTCTGGTGAACAGGCATTCCACCAGATCTTGATATTCCCTTATGTACTGCCACCAGGTCACCCCTGAGCCTGTGCTTCTCCAGGCTGAACAGACCCATAACTTGCAGCCTCTTTTCCTAAGGCCTGTTCTCTTGCCCTCTGATCATGCACATGGCTCTCCTTTGGACTCTCTCAAGCTTTTCCATGTCCTTTTTGAATGGAAGATGAGATGCAAGGCAGAGATTTGTTTGCTTTGCCAGCTGTGGTATCGCATTGGTGGCTCATGTTCATCTGATCAGTCATGACCCCCAAGTCTCTTTTGGTCACGGAGCTAGCGAGTGTAGCATTGCTGAGCTTATGAGTATGATGCGGGTTTTCTTTCTCGAGGTGGAGCACTTTGCATTTCTCCATATTGACTGCCATCAGGTTTTTGTCCACCCACCTTGCAAGCCTTTTGAGGTCGGTCTGGATCACCAGCCTGTCTTCAAGTGTGGACACTCTTCCCCAAAGTTTGGTGTCGTCAGTGAACTTAGCCAGTCTGCTTATGACGCTAGTGTCCAGATTGTTTATGAAGGTATTAAAGAGACATTAAATTTATCTCTAATTAAAAACATGATTGATGCCAGTTTCTTGATTTCAGATTATGCTATTCAGGATTTACATGAGTATCATTCAATTGAATTCAGTGGAGAAAATCCAGATTTATCCAGCGTAAACAAAATCAGAATCTGTCTGCATGACATCAGGGTGTGCTAATGAAACTCCTTTGTCTAAGTCTGAATTGCTCGTGTTTTCTGAATGCTGCATTTTCTCACATGCTCGCATCTTTTTTTAAAGATGCCCTGGAACATAATACACCCTTTGTTTTTGAAAGGCAGAATGAAGATAAAAAGATTTTTCCAGATTTATGGCTGCATAGAGCAAGGACAGAACCTAATCTTTAGTTGAGTTACCTTCCTTTTCCTGCTTGGGCTGTGAAGTAGAAGAGAGACTAGGAGCAGCTAGCAAACAGCAAAATTGTCTTAAGAAAGGTTAGGTTTATTGTGATATCTTTTATTAGACCAACTGAATAACTGGTAAAAAAAAGTTCTTTGCAACCTTTCAGTCACAAACACCCCTCATCAGGCATAGGGAGACTTGACTGGTCTTTGTGCCTGAAAGCTTAGAAAACTTTTTACCAACTATTCAGCTGGTTTAATAAAAGATATCACATCTACCCAAAGAATCTTGCCTGCCTGTGTTGTGATACCAACCTGGCTATAACCAACAACCCTGGCTTTTTTAATGGAATATCCAGACCACTAAAATGGGGAGCTGGTTGTTAACCACTTGTGGAGAACAATGATCCATTAAGTCAGTTGACTTCCTCAGCTTCTTGAATAGTAATACCACAGTTGATGCAGTGTGGAGTAGGAATCAAGCCAGGGTGTTTCTGTTCTAGGCAATAAATCAGCTTCCCCACTTACTATGCCCTGCCCTGCCCCCCCATTCCAATTTGGGGGGATGATTTGGGGGGAAAAGGTGTATGTGAAAAATATGCTATTTTCCCTTTGCAAAAGGGAGTTAATGGAAATACCTCTTCCATGGATTTCTACTTGTTCCTCTAAGGGCCAAGAGAGAAGTCTTCTCTTAAAGCATATCTGAAAATGCTAAAATCCTAATTTGTTCCTTTCATATATTCTTTTTAACAAATGTTGAGGAAGACAATGATATGAAATGAATAAATGTTATGTCTCATTCAGATGTGGTCCAGTGACATCTCTGATGACATGAGAGCCTTTCATTGTAAATCTCAAAGTCCTATTTTCTCAAATTGGCATCCTTCTGGCATTACAGCACAACAAGCTCCACAGAATTTACATTAAAATTCAAGGGATGCTTTTGTTTTGCCTGAAGTTAGCTGCAGCTGCTTTCAGGCTTGAAGTTCAATTCTCTTAGCAAGCTAACTTTTTAATTTTTTGTCAAAGGAGGATTAAAAGTATAAATGATAGATCTTCTGGATTGTTTTTTAAATTGTGTGATCTTCTTGCTGAGTTTCAGTCTGGATTGCAGCCAGCTCGGAGCAGTGAATCTGCTCTCTTGCATTTTGTACAAGCTCTAAAAGATATCCAAGAAGTTATTTTCATTGAGAGAGATTGTCCCCTAGCTTTCACATTTACATGCATGGAGACAGAAAAGAAATAAAGTTCTGACAATCTTGTGAGGCTTACAGACATTTCCAATAATTTCATACTTTTTAATAAACATTGGCCAAGGCAAGGCTTTGAAAATATTTGTGTTCAGGGGAAGTTTGGATTAGTGTCTCAACTTTCCATTTGATCACTTTCTCTAATGGGCTGAACCAAGAATCTGGATCTGAACACCAACAGATTTTGGATCCCAAATCTGGTCTGTACTTTGACTCGGGACTCACACATGCACAAGAATAGATTATAGGAGTGATGCAACCTAGGCAAGGTGTAATCATAGATAATCCTCATATAATAATATCCTAATATAACAACCACTTAATGTTTTACCTTCTCTTAACTTATGTATGCTCACAACTACATGCTAGAATATGAATTGAGATTTTCTATATATATTTCACATTGTAATTGAAAAGACTGCATAGAAATTAAAGTGTCTGAATATCTTTGAGTGTCAGTAATGCGCTAATAATTGACAAACTCACTTGGATTCAGTATAATATAAAGAGTAAAAGCTGTTCATGCATTATTTTCTAAAATACTGTTCTTGCTGTATATACTATCTGTATAATTATAATGAATAAAAGTGCAGTTGTAGCAGCTGTTGTTATATGGTTGGTGTCCCAGTACAAGGTTGCCATCTTTATCCCATTAACCAGAGAGAGCCTCTTATTATTTGCTTTGTAATGGGAATCAGAGAGAAATTAGGTAATATTTTTAGATAATTCTACCTTGCGTAAAATAAGATGCATGCCATTCTTTAAGCTGAGAGATTCTAAAGGGACACTAATAATAACGAGAGAGATTATTCTGAGTTAAGTAGTAAAAGATGAGATTTATGTCCTGCTAATGTAATTCTGACTTCAAGTAATAAAATGAGAGGAAAATGTTAATCTGAAGCAAGCTGTTGTATCAGTAATCCTCATGTCTAGATTTACCTCTAAAATAGTAGAGCTGATCTTTCTCTCTCTGCCTCTATATCTATATCCTATATCTATATCTAGCATCTATGGTAGATATAATTTCTTTTTAAGAACGTTGTTGGCATTTTAAAATTGCCTGAAATGTGTATGTTTGTGTAATATGAAAGAGAGAGAATTGTCATTGTCCTGTATCATTTCAGAGTAACTATGATGCCAATTTTTTTATTTAATGAACATTTCTTTTTAGAACATTTGGGATTTGATTTTGACTGAAACACTTTAACATTAGTGAATTATCTATATAGCTCTATATTTATATTTATATCTATATATATCTATACTCTTTGTCTTCAGAAGCAATTATAAATATTGATTATGATCTTTTTTGAAAGAATTGGCTACATTCATCCCTGATATAACTCCATTGGCTCCTGGAATTACATTGCTGACTCGTGTTGGACTTGTGTTCCACTGTAAACCCTAGATCCTTTTCAGCAGTGCTAGTCCCAAGCCAGTTGTTTCCTATTCTGTATGTCTCCATTTTTTTTTTTAAATCCCCTATGTCTGACACCTTGTCTTCCTGGAATTTCATTTTGTTGTCTGTAACCCAGGTCTTCAATTCATCAAGATCCTCTGAGTCTTAATCTAACATGTATTTGCAATCCTCCCCGTTTTCTTTTGTCTGCAAATTTAATAAATATATCCTGGAGTCAGGAAAGATTCTTGTGAAATTCCTCTTGAGACCTCTTGCCCATCTGACATTGATCTATTAATATTTACCCTTTGCGCTCCTGATCATTCAGCCAATTATGTATCCACTTATTCTTAATTCTGTTTGTCCCACATGTCTGTGGTTTACTTATGAAAATGTCATGTGGACTTCGTTAGATTCTTACTCCAAGTATATTATATCAACGACATTCCTTTAATCCTCCAAACCAGTTATTGTATCAGAAAAGGAAATATAGTTGGTTTGGCATGACTTGTTCTTAACAAATCCAGCTGGCTGCTAATGTCTTTTATCCTCCAGGTTATCACAGATAGAATGCTTTACAATTTCTGCAAGTAATTTCCCAGGCATTGCATTCAGGAAGTAGAGAGAGTTGAACTGGAAATAGTAGAAAGGGAATGCCACTAAGGCAGTATATGTAGAAGAAGCAGGAGCTCCAGATCCTCCTTTCCACCCCTTATTGATTGTTAGCTTTGCTTAGTTCTCTGTAACGTCATCTGTCCTCCAGAGGTGTGGAAGATTTCCATGATTTTTTCAGCTACTTCCTTCAACACCCTTGAGTGAATTCGTTTGTACTCATTTGGAAATCCTGATAAAATGTGCTACATGGCAGATAGGTATAATTATTATTCAGCAGGCATGCTTCTTATAGTATTTGCTATAGTGGGTAGAAAGGAAATAGAATTTTCGCAGCATTGGTTATTTGTAGTCTGAACTCTGGACCAACAATGTGTGTGGCTATGCCTCAGCTCTGAGGCTAGCTATAGGTTGAGCTGGTCATGTATAAGAGGCTATAGTTCTACAGACAAATCTGCCATATTCAAATCCCAGGGCCTGGCAAAGAAGAATTTAACACCAGCCTACTGGTGCCCAAATAATTTCAGGCAATGGAAGAATCACTCTGGGATGCTTCTTCAGATTGCAGCACTAAAATGGAAAATACGGGCACCATAGAGTAGCTACATGCCACAGCCTGTACACACATCTTTCTGTAGAGTTGTAGCGTGACTTTGTTTTTTCTTGGTTATCACTGTGAATAAGTGTAAATTTCTTACAATGAAAAAATGCAAATTAACTGTTTTGAAAGAAACAGAGAAAACAATTTTTCCCTTTAAAGCAGTTTTCCTTTTCCTGTTAGCCAGTTTTTAGAGAGGAGCTATCTCCTTTTGTCTATAACCCCACATCCTGCCTGCCTTTAGGCTTTCTTCTTAGGCTTTTCCTCACTTACTTTTTGGAGGAATCCAACAGAGCAACGCTGAGTATACAGTGGGAGTGTTTACACAAGATGCTTTACTGTGCAGTAGACTATGATGCTTTAATATGCAGTAGATTAGTCTACATGTGCGCTGCATTTACTGCACAGTAAATTAGTCTATTGAGCAATTGGCTACCTGTAGATACAGGTAGTAGATTAACTGTGCAGTAGCACATGTGTAGATAGCTGACTGGGAACAAATTGTTCCCAATCAGCCCAAGCAGCAAGGGGCAGAGGAACTTTCCCCTTCTCTTGGCAGCTGCCTTCCAGCCCTGTGCTCTGATTGCTAAATTTGGGAGCAGGGCTGGAAAGCAGGTGCTGGAGGAAGGGACAGTTTCCCATCCCCATTCCCCCCCCCCCCATCTGCTGATTGGGGCTGGGAGGCAGCTGTCCCAGAAGCAGGACAGTTTCCTCACCTGCAGCCTGGGCCTGACCCCAGTGCCCCCTGCCAGCCTGGGGCTGGCACCTGGGGGAGCCTGGAGCTCCACCTGGTGACTGTAGGGGGGCAGAGCTGGGGAGGAGTAGCCCTGCACTGAATTGCTCCCATTGGGAGCAAATTTTCTTCCAACGGGTGCATGTGTAGACATGCTGCCAGGGAAAGCCTACTGTGCAGTAAGTGTACAGTGCTTTAATAGTATTTGTAGATGTGCCCAGTGAGAAAAAAAACACAGAAACATTCTTCACACTAACTTTCACAAGCATGTAATGTTGTAAAAGGTTTAGGAATTTCCAACTGAATAGACATGGTTTCTTTCCACATATCCTACCTTGTGAGGTTATATACTAATAATCTTTTGTGTGGTACCTAATACTTCGCCAGTAAGCAACTAACTTACAATATTACTGTTCTAAATACAAGTTTGGAAGAGAAATGTGCTTGAAAATAAATAATTTTGCTATGTTTAAATCTAGAGAGCTAAGATCTTCCTCTAAAAAACAGCTAAGAGTGACATCTTGTGGTAACATTTTAAAAAAATATTGCTATAAATATTAATTTGTTTAATTTTACTTCTCTATATCAACAGTAGAAGTCATGCCATTTCAGAATTATCTGAATTACTAGGGGCTGTCATAGTTATAGGAGGGGACAAAATATCACATGCAATATATGGTATCATAAAATACATTATTGCAGTGCTGTGCAACTGGCAGCCTGCAAAGGAGTAAGTTGCAGCCTCTGGGCTCCTGCTCAGCTGCTCTTCTCCCCCACATTGCTCTGGTTGAAACAACAGCCAGAATCTCTGGACTCCCGCTTCTTCCCTTCAGTTTTTGCTGGTTGCCCCTGCCAAAAGGGAAGGGTGTAATGTGGAACTGTGTGGTCCAAAGAGCTTCAGGTGATTCTGGAGTTATGTGCAGGGTTCAGGCCAGTGGGTGGTGGCATGTGTGGTGTAGCAGTGGGAGAAGAGGAGCACCTGCAAGGATGAGCTGTGTAATGGGGTGGAGGAAAGCACCTGTGTGGGTGCACATTGTGCAGTAGTGGTGTGGGGCATGGGTATATGCAGTACAGTGGTGGTGTGGAGGAGATTCTGCAGTGCAGCAGTAGGAAGGAGCTCCTGTGTGGTGCAGCATGAGGGAAAGTCTCAGTGGCATGTTGGTAGGGGGAGCCCATAGATCACCCTGATCTTGTCCCTGGCTGTAAAGAAGTTGGACAGCCCTGAATTACTGGATAGGCCATGTTAGAGGTGTGTTATTTCTCTATTGCTATTGTACTTAGATAGCCCATGCATCTCTTTGAAAAATCTCAAGGCCTAGTGATTTTAGTACCATGCCAAGTTTATTTTTATGCTACCCTAGCATTATACAGTCTCCTGGAATTGTTCAGACTTCAATAAGAGTTTCATTTAGTCCCAATGTTAAGCCACATTGATTCACATTATACTTCTGTGGAAATATAAGGACCTACATTTTAGGGCTGTGCGAAATGGCTGTGTTTCATTTTGGTTTTAGATTCAGCCTTTTAGAGGGACAGTGATTCGTTTTGGTGTTTTGGAAAGCTGTCCCATTTTGTTTCGGCCAAAACTGTTTCAGAATTTTGACACTGTTTTGGTGTTTCGGCCTTAGGCTATAATGGGCTGTGCTGGTCTAAGGACATGGCCCAGACAAGGTTCTTAGCGTCAATCTGATATCTTGTATTAGACCAACTGAATAGTTGGAGAAATTGTTCTTTGCAAGCTTTTGGGTTTTAAAACCCTTCATCAGGCTGAGGAAGCATCTAGTCGGTGTGCGTGTGCTCTTCCTGGATGGAAGGAATAATAAAGAAGCAAGTAGCTGGCATGCAGTGCAGGGAAGGAAGCAGTCAGTGAAAATGGAAATGGATGAGTCAGGAGGTGAGAGACAGGCTGAGCGGTGGGAGATTGGAGACAGAGTGGTTTTCTTGTGAGAAATGTGCCCCCACAAGTAGTTGGGTATTCTTGTCTGCGCAGTTTCTAGGGGTACTGGAGATATGTTGGCAGGTTTTGGATGTCATGGAATGGTCTGCATCTATTTGGTGCATTTTAGGCTGTAGGAAGTTGGTTTCTGGTGATGAGGTTAGCGAGGTTCAGTGCTTGTTTGAATTTACAAACCACTTTTCACAGATGGGCCTATCCATAACTGCAGATGCTTCCTCAGCCTGACGAAGGGTTTTAAACTTGAAAGCCTATGCCTTGCAGATGGGATCCCAGGAAGCTAAGGTCACCTGGAGCCTCACAACTCCACTGCAATCAGCAAGCCTCAGGCCTCAAAGATCTTAGAGGTCTGAGCTTTCCCTAGCCAGGACTCTGCATGCATGTGGTGGCTGGAGGTTATAAGGAGCCTCCTACCTGCCTTTCACCAGGGAGATCTTCAGTCCTGGCATTTCTTGGGGGCTTCTGCACCACTGACAGCCCCACCAAGCCTCCAAGCTCTGGCAGGGTGCAGATTTAGGTCATGTCCAGGACCTGGGGACTCCTTCCCTAGAGCCCATGCCTCCAAATTCTACCTGCTGAGCTCCCATGCCAGGATGATGTTCTTCCCCTGCTGGCTGGTGATGCAGTGAGTGCCACCTCCAGCTCAGAGTGGGGCATTAAATGATTTAAATAAAAAAAAGGAGAAATAGGTGCGGAGGAAGTGAGGAGGGTGGCACTCACTTTGTCTGCATGTAGAGTTAAGGGAACCGCAGCAGTGGGAGGTTCACCTTGAGAAACACCGGCTGCTCCACCAAACCAGGATCCAATGAGGTGAGGTGAGGTGACACACCATCCCCAGCATTGCTGAACACCCTCTCACTTGAAACTCTAGTCGGTGGACAGGAGAGGTGTTCCTGGGCAACCATGGCCAGATCCTGCCACATCTGGCTGCAGGTTGCCCAGTAGACCAAGGGATTGCAGTCCAGCAGCCCCATGTCCTTGCCAAGACGTATCCACCGAAGCCTCTGAGCTAACTGCCTGAGGCTGCTGCATATGCTCCCTTTCACCCTCAGGTTGCACATGGCTGCCAGCATGTGGACTGCAGCAGATCCAGCCATTTCTCACCTGCTTCACCAGTGCCTGCACCTCTGGCAGCTTGCCCCAGCCAGGAACATTGATCCCTTGGAACGTCTCTATTTGGTTCTCAAGTTCACTCACTATGGGGATCACCTGGCTAAGGGGGGTATCACCAGCGTTGATGGTCTTGGTGGCCTTAAGGAATGGCTTGAGGACCACCAAGATCTGGGAGATGGTATTCCACTCTGTTTTGGTAAGTGGGCTACTGATTCCAAGCTCCCCGAGCATGGCTGTCACATGGATGGGCTTTTGTTGCTCCACCAGCCTTTCTAGCATGAGGTATATGGAGTTCCACCGAGTCTCCACATCTTGGATGATTTTGTGCTGTGGGACACTCAGCTCTGCCTGTCCTGTAGCATCTTGCCCCACTTGATGCTTTGGTGAAAGTAGCCTGCCACTTGCCTGTATTTTGAAATGAGCTGGCCAGTTGTGACAGTGCTGTCACCGGCAGTCCTGTTGCCCTCCACGGCGTACCTGACTATGAGGTGGAACTCGTATGCCACACAGCGGATGCTAAGAAAGTTGGCATCATGGACCACCTTGACCATATTGGCCCTGTTGTCGGTGACCATGAACCCATGGGTGAGCTTGCCATGCCTGATGAGCCACCCCTGCACCATGGTTCATGGTCACTATGATCTCCATTGCTGTGTGGGACTCATCCAGCACCTCAGCTTGAAGGAAAGCCCACTGATAGCCTGACTGATGACATCAGTGCTCTGTGAGGGAGAGGTAGGCATGATCCCACCTCAGCAGCTACAGATGTTGGAGGTAAAGTGCAAGGCTGCCTGCAGACCTTCCTTGCGCAGCTCCTCCCTCAAGTACTCTCTCTGCATTCCTCATATAGGGAGGTCAGCACCATTCTGCTCAAGATGATGCATGCTGCCACTTGATAGGATGAGGCCACAAACACCATGAGCCACCTGAACCCCGGCTGCTCAACTAGGGAGAAGGGCTAGCCATCCAGAGCAAGCATCTCCCCAATGCTCTGGGTGATCTTGCTTGCCTTTGCAGTGCATCTCCCTTTCTGTCCACCTTTGCCCCACTGTTTCAGGGTGGCCTGCCTCTGCTTCTTGGGCTTTGAAGCAAGAGGGGGACTTTCTTTTGGGCATGCTTCCATTGGTACCAGGCTGAGGAGGAGCAAGGGCAAGGGGGTGGTGCCTGCAGAGATGCATCAGCATCCCCGTGGTGCTGAAGTATTTCACTTGCTTACCCTGGCTGCTCTTACATTGGCAGTATAGGCAGATAGCATATGTAGGATCATCTGCCACCTCAAAATGATCCCACACCACACTACCCCCTCGCTTCTGGGATGCAGGTGTGGATGGTGCCTGATCCTCTTTCTTAGGAGGCAGAAGCACAACAACAGGAGGAGCTGACTTAGCTGAGCCACTTGTCTCCACATCCTCAGTGGCAACTTCCTCTGAATTGCCTTCCAGGGAAGGATACCTGGCTCTAGGGGAATGTGAAGGGAGTGGAGAACAAGCTCAAATTCCTCCTCGTTCCCCAGAATTTCTTCTGCTAGGGCACTCGGGTCCCTTGCTTCCAGATCCAGCTCTTCCTCTGGCACTAGAAGGCTCAAGCTGGGAACTGAAATGGGGGTGGAGGAGACTGTCATGCTGGTGCTGCTTGTCATGCTGGTGGTTATTATTATGGTGGGTGTTATTGGAGGGGGTGCAGATGCAGGCACTGGTCCCACCTTCTTGCTGCCACTAGCACTAGCAGGCATGAGGCTTCTGATGCTAGGAAATGGGGTGTGTCTGAGTTTGGGGGAGGGGGAATTTACAGCTCTCCCTTTGGCCCCTCTGGCATCCCTGCCAGAACACCTGGCACCTGCCTTTCCAGTACGCTTCATATTTTGTGTGCTAAAAAAAAAGTGTGTGTGTGTGTGTGTGTTTGTGTGTATGATGTATGTGTAGTGCTTTCCTGCAGTGCACAGTGATGAGACACAGCCAGTCAAAGCACTGCTTTCTTTTTGTTGGCGGGGGCAGGGAATAAGAAGAACAAATAACGATTTTGGGGAAAGAAAGAGTTGCAAGGGATAACAATGGGGAGGGGAGGTAGGCAAGAGTAAACGGGAAAAGATTGGCTACAACTGGGTAGGAAGGCACTGCCAAACTGCAAGCTTACAGATGCTGCTTTCTACTGCTGCTCCTGTTGCACAGACGCAGCTGCAAAATGGTAGAGAGCACTTCACAAACAGCCATTTGTGGTGCTTCTCTGTCCCTCCCCCAGAGCACTGGGATTGGAAGGGACCACAGATCATTGTCACTGGCCAGCTACAGTTGTCAATATCAGAGCAGTCCTTCCCCACCTCACCTCCCTCCCTCTTAGTTTCTCTTCCCTTGCAAGCCTGCCTCTGAAACAATCCCAAACTTTTCTGAAATGTTTTTGTTTTCATTTTGGATTCAGTGTTTTGGTCACCAAACTGTCCGAATCTAAAACTAAACAAAATGACTGCCGAAATTTCACAGAGCCCTACTACATATCAATAACAATGTTAATTCCATTAAAATAGAAATTCAAATGAGCGAGTCTTGACATAGACAAGAAGATAGGTAGTACAGCAATCCCGACAGTCAGAGGAAGGTATTTGATTAATTCAGGTATAATATAAATTCAAGAATGCAGTTGGTAGGACCAACTACATAGATTTAAGTTATTACTTGTACTGTGGTAGTGCTGAACAGCTTCAGTGATGGATCAAGCTAATCTCTAAACCAAAAGGTGTTTGTCGTACAATATGTTTTCCCCTGTGTCTTAATTTAAAAATTTGTATAGTACATGGTACATGTATTAGAGAACTGGCTAAAAGAGTGAATGGCTTTACGTTCAAATACTTGAAGGGATTTGGAAACCTTCAATTTTTTTTTTTTCCCACTGGAAAGATTTCTGTAGCGCTGTAAGTATTTGGACTCCAGAGGCAATTGCTGTCATTTCAGGCAGACCGCTGTCTCACACATTCTTCAAGCTGCCATTTTGACTTCTGTTCTTGTTATTTTAGTATTAAGGAGGAAGAAAGTCATGCTCTACTAAAATCAAATTGTGGCTTTCCATAATGGTGATTAACTTTAATATGTTTTATCCAGGGAGCATAAAATCATAGAAAAGTAGGGCTAGAAGTTATCTAATACAGCCCTGAGCTCAAGACAGGATCATCCCTATCTAAATCGTCCTATACAAATGTTTGTCTAACCTATTCTTAAGAAGGTAGGAAAACTTGTTTATTAGTAATTTAGTAAAAGACACATGGACTTTGAAAAAGTTACACTTTGTATCTAAATTCTGAGATGGGAGTTAAAATTCTGGGTTTTTTTTAAGCATATGGGATTAATTTATGTTCTGTTCTCCAGATATGTTCTGTTTTAGTTCTTTCTTCAAGCATTTTGAAGTTTTGTTGTTGCTCTCTCCTTGTCCTTTTTTCTGTCTAATGGACTAGTTAATATAAAATGGAAATATAGTTTTGCTGCATAGTCTGTCACTGATAATGAAAGGATACAGTTCAACCATCAAGTATCACAGGCCCGATTCTGGAAAGTATCCTGGAGATTTCATTGGCTTCTACAGCAGGTGACACAAGTCTTTTCTCATACTTTTCTCAGTCTTTTCTTATATTTCCAGAATGGATGTCAGAAACAGAGCAAGGCGACACCTTAGGAACTAACTGGTTCAGAGAAACCAAACATTTGTAGGAAACGACCTATTTCTCAGGTGCTTAAGTCATTTGTGAAAATGGATTGTTAAGTGATTTAGGGTTTAAAAATGACTCTATTTTTTAATCCTACTTTCCCAAACCAGACGACTCTAAACAACTAAGCTATTTGTTCCTCCTTTCAATAGTCTGATCATGGATTGTGATTAAGAACCCCATTGTGTATTTTTGTCAGTAAATATGAGAGCCCCTGTGCTCTGTCCAATTTTTTTCAGTAATTGCTTTATGCCTACATAAATTCTCTCTGTGGTTTCAGTTCGATAAAATATTCTTCTTTCTCCTCTCAAACACTTGTTTAATGCTCATTTATGTTCATAAACAATTCCTGCTTTTTCACTCAAGGTGGCAGAGGTGCTTTTTAGTAGGCAGCATATAGTGGTCTTTAAGTATATCCCTTACTTATTTCAAAGTAGTGTGAAAGTTCATCACAGGTTATCAAATAAAGCAAAACGTTCAGTTGAAAGGTATTGGGGACATTTTTATCATTCATTAAATACAGCTGGGAAAGCCATATGAACATAGCTATGGAGAAAACCATTTTTATGCATAAATAGGACAGGTATTCAAAGATGAAATATAATTGCAGAAAAGTCTTGATTTAACCTGAAAGCTCTCTCCACATAATTACTTATATGCATTATAATTTGCAATAGATGGTACTATAAAAGGGGTCAAATTAACTCAATATATAATAATATATACAGACAGTGCTAGCTTTTATTATATTTTTGCTTTGTAATTTATTATGATTAGCAAGCATAATTTGTTTTCTTAACTGATAATTATAAGCAAGATATTTGTTAACAGAACTGCCTCTTGCTTTTCAATATTCTTGTCAGTTGTGAGATTAGAAGACCCATGTTTAGACTATTAAATATTCTTTCTTCACAACATAAAGTATAAACATTTTTCTTGAGACAGAATGAAAACACACATTACCATGTTTTCTCATGTACAACATGCCCTAGAATAGGATATGTAGCCTGTTTTTAAAGGCAGAATGAAGAAAAACAGATTTTCTTTGTAGTGAGAAACTGAGTAGCAGCAGCTAGGGAGCCAAGCTTGTTCATTGTTCTGCTCTTCATTCATTGTTTGCAGAGTTACTTTTGCTTTTGTTTTGTAGAAACTTAAGTGACCCAAACTACTGTTATAATTTAATGCATTTATGATACACGCTCCAGTTTCTAGTGGTATTTTTTGTTTGAAAAAATGGGGAATGTTGTATGCATAAAAATGCAGCATTTCATTGGGCTGTTTTAAGTTTGTGAACTGCATATCCAGCAAAGGTTTGGGCAATAATGTAACCCAATGATTGTGATATAGGAGCACCTCCTAGAATATAATGAAGTTACCCTAACAACATCCCTTTTTCACAGATGGGAAATGGAGAAACGGGGAAACATTGTGACTTGCCTAAAGTTATAAAGAAAGTTTGTGACCGCTTGGATTGAAGTCATGAGTGCCAGACTCTCATTATTTTGCAGATCATTCTTTCAGTCCTATGGCTATTACAGTCTATTTAAAATGGAGGACTAGATCAACTTCCATTGACTTGAAGGGATTTTGGACCTGGTCCAAAGTCTCTACTTTTTAAGTGAAAAATTACTGACTTAAATTAAATACATGAGGGAAAAAATATCTTCTCTTGCTGAGACATCACATTATACCAGTGCAGACCTATAGAAACAGACAGGATAGAGACCAATAACTGAAAGAAGTAAGAAGACATGGAAACAGATGGGATATCCTGTTCTTAGTGTACTAATTATTAATTGAACCCAGCCCTTTTCTTTGTATAATGTCCACAGACAGATCATGATTTCCACAAATGCATTCATTGTTAGAAATTTTTCAAAAAGCAGTGTGGGCAAATATTTTTTAGTCTGTTGATGGAGCTGATGAACTATTTGCTGTGAGTATTGCTTTAGGTATTCGTGAAATTCGAGTGCTTTTGATTGAACATGGAGGTCATATTTGTAACACGAATAGTAAATACTGTTTCAAATTCCATGATTATCTGGCAAGATTTTCTGTTCATAACCTCACTGCTCTTGAAGTAGGATTCACAGATCGTGTTGGGTTCCTTATCTGTTGGAGACTGGAGGACAATCTATAGGACTGTGTCCTACAATTTTGTTGTGCATCACCCACAAATTTAAACAAGCAAACAACAGAAAATCCAAAGAATAAAACAAACTAAGGCAAAAAACTGGAACAAACATGAAGAACAGTACAGTAGAACAGCTACTTTTTTGCAGATCCTCTAACAAATCAGTTTTTGGATCAAGCTCTCATTCCTTTTTAGATATAACTTCAGTGAGCCAGGACATCTTGGATGAAGCAGCACTCCCAAAGGAAGGACCACCATCTGCAGATTGGAGGGCATCTATACATTAATTATAAAACACCTAAATTTTACTGAGGTGTCATCAGTCTTAGCTATGGGAATGGGACAGAATCCTGTCAAGCACCAAAACCAAGAAAAAAACATTCAGTGAATGGTGCAGTGGTTAGAAAGAGAGGTCTGGTCCCCTTGGAAGTTTCATCATTGCCTCACAGAAAGCAGTGACACCCTTGGAATCGGGCACCAAATAAGAATCTCAGCTAGTACTTCAGCCTTGAAGAATTATCTTCTGGGGTGAAAAAATAGATGCATTGTTCATTGACTGCTTGTCTGAAAACACAACTACTATTAAAACAATCTAAAATGCTGACTGTAAAGGTAAGCATTAGAGCATCCTATAATTGATTAAATGCAGTTACTGTAAAAAAACTCTAGAGACAATAAAGGAGAAAAATTGTACTTTGCTGTCTCATCATATATCACTTTTTGTAATTAGAGCTAATGCCAGACTCCATTTTCCTTATAAATGCATCTGTTCTGTGGTGTGCATCTTACGTCACTTCTGATTTTTCTTTTGAGATTGTGTATTTCTCTTGTTTGTATTAGCTTGAAAGTGAAATAAAAAGAGTAAAATCAAATTTTAAGAATTATTGCATATGTTTCCAGCCTTAGAATAGTCACATTTATTTTGCACTTGCCTACATGGGGCTCTTGGGAAAGAAGATGCACTGGATTTACGGAAACATCTTTCCCTTCTTCATCCTGATTAGACTCATGGTGTGGTCTCATTGGAGCCTTCTGAGCTATCCACCAGATGCTGGGGTTCATTTATGAGGTTCTGGGATAAATTCTGTCTATCTCTTTATAGAAAGGATGGGTAGAAAAGGATCCTTACTCGAGTCTCAAATTCATTTGACCTCTTTGCTTTTGTTGCTGAACTGGGTAGCATGTTAGAAGAAGCATCTCTTTTTGGCCATTTTTTAGCAGTGACATAACATCAAGTAATGAACAGGTATAAAGTAAGGGATGTTTGAACCTTCACCTCTCCCCAGATGGCAAAAAAAATCCAGGATTTCTGCCTAGTGTCAGATAACAGTATCATATCATGACACGTACGGTTATAAAAAGAGTGGGAATTCTATAGCATGAGAATGTACTCCAGGATTGAAAACGGGGAGGTAATATTTTGTCAACATTAACCCCAGAGCCTCAGAGGGTGGGTACACAGGTGAACTGAAAGCCCAGTCTTAGCATCATGCAGCACACTGTGGGTTGGCAGCTGAAGAGCTGCCGAGTTAGGGTAACATAAGCATCAATAAATGCTTCCAGGAAATATTTTGGTCCATAGTTAGAGTGCCCCAATGGTCACAGCAGCCTCAGGACTGACTTTGACTTGACATTAGAGTCAATGACTTCATATAACCTGTCCAGTTAATTTACATTAAGAATTGCATCAGATAGGTGCAGGCATTTTAATTAAAAAAAAAAAAAAAAAGTTACTATAGAAAACCTTTTGTGCAAACAGCCCTTCCTATCAAGAGCTGCTTTTAAGGATATGCATAAAACTGAAGAATTTTCTCAAATAATTCAGACTATATAAAGTTCTTCAGATAATCTTGATGTGACAGTTCATGGTGGCAAGGGGTAGGGGAAGCAAGAGGGGGAGAAGTTTTCTTTGATGTAATGCTTGCATCAGTGTAAAGTCCAGTGCTTTGTACCAACTATCAGATGCTCATCTTTCACCCATTGGCCTCCAAAGGATCTGCAGTTTGGTCATGTCTTATGGTTCTGTAATACATTCTTAGGACTCTCCCTTATCTGAAATTCCAGTTTCCCAGGATAATCCTTAGTGCTATTCTAATCTTGTTTTCAAGACAGCAGTACAAAAATAGCAAACTTTCTTGTGGCAGGAGGTGGGATGTCATTATTGAAGTTACTCGCTGTTCTAGTCTCTCTTTTTGGGGGGGACAAAAGGGTGCCAGGGAGATACTCAGCTTCTGCTTTGTCACTTCATAACTCATTACAATAATTAAACACTTGAATCTCACCTCTAGGGGCAAGCTTCCCATGTTACAATACAGTTGGTCAGTTAGCACAAACTATCAGCACTTCAATGTGATCTGATTTCCCTATCTTCCTCACTAGGACCTCAGCAGATAAAGATAAGGAAAGACCATAAAGGTAAAGAAAATAGAATATCCATATTGCAAGCCATGATAAATTTCCTAAAGCCATAAACCATTTGTTCAGTATTGGACAAAGAAAACGATGCAAGAGATAAGCAATGGGATTTGAGGTAATTGTGAGCCCAGAAATACAGGATTTTTTTTCTGAATACAGTTGCTGCTTGGTAAGAATACTTGATCAGTAACAGAAGTAGATCTAAGGAACAGTAAGAATAATAAAGAAGCTTAATTACCACTTAGTTGATTCATCAAAAATCCCTTTGCTTTGGTGTAGATATGCAACAGGTATAGACCTATCCCATTCTGTCTCATGTACACTGTGAAAGAATATTGCAATTTCAGTGCTGATAAATTCATAATTAAAGATGATGGGCAATCTGTGTTCCTCTAAAACTAGATAACATTTCTGTTAAGAATAACATCCAGAAGAAAGTCCTAGATGTCAGTCTCTAGAAATGTACAAGCTCTAGAACAGAACAGATGGCTCACAAATGTGAAAAGGAGCCATATTCAGCATATTTCTAGCTGAATCCCTGAGAGGCTTAGTTTGATGACTAAGAATTGAGTGCAACTGCTCCCTGAATGATGGATTAACTTGGAATTCTATTTCCAAATTAAACAACATACAGAAATACATTCTTTAGCTATGGAATATAGGGAGATATTGGGAGAAAAATTGTTCCATTTGAATGTGGTGTTATGGACTGCACTTTTACCTTATACGCCATCAAAAAATACTTATTAGTCCCATAGATGCTCTGAATATCATCTTTCATTCAGTTTGCATGAAATCAGATACATTGCCAGAGGACAACAAACTTTATTCTGGAGAATATACCATTCTTTATTTTCCAGTGTTTTGAGATCCAACTGGGTGCTTGCATATTGAATTATGTAGTAGTGTCAAAGTAGTTTATCAAATTTCATATTTCTGCCTATTATTGAGGTCATACAACCAGTTCCAGGAGGGTCTGACAAAAGCCTAATCAGCCCCCAGCCCTTGTCTGGACCTTTCTGGAGGTGTCTTTGAAACAAGATTATTATGTTTAGTTCTGATATAAAGACCAAAAATGTTTAGAGATGATGTGATTCCCCAGAAAGAAAAAGACTGAGCATGAAGTCAAAGAAAGATGACAACTACTTTTTGAGCAGAGAGAACTGTATTTATGAATATATATCATTCGCATGCATTTTTAGAGAAAAATGGTATAAATTGTGGTAGTTTCCTTTGAGAGGGGCCTCTGCAGATGCATCCTTCTGTGTCAACCCATGCTGATTCACAACTTTGAAATTCCTGAAAGCTTTCGGCAAGAAAAACCAAATCCAGATATCGGTGTGGGAACTGAACCTAGTTTTGACTAAAGACATCTATTCTGTTTAACAATCAAAACTTCTCTTTTGATTACATTATATCCAGTTCATTGATCCAGGCAGCTTCAATCACTTTAATTAAAACAGGAATACCTTTTTGTCTCTGAAGATAGTTTTTCTCCTAACATACATAAAAATCAGGACTAAAATGCATAGCATTTTTATAACCTTATTGTTTTTGTCCAAATTCAAATTAGGTAAAGGGCATGCCTGTTTTTTAAATCTGTTTGTATCCAAAGATGCTTGTGTCTATTTGTATTGAAATATCTATGCTATTGGTGTTGTTGAGCTCTTTTAAGGAAGTGAAAAAAAATCCTGTCACAACAATGACAATATCATGTACATTCGAAGTTACAGTCTTGGCTTATGGTAATTGTTGGCGCTGGATTTATGATACAGATACTTTCTTCCAGGTGGACCCAACCCTCTGACTACCATGATCTTTCTGTTCGATAATTGGTAAATTTTATTGATAGACAGTGATAGCAGATAAGATTAATATAAGCAATTCTATGTTTACCAGTCCTAGGGCTGTCATCAGAGTCAAGGTACATCTGACCAGGACATGAGCTTCACTCTGATGTTCTCTCTTGAATGTCAGATGGCAGCAGCCTGGAGGTTAGAGGCCAAGGCCCGCCCCTCACAGTGGAGTAGATGAGAGAGGTTGGTGGTGTGCCCTCTGTCCATGGTGCCTTGGGTTCCCCTCTCAGGGACCCCTTCTAAAGTCCCTACTTGTGTATTCTTGTCCCCTCCTGATGACTCTTCACCCATGGGCACTGCTGACTGGTCTGTCTGTGGTCATCATACTGTCCACGTTCTGTCCTGTTAGCATGTTCCTTTGTTTCACAAGCCCATCACATGCACACATCCTAATTTGGGCTTTCTGGGCCTTCACCAATTTGGTCTCTTCTCCCAAAACTGGAACTCTCAGGCCCCCACTCTTGGGGCTTGTGAGCTGGTGTCACCCTTTCTTATGTTACGGAACAGTGTGGCATATGCCCACTATTTCCCAGCGTATGTGTCTATCTGTTGGCCTTGTTGCTTGCCTGTGTTAGACACTGTCTGCCTTGAAGGCTGTGAAGCTGTGACAACTAGGCCTTTAACCCTTGCTGTTGCCCTGGACCATTATGCTAATGCATTTATATTTATCTTCAAATCAGTTCCCAAAAGCAAACCTCTTAATACAATATTCTAGCCATCAGTAACCATGTAACTAAAGATCCCTCTCACCAGACATTTTAGGCAGAATCCTGTTTTACTTTACAAACCTATTTTGTCTCTGGTGAAATAGAATTGCCATATACAGCTGTGCAGATATCTACCAGAAACGATATGGAAGAGAATAACAACCCTCCCATGTTTTAGCTCAAGAACCAGGTTTTCAGCTCCCCTCACTCATAACAAATTTGAACCTGTATCGCCTGCTTCCAAGTATGATGCTCTAAACACCAGGCTGAAGATTAAGCATGATCAGTCTGTCCTCATGAAGGTTACCATTGCACCTTTCATTTAATATTACTTGGATAAAATGGACGAAGAGCACTGGGGAAATTTGTGTCAAACTAGGCCCTTTCCTATCCATATCCATAACACCATCCTTCCCTCTGGCTTGTTGACTTCTTCCTGGCTCCATATACCTATCTCTCTTGGCTGCTAAGAGAACCAGCTTCAAGGAGAAGGTTGGAGGCTGGACTGGATAAGGAACCACAATATAGCAACAGGAAAAAAAAGGGAGAACTAATTTATTTTCAATAAATGCAAGGAGCAGGGCTGTCCCTAGTGGGGGGCAAATCGGGGTGACCACCCCAGGCCCCGTGCTTTGGGGGGCCCTGCAAAGCCAGGTGGAGCTGCTGCAGCCCCTCCTGCAGGGCCTGCCTAGTGCTAGTGATTCTACACTGCTGCTGCTGCTAGCTTTGCATCCAGCTGCTCACCACATCTCCTGCCACGTCTGGGACCCTGCTAGGGTCGTCTCAGGCAAGGAGTATGGGGAAAAAGCAGGATGGTTTTGAAATCATAATATATAAACCAAATTGTGACTTACTGCAGTTTCTCACTTAAAATCACACACCCTTTTTTTTTGGAAGGAGGGGTGCATGTTATAAGTGAGGAAACTGTTTTCTTTGCTGGAAAACATCTACCTGGAGACACTGCGCATGCCATGCTGTTGCTAAGATAGTGGAGTTCAATAGCTGTTGGCTGAGCACTACAATTTGTGCCCAATGCAACAAGTGAGCTGTTGAAGATTCACAAAACTTGTGATATGGAAACAACACTATTAAAGTAAAGGACTATCAGTCTTGCTACTGCCCTTGGAAGTCTGGAGCCTAATCCTGTAGAATACAAAGTAAGTCCTTCTGGAAACAGTGAATGTCCTGGAAGTGTATCACCTCAGGACACAGTCTGGTGAGGTAACTGCAACCAGGAACATAGAGTGTCTAAGAAGCTGTTCCAATATCACTGAAAGATCAGAACTGCAAAGACCAATGTGGCTACTCAGGAAACTTCTTTAGATACTTCAGCGTCAAAAGAGAAGCACAGAAGCAGTATATCAAAGGAAATATATCAAAGAATAGCAAGAACATGAAGTGAAAAATGAGATACAACTGGCAAGGGATGTCAACTACAGCAATAAAACAAGAACAAAATATGTCAAACAAAAAAATAATCTGGGAATCTGTAGATCCACTTCTCACTGGTGTGGCTGAGCTATTAATGGAAGATGTAGAAGAGGCAGAGCTGCTCAATGACCATCCTGGCTCAGCCTTCATAAGAACCACCCTCCCCCAAAACCTTTGAGCTAACAAAATGTATAAAAACAGACCAAAAAGGCTGCAGATCATAAGTGAAAGGTATGCCACAGAGCTTTTAACAAATTTGAATGAATTTAAGTTTGCAGGGCACAATGAAATTCACTGCAGGGTGCCGAAGGAAAAAGCTAAAAAAATCTTAGCACCACTAACAACAATATTTGCTAAGTCATGGATCATAATGAGGTCCTTTAAGACTGGAGAAGGCCTGTTATAGTGCCCGTCTTTAGAGTGGGGGGAAAAGAGGACCTGAGGGAATTAGACACAAGTCTTAAATACCTGTGAAGTGTTACTGAAGAAAAATTAAACAGTTAGTTTGTAAATGCTGGATGAGGAAGGGATAATCACTAGCAGCCAACATGGATTTGTGAAGAACAAATCATGCTAACTAACTTTATTTCCTTCTTTACCAGGGTAAATAGTTTTGTGGATGAAGGCACTGCAGTAGACACGGTATACCTGGACTTTAGTCGTTATCAGTGGTAATCCATTGCAGTTGAGGATGATTGTGTTCCATGATTGTCTTACTTGTGGGTCTGAAGATGGCTGACAAGGCCTGTCTGAGATCGACAGACCCTGTTGCAGCTCAGGCACACGTTTCTGCGAAGGGTGATGGCTCTGGGTTCTTGGTTCAGTCAGCGAGACACTGTTCGTACCACTCCCGTTTTTCTATGTTCTGTTGTTGTCTTGAAGTTTCAGTCTTCCTTGCAGCAGACTCTTCCACCATTTAGGACAATCCTCAGTGCTAGTCTCCCATGAGTTGACACTGATGTTGCATTTTTTTCAAGTTGGCCTTGAGGACATTCTTGAAGTATTTTCCTATCCTCCTCTTGAGCATACTCCTTGACTGAGCTGGAAGAATAAAATTTGCTTCAGAAGTCTGGAGTTAGACATCCAGACAAAGTTGATGTTGAATGATCATTGTCTTAGTATTTGTGGTGTTTTCAAACTGCAGGAGGATGCTAACATTGGTGTGTTTGTCTTCCCACTGCATTCGGAGGATCTTCTGCAAGCAGTGATGATGGTACTTCTCCAACAACTTTAGATGTCTCCTGTACAATACCCATGTCTCAGCTCTATACAGCAAGGTGGGAATTATGACTGCTCGATAAACCATGAGCCTGATTTTGAATCTGATGTCACAGGCTTTGAACACCCATTTCTTCAGATGTTCAAATGCTGCACGTGCACATCTGAGCTGATGTCTGTGTCAGCCTTCTGCAAAAGATGGCTTCTGAGGTATGGGAAATACTCAACATTCTCCAGAGTTTCTCCATGGATCTGGATTACTGGAGGTGGGGACTGTTCATTTGGAGTTTGGTGGTGGGAGGGACCTTAGTCTTCTGAATGTTACGTGCCAGTCCCATTTTCTTGTATGCCTTGGTAAAGATGTCAGCAATTACCTGAAGATCTGCTTCTGAGTAAGCATGCACTACAGACCATCAGCATACTGGGGCTCAATCATTAAGGTCGGAGTGGTTTTGGTTTTGGCTCAGAGTCAGCTGAAGTTAAACAGTTTACCATACATTCAATAGTTTAGCTCTACGCTGTCTGGAAGCTTGTTGGTGGACAGATGTAGTAGCACTGTGGTAAGGAATATTGAGAAGAATGTTGGAGCAATGATGCAGCCTTGCTTAACTCACATTTTAACATCAAAGGATCTGTGATAGATCTGTTACTGAGAACCGCTGCTTAGATACTGTCATGAAGCAGGCGGAGAATGGTGACAAGTTTTGGTGGGCATCCTTACTTCCACAACACTTCTTATGTGACAGTGCCGGAAGCTTTTGTGGGTTCAAAAAAGGCCGTGTAGGTAGGCTTATGGTTTTTCTGGCATTTCTCCTGAAGCTGGCAAGCTGTGAAGATCATATAACTGCCTCTTGATGCCCTAAACCCACACTGGGATTCTGGGAGGAGCTCTTCAGCAAGTGGAAGGTGACAGTTCAGGAGGGTTCTTGCAATGATCTTTCCAGTGGTGGACAACAAGGCAATCCGTCTGTAGTTTCATGCATAGTTTATACTATATATAGGTAGGTGTTAAAGTGCTGCTCAAAAGTGTATCTATGGAGTACCTGTGCTAAAACTTGGAGCACTTTCAGAAAGAGATGACATGCACCAATTCTGGATGAACTAAATATATGGGTTCTATATGCAAATTGCTACAACCATGTTTAATTTTAAGGTTATTGTTTTCAAATGTGTTCCTGACTTCCATAAGGTCTGGGAGAGCAGAGTCTGACAATAGGGAGAATGGGAAGGGACTCCCAGGGCAAAAGTTGAGGGGAAGCAGAGTAAAGGGGCTACTTGACCCTCAGTTTTATTTTCTTTGCTGTAGCAGTGGTAGGGGGACAAATTCAAGGCAAACCTCCAATTATTAGATTCTGTTCCTAGAAAATTATAAGAAATTGATACATTTCCCATATATGGAATCTCATTGTTGGGGGGGGCAATTTTATAATCAAGGTCATCCTTTATCTGAGTAAATATGGTACTTCTGTAAACGCAGCCCCAAATTGCATTTGCTTTTGTACATGTATTTGTACATGTTGATTTTGTGATCCACCCTAACTCCCATATCTTCCTCAACAGTGCTGCCACATAGCCAGTTATGCCCTCATTCTGTATGCATGCATTTGGTTTCCCTTCCCTAGGTGTAGCACCTTACATTTGTCTTTGCTGAATTTCATTTAGTTATCTCTAGCCCCATTCTTCAATTTATCAAGATTCTTTTGAATTCTTTTCGTGTCCTCCAAAATATTTGCAGGTCCTCCCAGTTGTATGTCATCTGAAAACCAAACCTGGAAGCTTTCTATTCCTGCTTCCCAATCATTATTAAAAATGTTAAACAGCAGCAGCACAATGAGCATCTTTTGGGACCCTGCTTGTAACCACCTGCCATTCTGGGATCAATCTATTTATAGTTACCTTTGCTTGTGGTTATTCACCCAATTATGCATCCATCTAGCCCACATTTTCCAGTTTGCTTATGAAAATTCCACTGGGTCAAAAACTGTTAAAACCATATCACAAGCACACACCACATTGAACATTGAGACATCAACTTTGCTGGGCCAGCCACGTCATCTGGATGTTCAACTCAGGACTCCTGAAGCAAGTTTTATTTTCCTACGTGATTAAAGGGGAACATGACAGCAGTATTCAAATGTTTGAAAAACTGCCATAAAGAATAGGAAGAACAACTGTTTACCCTTGTCCCAGAGGGTGGAACATGAGGCAATGGGTTTAAATTGAACAAAAACAGAATTAGATTAAATCTCAGAAAAAAAAATACCTTCCTTCCTGTCAGAATATTAGGTCAGTGGTCTGTACTGCCAAAGGAATATCTTCCATTGAAGGTTTTCAGCTGGATTTGCCTGAGATTGCTTAAGAATAGCATATCTTCTGTCTACAAGGTATGGACTTGATGGTGCTTGAGGTCCCTTTCAAACTGTGATTCTCTGCTTTTGTGACTCTCTCTAGGACAAGTAATTATTATGGCTGATGTAGTTTTTAGAGTATGGCTCTCTAAAGTAGATTTAGAAATCTTGAATTTCTTTCTCCTCGTTGGATAAGGTGTAGACATACAAGATTTGTGTCACCAGGTGGCACCATTTAACTGAAGTTACATTTCAGCCAGGTTAACTAGAATGGAATATAAAAAAGAATCTTGCTTGTATTCGTTATGAACAAAGTAGAAATAACTGCTCATTTTTATCTTATTTCATATCCTAAACAGATCCTATATGGAGAGAATTGGCCAAATACTCCTTCCGTTCAAAGTTACACTTCAAACCATTGCAGTAGAGCTGCACTGAAATTACCTGTTAGGGAATTTGCTTCTTTAAATATATCTCCAAATCTGTCCCTTTTTTACAGTATGCATAATATGTAATGTATCTGTGTGTGTTTCCTTAAAAGACCTTACCACATAGTTGCAAAACAATTGTGCTGATACATTACATTTTACACTTGGTTTATTTAATAAGTGTTTTTTCAATCAAATCCAGTTAGGTAAGTTAGGTTATGCTGAATGTACAAGTGTATCTCATTATTCTGTTTATTTTTAGCCTATATAATATACGTCTCCATCTAAGAAATGATAAAATGTGTTGTGTTTACTCATGTGTAACAATGTATAGCAGGTAAGCTAGGCAAATGGGAGAGAAGGTGATTACTGTGACATCTCAGACCTTTTCAGTTCTTGCTGTTCAGAAATCTTGACAACTACCTCGTTTCTTGTCAAGCTTGCTACAGTAAATTTAGATGTCTTTGCTTTGCTTCTCAAGATTCACCAGTGTGGTACAGCTGTTCTCTTGAGTCAAGGAAAATTCCAGCCCTTGCAAGTGACAGATGCTTAATTGGGTTAAGACAAAAAGTGCTAGTTAATCTATATAAGCCCAAGTGTACGCCTGTAGGGATTCTGGTGACTTTGACTGGTATGGTTTTGAAAGGATGAAATGATTATAGTAATGTTTTTTCAAACAATGGTACAAGGTTGTTAGGATCTGAAAGCATCCTTTGGGGTGCAGTAATTTTGTTTTAGTCAGGAATTGAAAGAACAAACCATCAGTACAAATCTCCTCTGGCAATGCTAGAATACATTGGCAGCAGCTATGTGCTAGCGGATGATATCTTTAACAGCCCAGTTGTGGGAGGCACTGGCAAAATTTTGTAGTGAGAAAAGATTTGCATTGATGAAACTTTTTCTTTTGTGAATATCTGTTTTGAGATCATTTGTGACAAATATAAATAGTTGTATTTGGAATTTGAATCATAAGGTCACAAAGAAACAGCAGGTTTGCTTGCAAACCCTGTTGCAATTTAGAATATGTGCATTATACATATTTTCTTCCCCTTGCTCACTTTTTAACGATAGCTGTAGAAATTCTGGTGAAATTAATGAGTACCAGTGTTTGTCTCAGTGCGCACATCTACACAAGATACTACTGCACAGTCATTATTGTGTATTTATTTTGTTCTTGTATTAGCAAGTACTAGATAAATGTGCAGTAATAGGAGCTACTGTGCAGTAGTGCCAGCAAACGTCTTTTAGGTGTTGTTGTTGTATAGTAGCCAAATAATATTGCACAGTAGCATATTAGCACTGTCTATGCTGTGACACGCTACTGCGTAGTCAGTGTCTCATGTAGACATGCCCACTATCTCTAGATTAAATTCTATTTAAATAGAAGGTACACATTTCTCTGATTTGTTCCATCCAGATATTCTTCAGATTGGCTTGTTGAGTGAAAGAAACAATAGAACCATTCTGCAATTCCTACTCCTGGAGCTTTGTAGGAACAATCTTTTCTACTGGGATTTGCATTACCATATTTTTTTTTACTGATGTTTGCCTATTACAGTACAAAAGAATACATAATGTAAGTGCCTATTTATCTTTGTCTTCTAATGAAGCTACTGGTGTGCTTTGTTAAATAACAGGTATAAATATCTTAATTTTGGAAAAAGAAATGTCTATTAAAATCTATCACAAAAATCCTGTTAGTCTTACAATACTATGTAGATAAACACGAACATATAATACTTACTCAATATATTTCATAAATGGGTTTTGGAAACAGTAAGAGGCAAAGACTTGTTAGCCTGATTTTAGGTTGACTGCATAGTTATGTTAGAGTTAGACAGGCTTTCAGATGCAAGCCATTTTTCTGCAGGTCTGAAAATCAAAAGCCAACACAGCATAGTAAAAAACAGTTTGAAGAGGGAGAGACAAAATCTCAGGGTAGCAGACAAATAACTAGCTGAAGAAAAAAGGCTGATTCCAGGGAGATCAAGGCCTATCAAAAGGGAGGCAGGGTCATTTTCTCCTTACATGCGTAGGAAGAATTCTGGAATCGGGTAGGTTATAACGTGCCGTAAAACCTATATCCTTGGTTTTTGGTGTCCAGCCAGCTTATGGAAATTGTAGTATTAGAATATAGTTGATAGAATAAAGTTTGTATTCTAAACAGGTTATACTGTATTTACCATTACATGGCCATTTGAAATATTTGTTGGATACATTGGATTAAATGAACCTTACTTGACATCCAATAATTTGTACTGATTTACAGATATTCTACTTTACTTATTTATAAATATTATTATATAGACATTCTGTAGGTATTCTATAGATATATAGATAGTTTTATATATTATTATAGATTTATAGATATTCTGATTTTTAGGTTTTTAAGCACTTGGAAGGAGAAAGTGCTTAGAAACAGTCAGCATGGATTCGTCAAGGGCAAGTCAGCCTGACTGACTCGATTTCCTTTTATGGTGAGATGAGTGGCTCTGTGGGTGCATGGAAAGCAGTGGACATGATATATCTTGATTTTAGCAAGTATTTTGTTTACAGTCTCCCACAGCATTCTCACAGGAAAACTAAGGAAGTATGGGTTGGATGAATGGACTGTAAGGTGGATGGAAAACTGGCTGGATCATTAGGCTCAGAGTGTGATAATCAATGGCTTGATGTCTAGCTGGCAGTTGGTATCAAGTGGAGTGCCCCAGGGGTTGGTCTTGGGGCTGCTTTTGTTCAATATTTTCATCAACTACCTGGAAGATGGCACAGAGTCCACCCTAAGCAAGTTTGCAGGTGACACCAACCTGTGGGGAGTAGTAGATATGCTGAAGGGTAGGGCTAGGATTCAGAGAGACCTCGACAATTTGGAGGATTGGACCAAAAGAAATCTCATGAGGTTCAATAAGGACAAGTACGAAGTTCTGCACTTAGGATGGAACAATCCCGTGCACCAGTACAGGCTGGGGCTGACTGGCTGGGCAGCAGCTCTGCAGAAAAGGACCTGGGGGTTACAGTGGACAGACAGTAAGCTGAATGTGAGTCAACAGTGTGCCTTTGTTGTGAAGAAGGCTAACAGCATACTGGGCTGCATTAGAAGGAGCCTTGCCAGCAGATCCAGGGAAGGGATCCTTCTCTGTTTGGCACTGTGAGTTCACATCTAGAGTACTGTGTTCAGTTTTGTGTCTCCCCACTACAGAAACGAGGTAGACAAATTGGAGAGAGTCGAGCAGAAGGCAACAAAAATGTTTCGGGTGCTGCAGCACATGCTTTCTGAAGAGAGGCTGAGGGAACTGGGCTCATTTAGTCTAGAGAAGAGATGACCAAGGAGCAATTTCAATAACAGCCTTCAAGTACCTTGAAGGGTGGTTTCAAAGAGGATGGACTCAATCTGTTTTTGCTGGTGGCAGATGACAAAACAAGGAGCTGTGGTCTGAAGCAGCAAGGAAAGTTTGGATTTGGTACCAGGAAAAACTTGCTTATGAGGGGAGTAGTAAAGCACTGGAACAGGTTATGCATAGAGGTTGTTGAATCTCCATCCTCGGATGTTTCTAAGATCTGGGTAGACAAAGCTTTGGCTGGGATGATCTAGTTGAGGATGGTCCTGCCTTGAGCCGGGCGTTGGACTAGATGACCTCCTGAGGTCCCTTCCTACCCTAATCTTCTACAATTTTATATTTCCAGTTCTACACAGTGCTATGTATAGATCTGTAGATAGTTGCAAGAAGGAAAGGAATCTATATGTGGATACATTACCTGCAGTCTGTTATTTAAGATGTTAGCTTGAACAATGTCAACTCTAAGTTCATTGGAACCAAAAGTGAACATAGAATACCACAACTTCATAATTTCTGAAATTACCCCTGAGGGCTTTGTTTGGTCGGTATGTTGCTTGCAATCTACTGCAAAATGTTCCTGTATATTCTCCACTACATGGTTGTTATTTCTCTGCCTGTCTTCTATTTGCATTTCAGTCTTTTTTTTCCATGCTTCTGGTCTTTTCTCTGACTTTTTTTTCTCTTGCCATTAGTTTCTCCATAATTTTTATATAGTTCCTGCAGAGCAGTAGCAGGTATTTCTTTAGCATGTGGAAGTCAGCTGGAATTCTAGTTAGTACTGTGAAAAAATGTATGATCTCTTTGATATGATATTGTAGGCAGCTGCCTCTGCCCACAACAGGTTCTGCTCTTGACAGGTTTCAGCTCTTGCTTGTGTCCATTTATTTGTAAGCCCAACTGAAATTCTTGCACAAATCCTCATTTATCAGGGAAATTGTGGAAAGGAGATGAGACATGCAATCCCTCCTCTACTCACAATGCGTAAGCAGACTGTGAGCCTTCATAGCAGCCTTTTCATGGTGACTGGTTCCATCTGCCATTGTTTTTGGTCTCTGGGTCTATACTGTAAAACCACAGCTTGATTTTCCTCAAGTCTAGAAAGAATTCAGGAGAGTTGACATGTTTCAACATTTGCATCAAGCATTTCAATTTTTTGTTTTAGAAAAGTATTTTGAGATGAAATATAGCAAAAATTATAGCAAAATGTCAAGGGGGTGTGGGAGCTGCCTCCCCCCTCACCCTGGTGCATGCACCCTCTCACTTGGCATGGGGCCATCTGGCACCTCCTTGGCTTTCAGCTGCAGTGCCTGGAAGAAGGTGCAGACTGGCACACAGGGGGCACGGGGCTCCAGGCAAATCCAGGCATACAGCATCCCTGCAGCCAGCATGGCGAGGCACATGGCTTTGCTGTCTTCAGTGTCCATCCTGCTCGGGCAGCACATGCAAGCACTGGCATGACAGTAGTTGGAGCTGGACAGCCTTTTGGGCTAAGTATAGACAGTCTATACTTAGTTTAACCTGCAGAGATGGAACCGATCTGCAAGTGAATAGACATTCCCTTTTGATTCTGGAAATGCAGGCACATGCCTGTAGTGGCTCAGGCTAGAAGCAGGGGGGTGCTAGAGCAAGCTCTCCTTTTCCTGGCCCTGGCAGGCCCAAGTATTATTTAGGAGGGGTTTAAACCCATACTCTGGCTTGCAGGGACCCTAACCTGTGTGTGCCTGGAGGGGGAGGAGAGAAGCAGCCCTTGCCAGGCTTTTTGGGGGTGAGGGGGAAGGAGTGTGGCCAGACCCTGGCCTTCGACCAGGCTTCAGACCAGCATGGCCCCTGAGGCGAAGGGAATAAGGAAGGGGCTTATTCCTCTCTCCCTCTCCTCAGCCCCAGGGACTCCAGCCAGGATCTGCCTGGCTGGGGCACAGCAGCTCCTGTCAGGCATTCCCCTCCACCCTTGCCCTTGGAGTGGTGGGGGATGCATGGCCTGAAGCAAATGGGGGGAGGAAGCGGGATTTAATTCTGCATCTTCCCTCCCTCCCCCCAGTCCCACTGGCATGAACCCCAACTGGGGTTTGCTTTGCCAAGGTGCAGCAGTCCCTGTCAGATCCCCCCTGCCCCTCTACTGCTGCTCCAGTTAGTTACCTTTGCAGTGCCCTCCCTGCCCGCTTCGTCATGCCGGCTGGAGCCTGGCCATGCCCCACCCTGGCTGCTGGAGCAGCTGGGGGCAGAGGGTGCCCTGACGAGCTGCTGAACCCTGACCAGGCAAACCTGGCTGGGGTCCTGGTGGGAGAGGGGAGGAAGCGGGAATAAACCCCGTCTTTGCCTCCTTCACCTCAGGGGGCCATGTAGGCCAGCGTCTGCTCCTGCTCCAGCTAGGGAGCAGAGAGGCAGGGCCATTGCTGCTCTCTGGAACAGACAGCACAGCCCAGCCCAGGGCTGAAGAGCATGCGGGGAGGGATGTTGGGGGACTCTGATTTAACTTAAACTAGGAAGGGGTCTGGGATAGAAATTCTGTAAACTGGTTTGACCCAAATCAGTTAAGTCTGATACTACATTCAGCCAGGTTTATCTTAAACCACTTTTGGCTGTTTTGAATCTGGTTTATGTGCATTGAACTTATGTTCTGTTACAGGTTTAAACCAGTTTCTGATCATTTCAGCTGGTTTATGTGTAACTTCTGTCCCTAGCCTTGCTGTTTCTGCAGATTAGTCTGGCCCAGCTGGTGCTACAGTCCCAGGGCAGAGTCTGGATCCTGGAACTGCCTCCCCCCAACACAGGTCCCAACCAGGTGGGCAGGACAGGTGGAGGGACCCAAGCTCCCCTCAGGGCACCTCATCTCTACCCGCTTAGGAAGCTCCACCCTCACCTGGGCTCTGCACAGCTGCTCCCTGATCCTGATTCTGCTGGACTGTGAGCTGGTGTGCTTGCACAATAGAGTCAGTCAGGGCTGGCCTTCGGGGTGGGTGATGTGGGAAACCACCCAGGATGTCAGGGGGGCATCACTCGGTGCTCTTCCCCCTGTCCTGCCCCAGCTGATCACCACCAATCCAGGACTGTTTCCCCAATTTGCACCAACTGGTCAGCCTGCCTGTCCTGGCCAAACTTGGACATATGGTCACCCTAATTATGAAATTTATAAAGCATTTATTTATTTTCACCTTTTATGATTCTCTCTTTTGGTACTTTTAGGGACCCTTACTATTGTAATATCTAAGACAGGGGTGGGCAATTATTTTGGGCAGAGGACTGCTTACTGAGTCTTGGCAAGCCATGGAGGGCCACATGACAGGCAGCCCAGGGCAGATAAATATTAATTTACTAAATGTTTTAGGGGCTGTATTTTGCCCACCCCTGATCTAAGACTTGTCATAATCCTTGCTGAAGCCCTGTGAGGAAAGGCAGTGTTATTAATGCTGTTTTAAAAATGAAGAACTGAAGTACAGAAAGAGTAGAGGCCAGATTTTTAAAGGTATTTGTGTGTGTAAAGATACAGGTAAATCACCTAATGGGATTTTTAAACATCATGGTATCATAGTATCATAGTGCCTAGGGTCAGAAGGGGCCTAGAGCAGGCCATCTAGTCTGACCCCCCACCAGTGGCAGGAATGAGTGCCAGGGTCACAGGACCTTAGCCAAGTACCTATCTAATCTACTCTTAAAGATGCCCAAGGTAGGAGCAAGAACCACTTCCCTAGGAAGCCGGTTCTACATCCTAGCCACCCTAACTGTGAAGTAGTGCCTCCTAATGTCCAACCTA
>JAGPOW010003316.1:186459956-186549239 GCA_030014935.1 Caiman crocodilus
GCCCGCATCCATGGATTTGGTCACCTGGTCATAGAAGGCGACCAGGTTGGTCTGACAGGACCTGCCCTTAACAAACCCGTGCTGGTTTCCCTTCAGCATGTCTATGTTCTCGCCCCCATGCTTAGTTACACTTTAAAGTCTTGCCTTAAGTACTTGGCTTGAGATCATTGATTTACCAAGCATTGAGACAGGCTGTGTAGACATGTTGTGGAATCTCCATCCCTGGAAATTTTCAAGAGCAGATTGGACAGACTCTCTTGGCTCTTGAAACTGCTGTAATTAAAACATGTCTTTCCCTACCCTCCTCGCCTCACCTCCCAGAGCACGTGTATAAATATCCAATGTTCTCAAAGTCCTTTTCTTCAAGTCAGAGAACTACAGTTTAGATCCACTATTCTATATTTTCAAAATTCACTTATATAATCAAGGGAAAACAAAATAAAACATAAAAAACACAGAAAGATCCAACTTACACTTTTTCATTAACTTTTTGAAAATATGTCTGAAATACAAAACTGTCTTTATTCATACACCCCCTAAGTCCTCTAATGTGTTTGTAGCTGCCTCAACAACATGACAGGGATTTTTGAAAAAAGAAGACTTACATTTTCAATTGCGCCTAAGTGACGTGGCAGCCTAAGTACCATTGATTCTTTCAAAGGTTCCTGAGGACCTAATTCCAGGTTTTAAATTGTTTCTTTAGGTGACTCTGCATAGACAGTGCACCTAAGCATAGCCTCTTTTCTTCAGAGGATGATGTAGTTTAACTGAGTTACTTGTTCTGTATCTATATCCTTCCACCATCAGATGGCACTTGGAGCATGAAAAAGGTTCTGCTCTTCTATCCTTGTCAATCATAATGCTTGATAGGATGCCTACCTTGCTAAGTTTTCATAACTGAACATTTTAATGAGAATAAGACAACTGCTTTAACTTGAGGAGCCAACAGACTGCGTAAGCCCTATTGACAAGGTTTTAGAAGTTCTGCCGGCTTAGCTGTCAGGATTAATAGAACCCAAAAACTTTTCTACTGTATCAGGTATAGTTCCCAGGGAAGGAGTTTCTTAATATAAATTAATTGAATGTAGATATGTGTGTTTTCATGGGTTCTCATCAGAATTGTTGTGGGAGAATACATGGCTGGACAGGCTGAATATAATACCTAGTTGAATGGGACAAGGTAAATGGGGACTATGGGAAAGGTTCATATTACAAATGGAACAAGTTCTTACACTGATTACATTTTTCAACACAGTTGTAGCATGATGTTATGACTGTCAGCACGGAAAGCAAGTTGATTCTGCATCTCTAGCTCATATTATGAACTCTCTATTGAAAGAGTTTACAAAGGACCAGTTAATTAAAGACCTGTCCTGTTAGGCATCTTTTCTGCATGTCTTTATCCAAATGCTTTCTCTCTCTGGTGCGTGCACCCCCACACAGTCTAAGTGCATTTCAGACATTCTGCAAAGTGGACTTAATTATTAACACAGAGCTGTGAAATTACATGGAGAAAGATTTTTTTTTTTTTATGTGCTTAATTGGGTAAAGCTTTCCAACATGGACATAGGAAATACTTATTTTAACCATCTTTGATTTTGAAAGGACTCTTCATGTTAGATGCTTATGTGAACCTGATCAACTTGCAGGTTTGTGCTGTAAGAAATGAATAACAATAAGCAAAACAGAATGTCCAATGAAGTAAGAAGTAATTTATTCTTGTTGGCTTTCACTTCTGGAAACTTGTTAGATCACGATTTAAGTAAGCATAAAAGATACAAGGCTGTAAATAAAATAAAACACATCTAAAATTCACTCCTGTGTTAACAGCATAATACCTTAAAAGAGAAACTGTGCCAATAATTGCATCAGTAGCTTTTTACAAGATGATGATAAAAGGCAAAAGAAATCTCTTCATTCCCAAGATAGCTTCATACAGCAACCAGACATGGAAGCATCTTCCAATCTTCACTGCCAGCACCCACTATATACGAAGTTCTTGGATGTCCAAAATGTTGCACATTCTGGTCGGTTTGGTCCATTTAAAACCCCCAGAACAGTGGTCAAGGACATTCCTTCACTCCCGAACAAAAACTCCTGGTAAGTGTATCCTTTTAATTAAGTTTTACCATGTTTTAATATTAAACAGTATGTTTTAGTACAATTGCACTGAATAATGATGACAGATTTTTTTCACGTTTTTATGTATATTTGGCAAATGTAGAGAAGGACGTAACATGAATATGAAAAAGATGTATGAATTCATGGACAAAGATACTGAGAGATTACCTAATTGAAATGTTAACATTAGTTCCTTTTATTTTTTCAGTTTCATGAAAATGAGGAGGAGAAATCCAAGGTTATTGACCATGCAAATTAGTAGGGACATCTGATTCTTGAGGGAGTGAAATAACAGGCCAGTCCTCTCATGTAGCAGTACCTTAAGACCAACCAACAAAAGGTATAATTTTAAAATTACTTCACGTTGCTATGTTTACACAAAAGGGATATGTAATTACGGGAACTCTATATACAGTTTTTGTTATCACAAATAAATATTAAATTCTAAAATTGTGTAACAAATGCATCCTACAAGTTAAAACAGATGTAACTTATGTCTTAATGGCCTTGATTTATCCTCCAGTCTAGAAGTTTCTTCAGCAATATTTTTATTCATTCAATCAATAGTACAGTTTTGGACAATGAACACTCATCTTCTTTATGTTTAGTCTGAACTCTCCTAGTTCTCTACTGAATATTGTTCACAGAAATTAAACTAGCGTGAGCGTCTAGATGGGGAGTAGGTTGTTATCGAGATGAATTAGAAGTAATATTAGTTTTTGAGGTCTGGGAAAGCATTGAGTTATCAGCAGCAAACACAGAGATCAGTTCAAGAGTCCAGGAGTATCTTGCACAGTACATGAATATTACACTGAATTTCCAATTCTAATCTTGCTCTACAGACATTAAAGAAGAATTCTACATTTCCAGTGGCACAAAATCAAAACCTTGCTTGGCCAGCTGGATTCTACATCCCTTGCTGTGCAGAGAATCACTGCACCTGATAATTAAACTTTTCAGTTAACACTCCATTAAGATTTATGGGGAAAGTACATATTGGTGTTGTTGTTCGTAACATTTTTGGCTGCGATCTTTACAAGACAAAGCTGCATAAGTTTCAGCCCTGAAATTATCCTTTCATTAAGAAGAAAAAAATGATTAATGTGATTCTGAAGATACTTGTACAAACTTTGAAGGCAAGTTTGATCATATTTGGATGTTGGATTACTCCAGGACTACAAACAGATTTTTTCACTGAAGTTCAGGCAATTGGAAAGGTTTTTCATTTTGCCTCTCTTGTTAGAAGGAAATTTCAAAAGCATCACAAGACTGCTATCCTACACAACACAATGGGTTGTATACTCATTATATGTCATATACTCATTATATATCATATACTCATATATACTCAGACAAGATTTATTATCATATGCTCCCTATTTTGAACTGGGTATAATGCATACATGCAACTGATAGCTACTTAAAGGTGAGGCAGGGTGAACCTGAAAATTCACTGTATCTATCAGTCAATATCAGCTATGTTTAAAGTTTGACCCAAGGGTCTTTCATGCAGTTGCTCTAAAATGTGACCAACTGTCCCTTTATTTATTTGAGTTCATGAGAAAATATAGGATACCATTGCCTTCTTGAAAGAAAAAAAATGTGGCAGAGGAGTGAGAGAGAATACTTTTTTCATTGCTTTGGTAAAAGGTGGTTACTAGAACTGCTCTTCCAGGATCCGGTTCTTAGTATTTTATCTCCTGTCTTTGATGTGTAAGCTTGTGACATCCTCTGAAGTGATAAATAAAGGAACTTAAGACACTAAGTTCCATCTCATAGCTTGAATGTTGTTTTATCCATTCATCACACATTCAGTTCTATTCCAAGTAGTATTCTGATATATTTTCATGTTAATATCTGAGCTCTTGGCTCAGAAAAATGTTTCCTCATATCATGTGGACACATTTTTAATATAATCTTATACATCCCAATAGCAGTGGTCTTTCTGCAGTTCTGAAGCGGTGTCACTGGGTGCATCTACACTTTTATTAATGCACCTTAGATATTGTGCATTTAGTTTAGTACTTCCTTAATAAAGTACTAATTCAGGGATAGGTGACCCCTGGCACATGTGCCAATTAGTGGCATGCGGCGATATTTTCCTTGGCATGCTAGGGGAGCTGACAAAATTGTTTAAAAAACATTTTTTTTTAAGTTGCTGCTTCAGGCTTTTTCAAGAGACTCAGGAGGGAGACAGTGCCTGAAGAGCCCTCAGGAGGAGCTGTTAGTGGAGGGGGAGAAGCCCCTTCTGCTGCTCTTGCTATAGCACCGCCAGCAGGACAGACCTCCCCTGCCACCTCCTCCCTGCTCAGCAGTGGCTACTGCAGCTCTGCCTGGCCTGCCCCAATGTGTCCTCCTGCAGGCTGTTGGGAGGATGTGCCTGTGCTTAGGAGAGTAAAGGGCAGGGTGTGGAGGAGGACACTGGCTGCCAGCCCCACCCTGCCACATACAGCCATGGCTGGCGGGGCAGGGAGCAGCAGCAGCATTGCCTCAGTTCCTCGTGGTTGCTGCAGCTGCATTACAGCTGCTTGGCTGAGAAGAGCCCAAGATGAGAGCAGTGGGGCTGAGAATGTGGTGTCTCCCCTCCCCTCCCCTCTCTTCCCTCCTTGTTGTTCTGCCTTCTTCCTATTGCACTGCAGGTGCAGCCCTAGGTCAGGGGGCCCTGCCTGGCCCAGGGTGGCATCCCTCCCCCACCCCCTGGGGAGGAAGCATATGGCTGATGGGTGCTCTGGGTTGGGGCCTCAGCAGGCTGCACTGCAGCCCAGGGGCAGCTCTCCAGGGAAGCACAGAAGCCGCAGTGGACATGGGGCATCATTGGGTTGGTCTTTGTCCTACAGCCCAGCACTGGCAGCCCAGCCTCGTGTGTGTGTGTGTGTGTGTGTGTGTGTGTTTGTGTCTGGTTGTGCATGTGTGTGTGTTTGTCTGGTTCTGTGTGTTTGATTGTGCGTGTGTGCACACGTCTGTTCTGTGTGTGTGTTTGTGTATGTGTCTGGTTCTCTCTCTCTCTCTCTCTCTCCTTTTTTTCTGTCTCCTCTCCTTTTTTTTCTTTCTTTCCCTCTTCCTCTCTCTCTTTTTCTTCCTCTCCTCTTTTTCTCTCTCTTTTTCTTGCTCTCATCACAATGTGCTTAAAAAAAGAATACACAACAGAGGTAGTATATGAAGTTTTATTTATTGTCACTAGGTTTAGAAGTTTTAGAAAACCTGGTATTTACTGGGAAAAAGCAACAGTTATGATTATTAACTATACTAATGTGCAGCATGTCCTACCATGGATCCCCCACCTTGGTTTTGTTTTTCTGGCATGCCGGCACTCCAGCACCTTACATTGTAGATATTACAGGTTTTTTGGCACTCTGGCCAAAAATGTTGCCTACCCCTGTACTAAATGTGCAGTACCTAGAGTTACTGCACAGCAGCACCAGTGTATGGTTTAGTGATGCTTACTGTGCATTATCCTAATAATAACACTGCACAGTAGGCTATTAGCATGCTTTTTGAAAAAAGAGACAAATGAGACTAACAGAGGTTTTTAGCAGAAAGAGGGACTTGGAAGGGATCAAGACACCCGTGAGGAGGAGAGGAATCTAAGTGAAGTAGGGGTGCCAGAAGATCTTTGGGTGTCTATACACATACTCCAGGGGGGGCTTTAATTAGAGTGGCTCTGAGAGAGTGGCTTTAATTGAAGCACCCACAGCGTCACATGTATTTAGTGTCCAGCACTACAAAATGGCAGTGGGGATGCTTTAAGCATCTCTGCCACCATTTTGAAACATGGGGAGGCTGAATAGATGTGATGCAGATGCTGCTGGAATGTACTAATTAACATGCTCCGGCAGACTTGCAGCAGACTCAGTCAATTGAGTCTGTTCCGACACATGCATCGGAGCAGAAGTCCATCACATGTATAGAAGGTAGGGCGACCTGCCATGTCAAGGAGAGAGTAGGGAAATGGGGAATTCAGGGCAGAAGCAGGGAAGGAGGCCTGGGGAAGATGTGATCAAAATGGGAGATGGAAAGCAAGAAAAGGAAAAAGAAATATGTAAATAAAAGGTTAGAGAAAGAAAGAGCCAATACCCAGCTTTCAGTTTACAAGTTTATGCTTATATTTATAGTTTCATTTTCTTTGTTTTGTGGGGAAGGCTACTCTTTGTAGAAAGCAAAATATTGTTTTCACCCTTTCCCTTTCGCTCTTCTGATCTTGACTTACTGTCTTCCAGGGTGGAAGAAGCTATGTGCACCTTTCCATGTAGGTTTGGCTCATTTTAAATTAGAACATGTACGAGAAAATTTTGAAGGCGCTTGGGAGAACGTTGGGTCTCCCTAAGATGCCTTCTGATTACCTGATACACTTTGGTGGTTAATGGTGTTCTAAGACATTATAAATCTGTCCAGCCTCCTGATTACAAGCTGCCAGCATGGGCAATTTAAGTTCTGTGGATCTCTAGATTCTGCAGGAAATCTATTTCAATAAAATCTTTATTTTATAAAAGCACGTTGACTTTGTTGAAACTAAACAATCTAGGGACATAGAACTCAGGGACTGGGTGTGCATGCTTGCTTTCAACACCAGATATCAGCTGTCTGATTAGATAGGGGAGCATCAATAAACTTCCTAAGTGAAGTGGGGTGAATAACTGTACTATCCAGAAGGATCCTCTGAACAATTTTTCTAATAATCTAATTAAAGACATTCCAGAGCTTTTAGTGACTCTAATGAAAGGTGATGACAACTGACAGAGCAAGTTATTAATCTAGACGGTAGCTTGAGTTTAATTTAAATGCCCAGGGGGTTTAGCAAGTAATGTAACATTTAAGAGCATTCTTAGATGTGCTCCAGGAGGCAGGGAAGGGGTGTGCTTTTAATAAGAGTGGCTCTGAGCCCTTCTAATTAAAGTCACATGTATCAGCATCTCTGTGCTGAAAAATGGTGGCAGGGATGCTTTAAATAAAGCTCATCAAACCAGCTTTAGTTAAAGCGCTCTTGCTGACATTTTTCAGTGTGGGGGTGCTAATACATGTGACGCTGCAGTACGCTGGAGCACAGTAAATACCACGCTCTAGCAGAATCGATTAATCAAGTCTGCTCCAACATATTGTAATTACAGTGTGTCAGACCAGCCTCTCTGCGTGCGTGTAGTTGCCCTAGGGAGGGTATTAGAAGGCTTACAACAAAAAAGCTCACTTTTGTTGTATACTTTCCTACTGGTATTTCTGCTACAACCCCTTCCACCCAATCCTTAGGGGCCAACTGCAATTTGGCACACGTGCAGTGAGGGCAGAGTAACTGCACCTGAGTACCAATACTGAAGTTGACCATCAGGGTGTCTGTTACTTTCATTTACTCTGAGACCCATTTATAAGGTGTAATTTTACAACAGTTGCTTCCCGTCATCCCTGTCTTTGTCCCCTGCTGCTTCTAACAGAGGGTAAAGAGCACGTGGAAAATAAAATAAGATTTCCCCACTCTAAAATCTCAGTTGTTACTGCAAAAATAAATAAATAAGTAAAATATTATCTTCCCACCGAACTGTAGAGGGGGAATGTTATCACTTAATCATCCTGCAGATTATCAGTGGGTGGAACACAGTCATTCGCAGTCATGAAAGTGAAGAGAGTACTATACTATCTACCATTATATATTCTCATACCATATAAAACCGGATGCCTGCAGTATGTTTGTAAAACTTGGATTATATCAGGCATTGCAAGTCATTCTGGGCTTCCATCTGACCTTGATAAACCACTATGTTTCAGTTTCTCTATTTGTAAAATGGAGGCTGTAATATTTGCAGACCTCATGTGTTTTGTAAAGATAAACTAGTTGATTTACTATATAGATCTTCAAAAATGTAAAGTACCTTTTAATAGTTGAGCCTATGGATACATTTCTGAGGATAAAATTGCAATTCCAGTGACGTTAATGAGTATCTTCATTGCAGGCATTGTGATAAGGAGACAGTGACTACATCTACACATGTGCTTTATTGCAGGCTAGATTAATTAGCTGCAGAGTAAAGCATCACCATCTATACCGGGGTAGGCAACGTTTTTTGGCCGGAGTGCCGAAAAAACCACAATTTCTACCTTGGAAGGTGCCAGACTGCTGACATGCCAGAGCCCAGAGCAGCCGTTTGCAGCCTCCTGGCTGCAGCCGGCCCACAGAGCCCGGTCTGCTTGGAACAGGACTTGCAGCCTCCCAGCCGCCTGCTGAGAGAAGCCTGGGCTCCATAGCTGGCTGCAGCTGCTTAGAGCCTGGGCTGCCGGTGGTATGCTGAGCAAAATGGCCTTGCATGCCATGCTCAGCACACGTGTCGGGGGTCGATGACCCCTGATCTACACATATGACAGTATTAGGCCATAGTAAACTAATTTACACCAGGGGAATTTACTAGCATTAAATGCACATGGAGATGCTGACCGCTGGCATCAATAGCTCCTGGTCAGCCTAGGCAGCCAGGAGTCAGACTCCTGCCTGCTGCCTAGACGTATGGCTCCACACTTTTGGCATCCTTGTGCCCTAGCCAGCCCCAACACTGCTCACCACAGCCTTGATAACACCACTTGGAGGCCCAGGCTGACCCCCTGTGCCCCTTGCCAATCTGGGTGTGCTCTGTGTTGGCTCAAGTTGCTACTCTTTCAGGTGCATGTATAGATGCTGCGCCTGGGAGTAATTTACTACAGTTCAAGATGCTCTGGAGTTTATTGCTTCAGATTAATTGCATGTGTAGTTGTGCCCAGTATCATCAAAATTAAAGCTGGTGTAACATGGAAACTCCATGAAATTCCCAGGTTTGGAATTTGATTTAATCCTGAATTGGGATGAAAATACGAGATAGAGAAGCTCCAAGGAAGTCTCATTTTGAAAATGTCAAACTGAAACATTTCACATTAATGATGCCAACATAAAAAATTGGTGTAATAACATAATATTCTGTTTCATTTTGTAATGCTTTTCCTGCAGAACTTTCAGAATGAAACAGACCCTTTTCTACCCCACTTTCCATGTGTCCTAAAATAAAGGGCAGGAAGGGGGCAGACTATGTAGCTATCTTGGGACATGGCAACTTGTGACAAACTAGAAGGCAACTCAAAATTAAAATGAAAAACTTGAAATGGAAAATCAAAAAATAGAAGCTAAATAAAATCCCAAAGTTTATTTTGAGTCAGCCCATATATTTTTCAATCAAATTGTCAGTGAAAGACACTTGATTTCACAGTATTCTTGACTTTTAAAGAAATAGCTTCTTTTGGCCAAAAAAAAATAATTTTTTTTTTTTTTTTTTTTTGCCAAATTTTTCTGATAAACTTGAGGAAAAATATGGGGTGCTTCTGTGCAGCTGACATGATATCTGTGGAACTAGAATCAGCTGGAATAAACCTGCAGCATGATCTTGTGTATACCAGGAGACATAGCGTGACTCCAATCTGCCTGGAGGATCATGGGGAAGTAAGTATCTCCTAGGGAGTCCTGTGGTGTGCTGAGCAAAAGTAAAGTTAGCCATTTTCATTCAAGAAGATTTGTATTGTTAATCTTTACCTTAAAAGGAGGAGTTTTTTAGCATGCATCTTATTTTTGATATAGAACACAGCAGGAGGTTAGAGATAGAATTATAGGAAAATGAATAATGAGCGTACTAGAGGACTTACTTATTGTCAGTGAACCAAAAAATATTTCTTGGGCTGATTGTCTGTAACCCAGATTCCTCCCTTCCTGTACCTTTGTCTTCCTGTGGTTTTTTTGGCACAGACTTATGACATTTAACAAACTGTCAATGTTAATTTCATGCTGAAGCAGATTTACTTATGTACAGTTTTTTTCCTTATATTTCAGTTAGTTTGAAATAACAGGACAAATTCCATTCTCAATTTTTACGGCATTGTAGCCAAAAGCAGTACTTGGGCTGGCTAATGTTTCCAGACATTTAGAGTCCAATCCTCTGATGTGCACTGCATCGCTCTCTGGAGCTGTTCAATACCTTGTAGCATCAGGCCCTGGCTGCCTTTTTTTTCACAGCTGAATGCTCCAAATAGATCAGAACTTGACATTTTTTGGTGATTGGAGGACTAGGGAAATCTGTGAATGTTTTATGGTTAATTTGCTTACAACATGTTGTGATTCCAGAAATTTCACCCACACGCCCCCCGCAGAGGGATGCAGAGCTCTTTTCAGAACAGCTGCTAAATCCTTGCTGCTGCTGCATTTTGATTTCTGTGTATATGCTCTCTTTCTCTCTCTCTGTTAGGTGAGCCCATCAGCAATTTGTTTACAGTTCTAAACTTATCTCTGCATTTTATAAGTTGGAGTTAATGCAAATAGCAAGGTGGCATCTCTCCCGTAGCTCAGATATCCTTCAGTAATACTTTGTGCCTGTGTACATACCCACACCACTGCACCAGATTGTACATTTGGTACCAAGTGAACTGCAAACAAGTGGGATGACACCTGTACAAGCGCCAGGATGGTGAAAGGTGCAGATTCTTCATTTAAAATCTCAAAACTGGAGATGCAAATTGTGTCTGTTAGCTTCTGTGGGGAGATCTTATTTATCTGCATAGTTTCCCCTAAAAGCAAGCAAGGAATTTAATAGTCGCCATTTAAAATTATAAAGCCCTCAACATTTTCCTACAGCTGCTGGACAGCTGTATTTGAAATTACTGTTTTGCACCATGCAATGTCTTCCCTTTTCCCCATTATTATGGATGAGAGTAGCCCATAGAGGCTGCCCATGTAGGGGCAGGAAACCAGATGCTTTGAGTTCTACCTACACTGCAAAGATGCATAAGGAAAGAAGCTGGACAGAGCATTCAATTAAACCCAGATCAGAAAGGATAATTCAGTGCTGGTGCTGGACAGCTCCTAGCAAGTGGCTGGAGAGACTGCAGGTGATAGGCAGAGCAATGGGGCAGACTGCTGAGCCCATGGGGCTGAGTGTTGAAAGCCTCACAGCAGAGGGGAGCAGATATCCAGAGAGGCAAGATGGTACAATGTCTGTGTCCTGGAGGCACCCCAGGAGATGTATACATTGGGGAGCATGAGGGTATGTAAGTATCTGAAGGAATTTTTGGTGAGCTTTGGCAGATTATAGCTCATGGGGCTAAATAGTGCAGTCAGCCAGAACTGGGACTCGGTGGGTTTGTGGGGACCAGGGCCCTCGCACCTTTCTTGATTTCTTAGTGTCTGGACAAGACAGGTTCTCTGTGCTGTGTGGGGACTATTAGGAAGACAAAACTATTGGGGAAGTGTGAGTGAAGCACCCTATTCAGAACTGCTCAGAGAACAAGGGCCAAAGATTACGTTTAGGTCTTCATATTGGAGGAAGGGTTGTTGCAGGCCTGAACTGTTAGCATGTTAGATGTAAGATGGCTAGTAGAGGAGTAGAGAGATTGAGTTAACATGCCCTGGAAGAGATGAGAGATGGGGAGGCACTCCAAGTACAAGTGTTCAGCTTGATCTACCCAGAGAGGTATGGCTAAGAGTGGCAGGCCAGCTGCACCTTAATTGGATAACCCTCTAATTTATCATTTATCAAATATCACTATATTGTTTCCATATAGTTGCCACAGTTGTTGAAGCAAGGTGAGAGATGGGCTGGTGCCCCCAGTCTAATCTTATATCCATAGTAGATGGATGGTTAGGCCTTTCCACTGGCCTAACCAAGTATGGCACTTCTTATGCTCTTATGTCTCCCTTTTTTAGTTGCGTGCCTTCACCATTAGGCTACAAAGTTAGATTCCCTCTAGCTTGCTTTCTGGGCCTTTAACTGCACAGTGGGCTAACTTCAACAAGAGGGATAGAGAGACTCTTTTACAGCCTGGTGGCTAGAGTAGTGTTTTGGAAAGGTAAAACTTTAGATTATGAATCCCTTTAGGCTGACCACAGCCTAGAACTCGGGTTTCTGACTTTTGCTGCAGCCACCACCAGCGTCTGAGCACTTTGGAGTCTAAGTAAACAGGCATGCCTGTTTTGTAGCCTGAATTAGGTACTTAAGTTCTGAAAAGAGGTGGGAATCCAGACACACCCCTGTGTTTAATATTTCCAGTTAGCTACTACTGGGGACTACCCAGGCTCTTGGAAGTACCTATGTCTGTAATCCAAATTACTCATCAGAAGATGTCTAAAATCCCTACATTGACAATTAGGGACCCCAGATGTCTAATTCTGCCTATGTGGATCACCTTCCTAGGGCCAGACATCTAGTTTTCAGGCATTGTAACCCCTAAGTAGAGACACCTATCAATCTAGATTCAGCCCTTTGCAAAGCAGCATAGCCATGTTGTCTAACTTCCTGCTCAGAACAAGATCATTATTAGTAGTAAAAAATCTTTGAACTTCTGAGGCACCTGTCATCTAAGAAAATTAAAACACATTGTATCTGTTAATTAAGTGTCATAATGTTGCCTCAGTGAGGTGGGTAAGAGGTTCCCTCATTCACCGGTTAATTGCAGCTATGGCTGTGGTAGAATTCAGCAGATGTGTAACAGAGCTGGTTAACACCACAAGCTAAATGGCAGGATATGCACAATTAAGTTTTCACATTAAAATTGTAGGGGACTTTTGGTAGGCAGAGGATACGCCTTTTCAGTGGTTCCATCCAGACTATTAAAATAAGCATGCTATTTGCACCTATTTACGACTAAAGGGAAAAAAACCCTTGGCCTTTTATGTTGAAATACCCTAAGTTGCTTGGTCCTGACAACTGTGGCCATTCAAAAGCTCAGTAAAGAGGCATAATTACTGTCCTTGTCTCACAAGCGAGCCCTGTATCTTTAGGTTTGGCAGAATTTGATTTGTATTTTTTTTCAACAATTTCAATAGATAATAATGATGTTTATTTTTGGAATTTATTCTTATTTTTATTCATTTAAGTTTTCAGGATTACACAGAATTAAGGGTATGGGGGCAGACAGTTTATTGACGTATACTATTATTATAGTGCAGTTTAATGGCCCACCATGACAAACATAAGTACTGTTGGACCGCTGCCAGGTGAAATCAATGTTTATCATCCTTTACTAATAAAAATCTAATCCTGCCAGGCCTATGCATCTTTCATAAGAATCACAGGAATCATGGGAAAGTAGGACTGGAAGGGACTTCATAAGGTCAAGTCCAGCCCCCTGCTCAAGGCATGATCAACCCTGACTAACCATCCCTGCCTCGTGTCTGGCTAAGCTGCTCTTGAAAGTTTCCAGGAATAGGGAGATTCTGTAACTCCTCTAGGTATTCTCTCGATACTAGTTAATATCTAATACTAATTATACTAATAGATAGTATTCCTCCCAGGTGTATTGTTTTATGTTTTACATTTACCTAAATGAAATTGTATCAACTTATTGTATCAACATATTTTGCCCATAAATGTACACTCTGAAACCCCAGTACAGTTTGTGTGAGTTCATGCATATATCTGACAAAAAGTTTTTTTCTTCTGAGCTTTCTCATGGTGTGGCAGTCCCTGTTAATTTTGAATCCTCTGCAAATTTAACCAGGGTACAAATGCCTCTGTCTTTTGGAACATTCATGAAAACATACCAACTCTTCTGACATCTGCATGACAAGATCTCTCTCTCTCTCTCTCTGTGTATGTAGCCTCTTCTATACAGTTACCCAGTCGGGTATTTGATGTGTTACTGAATTGCTGTTCAAAGGTTGTGGGCCAATCTTGTTTATTCATTTTTAGTCAGACTGCATCTTTCATATGATTTCAGTTTTCTAGGTTGAACTGTCAGTCTAAAACAATGAACCCTCTTCATTGTACACAGCCTATAATCCTGGCATTGAGAGGCATCTTAGTCTAATTGACTGAGCAGAGATTGAAGTGCCAAAAACTCTTAAATTCTGCTCTTGCCTCTGCCATTTATTCTGTATACATATCATGAGCAAGGCACCTATTCTCTGGGCTAAACTTTAAAAGGTCTTTAATTTATCGTGTATATTTGCAGGTGTGATTTTTGTGCCTGCAATTAATTGTAGTTCCATTTTGGAACCTGCAATGAACTGCAGTAGTAAATAGCTATGCATTTGATCTGAAGTGACGATTATATAGCCAAATCCCCTAATTTTTGTCTTTGTTAGTGGCAGGAAGAACGTTGCAGCTGCAAAATTATCTGTCTTTTGATAAAGGTATCCATCTCCCCATTATTAAAGGAAGGGCACTTTTAAACTTGAAGTCATCTGTTTATTTTTCTTTATTTGGAAAATAGGGAATAATAATACTTACCTGTCTATTTAATAGAGATACTGTGAGGATCAACTAATTAGTGTTTGCAAAGCTCTTTGAAAATTTTTGCTATTAGATACAGTGAGAGCAGTTAAATTGCTTTGATTTTGTTACAAATAGAAGGAATACCTACTCAGCGTGGTTCTCTCACTTACCTAAATTTTACTTCCCCAAGTGTCTGGCTGTGGATCTAGAGGTCTGAGTTTGGGCCTTGTTCTGGACTTGCACTAAAGGCTGCCCCCTTCTTGGCTATAAACAGGTACCTGGTCATTCAAATTAAGAAGACAAAGGTGGCCAGATGTGTTGCTAGATGCATCATGCTCTTGTGTGTTATTAGCTACAGAAATGGCGGTGCTTTAATCATGCTATTCCAGTGACTCATCTACGCTCAGACAGACCTTTGATTTTCTGTGGTGTGTCTACATATGCAATTAATATAAATATAAAGGCTTACTGCACAGTAAAATACTGTGCAGTAACCCTTCCTAGGGAGCACATCTACATGTGTTCACCCAATACAGAGCTGCTCCAACCTTGCTCTGGCCCCCTGCAGCAGCCAGGGGGAGCTCCAGGCTCCCCCTGGGTGCTAGCCTGGGGATGGCAAGGAGCATGGGGCTGGTCCACAAACACAGAGCCAAGAGAGCTCTGCTGGCTGCAGCAGCAGCTGTCTCCTAGCCCAGGGGTTTTCAACCTTTTTAAAGGCATGTGCCCCTTCTGGTGGGTACCCCTCTTGGACTGTACCCCCTTCTGGACATGTTTCAGGGGGGTCCCCTGGTAACCAGTCAGTGAGTGAGGAGGGTCCCCTGGCAGTGGGTTAATGAGTGGGGAGTGGGGGGGAAGATGCCCCGGCAGCCAGACACAGGGTAGGGGCATTTGGGTGCAGGGAAGCAGTGCACAGCAGCAGCACAGAGTGGTGGATGGTGGCAGCAGCCCCATGCCACCGCCTCCTAAGTACCCTGGCTTCTCCTTTCTGCCACTGTGTACTGCCTGGGGCCTTCCCAAGAACCCCCAGGGGTATGCATACCCCCAGTTGACACCGCCTGTCCTAGCCCTATGCACATTGGGAGGAGTCCTGATGTGCAGGGGGCTGGGAGAAAGCTGATACTGCAGACCTGTCTTGGCCACCTTCACATGGGGATAAGTCTCATGCCCAGTGGGGCTTCTCCTTGCAGCTGGGGGCTGACCCAGAGCTGTCCCACTTCTGGGGCAGTTCCAGGCCAGTTTCAGGCTCTACTGTCCAGAAGTGGGACAGTTCCTGGCCAGCTATGGGCTGGGTGGCAAAATCCCCTTGCAACCCAGAGCTGGCTGGGAGCTGCCTCAGAAGGCACAGGGAAGCAGAGAGCTCCCAAGTCCCAGTGCTGCTTAGCTTCCAGCTCCTGTGGGGACCTGGGATCTGAGCAGTGCTGGGTGGTGGGTGGGAAATGGAGGCCAGAGAGCTACCCTGTTCCAGTGCTGCTTGGCTCCCAGCTCCTGGGAGGTAGGAACTGAGTAGTGCCAGGGCTGTGGGAATTCCCTGTCCCCTTTGGCCCCATAATGTGGGGCTAACATAGAGCAAATTTGCTCACAGTCAGCATCTGCACATGCGCTACTGCACAGTATCCACTGTGTAATTAGTTTATTCCCTACAAGTAGTAGTTAACTGTACAGTAGACTAATTTACTGTGCGGTAAATATGCATGTGTGTAGATGGTGATGCTTTACTGCACAGTAGATTAGTCTACTGTGCAGTAAAGCATTTTGTGTAGACATCCTGGTAATGCTAAATAATATTCATTTGGCCCAGAAAGACTCCCAGTAAGAGTTTCTTCTGTCTACCCATTTTATGTAATACTTAGGGAGAAGGTTGTAGAGCCCTTAAAGTTATGGGTGGACAATTATACAGGTATTCCTTTTGGAATGAATGGATCTATTAAAGTGCTTACCTCTATGGGTAGTGACTATACTGTTTCTCTGTGTTTTCCTTTGAAGTCTTTTTCACACAGTTTGATTCTTTAAATGTTCTGTGATTTGTACATAGCATTAGAATTAAATAAACAAGCAGCTCTCCCCCTTCACGGTTGAGCACTACCAGAATATTTGCTTTTTTCCAATCTACTTCGGCCTCAATGGATTTTCAAGTATGATAGCTAACTGTCCTGCATTTTACTATTATAATTATTACTACTAATTTACAGTTACTGACAGTCCTTTAATGTCATCCAGTCTCTTTGGCACTCTGTATAAAGAGCAAATTATAGCACACATCCTCTTCCCGTTGTTGGCTTAGTTGACCTGGATCTTCAGTTATATCAGTCCTCTATGCTTGGCATTTTTCTTGGAGATACATAAACTGTTAGAAATAAAATATGAACTAATTGATTGTCATCTCCTTTGCTATCCTCTTATCTAATGTTGAACACAGTGGTTTAGTTTACACAAATCTCCTTTTGCACCTCCCCATCCAATACTATTTGTTTTTTCTTCAACACTGCAGGATACCTTTCCACTCCCATTCCCAATCAACACTCCCCCTTACTTGCGTTTCCCACTACCTTTCAGTGTAGCTGACTTTCTGCAGCACTTCATGGCCATAGTTACAACAGATATGAGAGAACTCCAAGGTCTTCCCATTATTAACACAACAAAGTACACAGAGGGCATGTTTACATGTGCACATTAATGTGGAGCAATAAACTCTGGTGCTTATTGCTCCCAGGCTTTGTGGTTACACATGCACATGGGACTGCAGCACATTGAGCTGGGTTGTAGCAGCCCTGGCTAGTAGGAAGCCCAGGCAAGAAGGTCAGCCTACCAGCTGGGGGCTGCTCCAACCTGGCTAAACATGCTGTGGAGGGACTGGCTGGGGCACAAGGGGGTTACAGTGTAGGGCTGGCTGGCAGGCAGCCTCTGCACTGAAGCACCCTTGGACCCCAGTCAGCTGTGTCAGCATCTACCTATGTAGTGCTGTGGAGAAAAATCCCCACAGCAGGGTAGTACTTGTATTTACAAGTACTACCTTGCTATGGAGTTTATTAGCTTACTCCAGCCTAATAGCCTTGCATATGTAGATGCCAAGACATTTACTGTGGAGCTAATTAGTCTACTCTGCAGCAAATGTCTCATGTAGATGCATCCAGTGTGACGTCTCAACACTTGAAGATGAAGAGGCCCACTTGGACGCTGGCTGCACTAGCATTTGGGGTTAAGAAGGGTGATTGGGCAAAAGGTTATTTGAGCCTAATGAGTAGGAGAGGTTATATGATTAGCAACCAATTAGGACCTCTGGATATTGGGCCATTCAGTTGTGGCTTCATTAGTGTATAGATTGCATCTGATCTCAAATCCTTGAACTTTGTGGTAACCAGCACTCCCATTACAACTACAGAGAAATAGAAATTTTCAAGAATCAAAGTCCTTCATTTTTGAGGCACTTTGTCTTTTTTAACTATTTTCTTCTGTCTCGTGTCTTTGTCTTTGTCCAGATTCGTTTATACATAGTTTCTAATTTCCTTTATCATCTTTATCTAATACCATATGATTTGCATTTGTATCATTTTACTCTTACCACGCTATGTTCATTATCATTGAATGATTCATTTATTGCTTTAGTCCTATGTGTTAGCTTTTTCTTGTTCCCTCTGTTTTTCTGTTACTTTTTAACCCTTTCTTCTTTGTTTCTCTGATAGTAATATTCAGGTACTTTTTTTTTCTCCTACATTTTCTTTTTAAAATTTCTCTTATTCCCTAGTCCCTGTCATTTACAAAAATATGCTATGTTTAAAGAAGGAGTCTGCTTTTTTTTTTTTTTTTTGCAAACAATTTATAAACATGTATTCAATGATTTTTAATTAGGGACCTACTAGATTCATGGTGAAAGTGGGCTGTGCAGCAGCTCCTTTAATCCTGAAGGTTTCCTGATGCGTCCTCCCACTGTTTATTGGTGGAGGGGCCCTGCTGCTTACTGATGCTTCTGATCGGTGGAGAGTAAAAAACCAGTTTTAAATATAACACCATTTTTGCTACTCGCCAAGGGGCATTGCCAGTCCTTCTGTCTGTTGTTGACTGGCTGGGAGACAAAAACAGTGCCATATTTAAAACTGTGGTTTTCACCTCCTCACTGATCAGGAGTGGGGGGGGGAAGGGAGAAGGGGGCACATAGAGGAACCTGCAAAACTAAAAGAGCTGCCAGTTGCCTAACTCCCGCCAATTTTGCAGATTCCCCTGTGCACCCCTTCCTCCCCACACTTTCTGCTCACTCCTGATCAGCAGGGAAACGAAAACTTTGTTTTTTAGTATGGTGCTGTTTTTACCTTCCGGCTGGTCAGCAACAGAGAGTGGGGCTGGCAGAGCCAGTTGGTGGTGAGCAATAAAAATGGTGCCATATTTAAAACTGTAGTTTTTGTCTCCTTGCTAATCAGGAGTCAGTGGCGAGCAACAGGGCTCCTCCACCAATCAATGGTGGGGAGGGGAACGCTCAGGGGAACCTTCAAGATTAAAGGAGCCACTTTGCATTTGGTAGGTCCCTACTCATAATTTTTGCTTTAAGAATCTTCCATCAGTTCTAAGTCCATGATCATCTCCTTTTTTCTCAGCATCTAACCTAAAATTCTCACCTGTGTTCTGTGAAATAAAAAAAGGGTCCTTGCATGGGTTAAAAATACCTGTAAGTACGTTTTAACAGGTAATTCTGTAACTCTAACCATTCAAAGGGTACCAATCTCAAGACTCTAACGTATTTCACTGTAATGAAGTTTTCCATTGTCTTGTTCTTCTTTTCCTCCAAATTCTGCATTTTTTCTGTTGCATATGGAATCCTATAATCTTTCCCTCATCTTTTTTTAAAAAAAATACATTTCTGAAATAAGAATATGGCTATTCTTGAACTCGTGAGCTTTGTTCCCCATCTGCTAAAGTGGAAGCTGTAAAAGTTGGACAGTCCCCTCAGAGTAGTGAGACCAGTCTTTCATGAATTAAAATATAGTCGTATAAGATCCAATGGCAAATTGCATGTAGTGGATGGACTGTGGGGGGGTTTTGCCTTCCTTGGTAGCGGGGGTTATAGCCCTCTACCTGGGACCTCTTGAGCATACCTGGACAACATTTTAGAGAAGCAGGACATTGGTTGTTTTCCAGCTCAGGCTGGGAAAACTGCAGCTCGCTCCCCCTCCCTTCCTGAAGACAGTTCTGGAACTGGTGGGATGGGGGATAGGATTAGGGGAGAGGCTGCAGGCAGGACTCGATTGGCTCCAAAGTGGATCTCGATTTTCCCTCCCCCCCAGCCCAACAGGTGAGCATGTGTTGGGTCAGGGAGCCACTCTAATTCATGGCGCTTTATGGACAGTGCCATGAGTTAGAGTAGGGGCCTGCACATTTGTCAGTACCTATATGTATTTTGTTTGACTAAGTCTGATGTTTTATTAAGAATATTTACTAGGGCAGTCAACAGTAGGAGTTGAAAAGCTGCCTATTTTAAGTTTCCTTACTGGGATAAGGTGGAGAGAGAAGTACCGATTTGCAGTTCCAGATTTTTTTTTTTTTTGTAGATATCGAGGGACAGATTCAGACAGGGTACAGTGACATGGTTTCATCCCATCTTTGAGCCACACTATCTCATCTTTGGCTACACTATGGGAGTAGGAGCTAGGGATTTTTTAAGTCAGTGAAGCAGGTAAGAATCCCCCTTCTCCCTGCCAAGCATCCCACCCTTTCCCCCCATGCTGAGTGGCATCTCCCAACCCTTCTCACTGCTGCTTGCCAATACTGATGCTGCCACTGTTATCCGCAACTGACTTGGGGGTGGGATGCTCCAGAGCTGCTCCTGCCCAGCTCCAGCCAGGATGGGGAGGGTGTTTAGACTGGGACAGTGGCAGGGTCAGTGGCAGGCAGGTTCCCCAACCCTTCCCAGTCTCCCTGGCTGTTCCCTACTAGCCTGGGAGCAGGAAGCAGGCTCAGCAAGTCTGTCACTGTCACTGTTTCCTGATAAACATAACTTCTCACACAGCTGCTCCTCACAGCCCTGGCTGAAATGGGGAAGAAGCAGTTAGGACAGCAGTGTTGGTGGGCATGGCCCCCTTTCTAGAATTAGAGAGGGTAGGGGAGGTGCTGCTGAGGGGAAGGTATAGGGTCCTAAGGTGTGTGTGTGCGTGTCGGGGGCAGGGAGGGATTCTTACCTGATTTGGGGACTTTAAGTCCCCAGCTGTGTGATCTTTCCTTTTAATCAATATGGAAGTACATCAGCAAGAGAGTGCATGGAAGCCTGTTGCAATACCCGCGGGAATCTGTCCTGTGATAAGATGATAACAAATAATATAATTTGTATAGTTATTTTTATAATATTTGAAAAAAATATCTAGCACCGTGTGACTACATAACTGGGATGTACAAGAGTGGCATCCATTCAAAATGTACCCCTCAACCACATGCTTACCAGAACAAAGAGAGGAGCCTTGTGCAGACTGGCTGTCATGGATGAATTTAACTGTAATCAAATATATATGTACCGTGTGTGTGTGTGTGTGTGTGTGTGTGTGTGTGTGTGTGTGTGTGTGTGTGTAGAATAGATGTACTTTTAGCAAAAGGTATTTAAAAGTAAATATAAGATCCTTTCATTACCTGCGAAGACCTGAGTCTAGGTGTCGGTGGTTGTTCGTAGAGGAGTTGGTGCCCTCTATAGTGGGTAGGACAGTGTTTCGGTTACCTTGGTCTCAGTCAGGGCCGGAAGGAATAAGTACAGGACCCTGAAATGAAATCTTCACAAGTAGTAGGAATGGGAAGTGATAAGAACCCCCTAATTTTAAAATTTCAAGTTAAGTTTTATAATGTAAGTCTAGAACTGAGAGATTCTTGTATGATATATTTTGATAATACAATGTGGTGTTTTAGCAGGGTTTTTTTCCAATGCTGTTGATCTTTGCTTTAGCCTGTCATTGTAGCATCTGAGCCTTTTCCACGCTAATTAATTTAGCATTAAAGAAAGGTTAAATCCTTGGAGTCAATGTCAAAACTTCTGTAGACTTCAGTCAATGTCACTCAGGTTAGGCTGTCATCATGAGTCCTTAGGGGACAGCATGGAGGTTCTCATGCACTGCTTTTTTTGTTACTGAAAGTTCTGCTTGATGTAGTTTTATTGTACGTGTTACTTTGTCTATGGTAAAAAAGATTTATCAGAGAGGATTTGTTTAGCAGACTGTCCTAAAGGCAGCCATGCTGGTCCTAAAGGCATACAGCGTCCAGCATGTCCTCCTTCTCTAGAAGATGTGTGATGTGTACAAAACAGAGTTCAGGGTTCAAAATGCGACGGGTATAGATATTTGAAACAATATGGGCACAAACCCTTAATCATTCAGTCAAATTCACCTCTGTCAAAGAGATTTCTCAGGGTCTTAAACCAACAGTAAACCCATAGAAACAAATTATGCCTACCTCTCCACAGATAAAAACAGTCTACTCAACAAAAAATCCATTCCATTCTCTGTAGAGTCCAGTTTCATTGCCAGTTTACAGCTGAGTTTTTGAAAGTCCTGGAGGGTGGGGAACAGGGAAAGGACCACGTTACAAACCTTCTCCACTATCTAAAAGATTTCAGGTCACATGGAGACTACAGCCCCAAAACTGGAAGAGAGGATATGCCATAGCAGTGTTGTTCCTCTGGAGATTCATGGGTATGATTCCTTCCTTTGCTCCTGAACCTGTAATCATTTCCCAGCACAAGGTTTGGGGCTTTAGTGTAGCATAAAGCTTAGTGTGGTTTTTGCCCTGAGTTTAATTTTATCCCATGTTAAAGTATGAATGATCTAAGTAAAATAAGTTTACTAAGGATGTAACAGCTCAGTATAGCCATGTGCTTTGTTGGAACAGGCTAAATAAGTTTCTGTTGATTTCAAGATTGAAGTAGAACACCACTCATGGAAAAAAATAATCTATAAGCTACTTTCCATGGGTAGTGGAAGATTTAAAAGGGAAAAAGAAGGATTTAGTCCTATCTTATCCAAACTGTCAGGTATAAAGTGATTAAATCACATATTTTAGTGGATCACTCAGTGTGTAGGAAAGCTTTTGTGGTCCTGAATTGTAAGGAGATGTATGTTTCTCTTGGTTCAGATCATCAGTCATTGTCTAGTTAAAGAAAATAATGTTTCTTTTACTGGAGTTTCCTATTTTAATGGAGTATTGTTGGACATAATCATTAGACTATAGATGAGGGGAACTGAGAGTTGAGTAATCTACAACCTAACCTTCAAAGAAAACCTTGACAAGGATTTTTGGAGGTTTCATATGTTTTAGTTAACTTTATTATTTGCTTAGCTTATTCCCTTCACTCTCTTGTTGACCTCTGGAGTCAGGCCAACTCTCTGGATCTCAATATTGTGCTGTTACACAGGAGGGTGTGACACAATTGCACATATGCAAGCACACAAATGAATTAGATGCATACATACACGCATGCACACACACGCACTTGTGCGCGTATGCACACACACACACTCAGGCACATGCACATCCAAACCAGCCTAGGCACATGCATACCTATCACCAATTCAAGCACATATGCTATACACCCCAAAAGTTAGACAAAAATCAGTTGTCCATACCCACACACTCAGTACACATGCACAGATCACTAATTCATATATCATGCACACAATGACATATATATACATGCACACACTCACCAGTTCACACCCATACAACCCACCTATGCATACATACAGGTAAGTTCCTAACTTGGATGGTACAGTATGTATGTGTGTGTTTTGGGTACTGGGGGAAGGTTCAGGTGAGAGAGAAAGAGTTAAAGTGTAGGGAGTGAAAGTTGCCAGAACCAGGATCAGAACCGGTGGACTAGAGAGAAGCTGGCTTGGGAACTGAGGCTTGGGTTTACTTAAGATCAAGAGGTCCCAGGGTTACTCGAGAACACTGTTGCAAGGGGAGGGGAAAAAAAGCCTGCTGGCAAGAAGGAGACAGCTAAGAAAGAGAGCGAGACAGAAACCTGGGAGCTTGGGGCTGGAAACTCAGGCAGACAGCTGAGATGCTGAGATATTGGTGTGATGCGGGATGATGGGGGGCAGATAATTGGTGGCAAGGAGGGGACAGCCAGGAAAGAAACTGAGGCAGAAACCTGGGAGCTCAGAGGAAAAAGCAATGGGGATAAGACAGTGGCAAAGAAACGGGGTTTGGAGGCAGAGAGGAGCTCAGGACTTGGAGGTGGTGGTGAGCCAGAAGCAGGAGAGGGAGAAATGAGAGAGAAATTAGAGGGGCAAGGAGCAGAGATTGGAGCAGGGCCAAACCATAGTAAAGCAAAACTCAACTCGGGTCCAAATAACAGGTTTATTAAACAGACAACATACTACACAGCCCTATGCAGTTATTGGTTCTCTCTCTCTCAAACACACACCCACACACCACACCCAAACACACGTGCACACACACACATGCAGCAGGAGAAAGAAAGGTAGTGGAAGGGTTGGAGTCCAGGTAGGGAAGAGAAGCAGAGTCCAAGTCCTTAGTTGAAGAGGGGGTAGGGGTTAATAGCTACCTATCCAGGCTGGAAAGGGGTCTTTGTCTAGCTGGTATTGTCCAGAGGGGCAGGGCCTCTGGGTGGATAAGTGGTTGGCATGGTGCTGGTCCAGATGGAGAGGCGTCCCAAGGAGTCAGTCTTCACTACCCCTTTTTATGGGGCAGACTACCTATGATCTCCTATGGGGAGGGCCTGTCCAGGCAAGGTCAGCCCTGGTCCAGAGGATTCCAGATGTTCTTACTGAGCATATGCAGCCTTGGCACAATGGTGGTTGCCTCATATTTTGTTTCTTGAATGCTGAGGGTGGTTCCACTGGCTAGGTCATTGGTCCAGGTATTGGTGTTGATAGTTCAGTCATTCAGTAGGAGCTATTTTTAGACCTACTGCCATTGTCTCTCAAGTACCCTCATTCATTCCCATTCATTCAGGACCAAGTTACATAGGAGGGTTAGTATGAGTCATAGGTTACACAACTGGACATGGGGATAAGATGGAGGCTTGACATTACAAGATGGAAACTTGATATGACTTATGCTAACTTACAAATATAGGCCTAAAACAGTAATCACACAATATAAAAGCAGTAAAAAAATCAATAAAACATAATAATTATTACTTATAAAGCAGTGGATATCGATATCAAAATAGGAGGGCACGTATATGCAGAGGGGAGAGAAAAAAAACTTACTACCTAAAATAAAATGCTAAAGCTTATCCTGCATCTTAGCTTACTTATACGTATCTACAAGGATTAGAGAGGGAGACAAAGGCAGAAATGGCTGGGGAAGGGGAGGGAATGCATTTTAAAAGAAAAAAAAAAGAAAAACTAGGGGTTTTGCTACACCCTGGTTTTTGTGAGAATGGGAAGTGCCATAATTCCAGAAGGCAAGTCTTTCTCAGACTTTGCCCAATTAAACTCTTGTTGAGAGTATGTCATAGAATGTATGACCCCAAGGGTTTAAGTGACAGAATCTGGCTATGGTCTTTCCAACTCAGGCAGCAAGGCAGAATAGAGGAAGTCTTACCAAGAAGCATGTTGTCTTCCAATGTTAAGGCAGCTAGTCTGAAAAGTGACGAGTACCTCATGTCGTCTGCATAAGTTCTACTGCAACCAGTCGGATTTGAAGACGCTTAATTGCACTTGAGGTTTGCCTACCTTAGCACTATGAAGTTTGCTTACCGTTAGTGAATAGATGCTATGGATCATTCTGATCAGTCTGCCATTTAACATTCATTATGTGTTGATTATTTAACAATTGATTTTCATTAAATTAAAAGACTAGGATGTTATGTTTAATTTTGTCATGTGTTTATTATGTTAATTTCTTGACAGGTTTCTTACATCTTCCATCATCATCCAGTACTTTATGACCAGTGTCCAGTGGCCATCAGGTTGTCCCCCCATCAGCACCATGAATATTCTTCAATATACAGGATATCCCGACATTGTCCCCAGTGAAGGATGTGATACAGAAGATCTACCTTCAGTTGCTTCTCAGCGTTTGTGCCCCTGAAATATGGATGTTTTAGAAAAATTTTCTTATGTCATTGATCATCACTTTGGACAATGTACCAGACCTCATTTAGAAACAGTGGCAGTAGAGAAGAGAGCCAGGAGATTGGGGAAAATGTGCATTCTGCACATTATTCGTTAAAATCATTGAGATGTCTCAAAGCAGACATTTTACTTGATTCAACTGAAGTGTGAGTGTGCCAAGTGCAACTTCTTCAGAAAACTAATCCCTATTTCACCAAACTCCCTTCTTACTAGGTAAGATGCAAGTGATTCAACATGGAGAAGAATTTTTCCAAGTTTGGGGCTAAAGGACGATGGAGAGAGCCTGGGATGTCCATCCACTGCTACCAATTAGCAATGAATAGCCATTATGTCATGCATTAATGTAGTGTTCCTCATCTTCAGAAACTTCTATGGCTACATAAACCCATTATTAAGTGATATTTGTGGGTTCCATTTTCTTGAGCAAATACTTGTATATACATATGACTTTAGTGATTGCACACTACTTTAAGTTAGACTTTGAGCAAAATGGTTGAAGAATAATATTTGATCTATTAGCTCTTCTGCCTTAAATTAAGAGGGATTGTATGTTATCTTGGCCTCCTAGAATTTACAACGTAAACCAAAATTAAGATGTTTGAAGTCATGTGTATGTTTATAATGTTTAACATTAAAATTTTATTTTTATAAAAATGTGGTAAAATGTGTATTTTGTGGATCTAATACATTTTGACAGCTACCAGAGGGGGAACTACTCAGATATTTCAGTACGAAAGAAAAAATGTGTAGTAAATTTGTACATGTAGACTGATGGGACTACTTACGCATTAGGCAGATTTATGTTCCTGGGTGCCCGTGTATACATTTATTCATCTGTATGATCACAGTTGAGACCCAGGGGGCTTCACATTTGAGTGAAGTATCAAACATGTAAATGATTGAACTAGCAGAGAGGCTGCCACAGAAGCCCCAAACATCCATAGACTTTGACTGTCTGTAGAAAGTCATGTCTTTCTGATGGCACTGCTCCAAGGGTTCTCAGTGGTTGGAGCAGGAGACCCAGTGATTTACATTCTGCTTCCAGCTGACTAATTCTGTGACCTTGGGCAAAGGATTGTAACTTCTGTTGCAATCCACCTGTCTGCAATAAGGGGATGATTATATCTACCTTCCTAGAGGATTGTGAGACTTAACCCAATGTTTGTAAAGTGATTTGAGAGTTTTTTGCCAGAAGAGGCCAAAGAATTAATGTTACAGTTCCCAGTTCTGAAGCTTTCTGTATTTCCCTGTAGCTGAAAAGCAAGAGGGAGCTTCCCAGGGTCATGGTTGTAAAATTTCCTCAAAATGGTTCTTGGCAGTGAGACTGTCCTGTTCTGTGACACATTTTGCAGTTTTGAGGGTTTTTTTGGAGGGGAAGGAGTTATCTTAATTAAATGGAAGCACTGATGAGATGCTGTTTGCTTTATTGCCAGCACATGGAAGGATGCATGTATTCCATGTGGAGCTTTGCAGCAAATGTCTCAAACCCTTTCTTTGTTATGCAGAAAGGAAAAAGCTTTGTGCTGAGAGTATTTTAGCTGCTAGGCAAGGGGGAAGAGCAGCCAGGTGAAGCGGAGTATGATCTCCCAGTAGAGCAGGAAGTGGCTGGGAGCAATCCAGAACCAAGCATAAAGGAAGGAGCAGCAGTTAGAATGAGCGGTTACATACTGCTACACTTCCCATCATTACTTCTCCAGAGGCCCTACATAGCAAGCTGAAGAATTTGAGCTTATGTGCAAAGGGGGAAAGTTTGTTTTCAGTTCAGATATCTGCAAGGTAGATCTTTGGAGTGCGAACTACTGCAGGGCTGTGTTCTTGTCTTTAGGCTATGAATGCTGTGAAATGCCCTCATTTCCTTCAGCGGTAGCCTAATGATGCTATTTATATAGTTACCCCATTAATTATTTTACTGCTGGTACTTTCTGCACAAATTATTGTGGTTAGTGTCTGAGACTGCAAGTGGAACTTGACTGGAGTGGCTACCCCACTCCTTTTCACTCAGATTTAAGAAAGAGGACAGATTTTGGAGGTGCTTATCTCTGAGGACATGAAGTTGCTTCTCTCTGAATGGTAAAAGGAAATGCTTATTTACCATTCTGAAGGAGAGAGACTCGTTTGTCTCCTACCCAGAGTAAAGAACATAAAAGAACTCTTACACCTTCCACCCTGTCTATCAAAGCTCCCTTTCAGGAACAGAAAGGTCAATTCAGCAATGTGTAGATCACATCCAAGGTTTTGGCTTGGTCTGTTACAAGATGAAGGAATTATTGATAGGTTTGGCTTTGAAGTTCCCCAAAGACAAAGGATTTCACTGTGTATTTTTTTTTAACTCCAAGCCAATGTATTTGTCTAACTCATTTACAGACTTCTATATCTTTCAGAATCTGTAATCAGACAAATACTCTGAATTCAGCTGGCAACTCATGCAGCTATTTCTTCCTGCCTCTCCCTGGCTTTGACACCAGGCAATGAATGCCCCTAGGCATAACATAAGTTGGACTACTTTGACTTCAGTCTATGATTTCTTTGTGGTAGGAAATGAGGCATGACACTCTTATCACCTTTGTTGAGACAGTGTTCTTGTTATCAGACTTGAAAGGGTCTCTGCATCCCGTTGGGAAAACAGTGATGTCTTAGAGAAAAAAGGTGTGCTACTCAGAAGTACAATCAGCTTATACTACTCTCTGACACAGCAGGTCAGCAGAGTCTACATAGCCAGTATCTATGTATGTGGATGCATTTTGTTCTCAAGGTAAAAAAAAAAAAAAAAAGTTTATAAATAATGATGGGGGTGGGGTTGGGGGAGTTTTGCCCAGCCATAAAACTAAAATGACATGGTCCTTATTCTGGCCATCCTTCCTGTGTAGTGTCATCCTGGCTGAAGACAATCCTATGTCTGTGATTCCCCTGCCCATTTATTACACAGGTTAGGTTCTTTAACCACACAAAACATTAGGGCTATGTGAAATGGCTATGTTTCATTTGGGTTTTGGATTTGGCCATTTCAGAGGGACAGTGATTTGTTTTGATGTTTCGGATCACTGTTCTGTTTTGATTCGGCCAAATCTGTTTTGGAGTTTTGATACTGTTCCAGTGTTAGTTCAGAGATTCGGATCAGATAGGGAGAGGCAGGCACAACCAGGCGGCCACAGGTTGTCCCACAGCTCCTCCGGCTCTGCCTGCCTCTCCCCAGGCAGGGGGAGCCATGGGAGATGCACCTATGGCTGCCCAGCCCCAGCCTCCCAACACTTTAAAAAAAACCAAAAAAAAAAACCCCTCGCACTCACCAGATGCAGCAGTGGCAATCGGGGCCTCTGTGGGCTCATGGCAGAACCCCCTTGTGCAGTGCAGGGCAGTGGAGGAAGCGGAGATCGCCCTCCCCCCACACTTGTGACAGCAGCCGCATGGGTGCCATCATGCGGGTGCAGCATGTTTCGGCAGGGTGCTGCACATTCTCTGGGAGCTGGGACAGCTCCAGCAGTCAGCTAGCACACAGAACCGCTCAGCCCCAGTAGCCGCAGTTCCCAAACAGCGCTCTGTTGAGCCGCACTGCACTCATGCCATGGGGCAGCTGCCACACGGATGCCAGGCGTGGCGGGGGTGATCCCTGCTGCTCCCTACTGCCCTGTGCTGCATGGTGAGGGGGTCTTTGAACATCGCAGCTACAGCCTGTGTGCACAGGGCTTTTTTTTTTTTGTTAAGTGCCAGAAGGCTGAGTCTGGGCAGGGCAACCATGGTGGCTTCTCCCGTGGCTCCCTCTGCCTGGGGAAAGGCAGGCACAGCCGGAAGAGCTGCGAGAAACCCTGAAACTGCCAGGCTGAGTCTGCCTCTACCCAACCGATCTGAATCTTTCTGAATCTTTTCCAAATCGATTCAGAGTCTTCAAATTTAATTCAGACCTTTTAATGGTTTTCTTGATTTGATTTGGATTCAGGCTGAATCTCCTCCAAATTGAATCAGTGACCAAAGCTTCGCATAGCCCTTCAAACTGTATCTTATAATAAACCTGGATGGATAAGTTTTGTCTCAGTTTCTGGTTGTTTCCAAGCTTCTAGGGACAGAGCTGTACTTGTTTAGGTGACCTGAAGATCCATATTGTCAAAGGACAGGCATCAGTGTAACAGAGTGGCCTTTTTAAGCATGGTCTTCTTAAAGTTCCAGAAATATGAGGCACAGAAGGGCCAAGGGAAATGGTTCAAGGGATTTGGTGCAGAGGGAAAAACTGTACTACTGTTTCCTTAACAATCTGAGAAAAGGAGATTTGCAGTATAAGGTGGGGTAGGTCTTCTCTTTCCCTCTCAGCCAACAAAGTCAAATCCTGGGAAGGAAGGGCAACATGCATTCTGCCACCTTCCTCGTAACGAATCAAGATAATTGATGCTGAGTGAGCTGAAGGACCATATGGAAAACCTGCTGTTGGTGTGGTTGCGCAGTCTTGGAAGGACAGCTCTGGGACTCCTGCTTCTAAGCAGATCAAGTTCACTTGGTTTTGTGTATAGGTCTGTGAATTGCTGAACTTGGAAGAGGCTGCTTTGGGTCAGCACCCAGGCTCCAGAAGGAGGTTTGCATTTGAGGGGCCAAGAAGGATTGGTTCTCTGTGAAAGGCTTAGCAAGTCAGCCTGAAATTGGGCGTGCATAGTCTGGGCATAATTCGCTGTGGAAGGAATTGAGATCAGTAGACTTCAAAGATGAGGCTGTGGCAAGGTGAGTATGTTTAAAGTGTGTGTGTGTGTGGGGGGGGGGGTGTTCCACTATGAAACATAACCTAAAGCTTAACTAGGATTGCCCAAAGTTTGTACCTGGGAGGAAACTGCACCTTTCAGTGTGTATGTTTTTGTGTTTTGTTGGAATGCAACAATTTTCTTTTTTCTCCAACCTTAGTAGAGCCTGTCTTTCCCTCAGACAGGCATTTTCTTAGCTGTCCAAAAATTGCTCATTTGGAGGACTCCCTGTTGACTTTGCAAACAGTATCAAGATTTTCAAATTAAGCAGGGGCTGCATTTAATTCTTAGACAACCTTCTGCTTCCAGCCATGGCTTCCTCCCTCCTACATCCCAGACAAAACTCCTTCTGTATGGTTTAGATTATTTTCTCTTCCTCTACTGCCACCGAGTGCCTTACCAACTCCTGTTCCATTCTTGTCTGACTAGAAGTGGGCCCTGAACATTTTTCAAAGCATCAAAGATGTCCCGTGGTCTGTGTGAACTCATACAGAATCAACACGAGCTGCTCCATTGGTTCTGGCAGGTGTTTGATCGAACATGTTGACATATATATAATATGTATCAAAACACCATGTAAAAAAGAGAATTGTATTTGGAGGTATATGGCAGGGGTAAATCTAGGCAGGAGTACTGGTGCATTTGCGCCCCGCTTTGATTCTTGGTTCATTCAGTTTAAAACTAACTGTTAGACAGTGGCAGCAGCATTTCTAATCAGGCCGTGCTGAGGAAGTCATTTGCCTTCATGGCTCACTACAGTTTACCTGATCCCTTCTAAACACTTCATTCCACAGGTGTTAATGGTCCTCTTTTTTTTTATTCAATTCATCCCTAGACTCCTAGTATATTAGTAAAGCTTCTAGTTTATTTTTAACTGGAGAAAAACCGGTCTTGTTTCATGTGTGATTGCGCACCTCACCATCTGCACCCTCTTTCCAAAATTCTAGATCTGCCCATGGTGTATGGTAGAGCAGTCCTTGCTCAAGTTTTTAGGCATTCAGATCCACAAAGACAGACTTCTACCTGTGTGAAGTCCTAATGAAGTCACGGATCTTCTCACAGCTGCCCAATTTTGTTATTGGCTGCTGTATTGCAGCCATAAATGGTTGTTTATGGAATCCTCCTAGGTCAGTGGAGGATGCATCTGCTTGGTAAGTCTTACCAGAGGAGTGACATTAATTAGTAAATTCATTTCAGAGTGGTAACAAGACAAAAAGTATCAATAAACTTTGTAACAATGTTTTCCAATAAGTATAATTAACAGCACAAATCTGGGGCTCTACCTCAGAGAGTTCTTGATACTTCAGTAAAGTTTTTCAAATTCTGTTGTTGGCTAGAGATGTACCACATAGATTTGCATGCGGCTCAGTTTTGGTAGAATTAATGTGGAGACTGGGAAAATAAAGCATATACTGCAAGGATGCTTAAGCTATTAGAAAGAGTAGTGTATTTTCATTGTTTTCCAACAATTAATTGAAATGGTCTAAATTTCAATTGCACAACTGAATTCAATGGTGAAAACTCTTTAAGGCGTAACTGCAGAACAAGCTCCTAAATATATGCACACAAATGAACTCTTATTACTTCCTATCTGGCATATAGGAAAGGTATTTCAGAAGGTATTTTAAGGCTGTAGTATTTCTGTTGGTGCAAAAGCACCCATTGGCTTTAATTCCACAAGGAACAGATCTGATCTTACTCACATGGTCATGCTGGTCCCTTTTGGCTTTACATGCTTCACATCTATGAAATGTATTTAAATGTTTAGCCCAGTTGCTAACAGATCAATGTAATTTATACGTAGTTGTATCTCACAAGCCTAGAATTTTACCCAGTCATTTATGTATTGAGCCTAATAATTTACATATCACTAAAACATGTCTTCCAGATAGGTATCCCTCTTGATAACCAGATAGGTGTCAACCAGATAGGTATCCCTCTTGACAACCTTTTGTCAAAAAAATAGAAATCTCTTGATAGTCTGTTCCAACATTTAATAACTTTTACTGTTAGGATGCACCTTATTTCCTGATTAAATTTGCCTGGTTTTAGTTTCCAGCCGTTGGTTTTTTTTATCTTTCTCTCCAACAGAATTGAGTCAATACTCAGTATTTTTTTCCATGTAGATGCTTACATACTATAATCATGCCACCTCTCATTCTGCTTGGCAAGCTAAGCTGATTGAGCCCAGTGCAAGAATCATTACTGTGGCATTTTTTCTGTGTCCTTTATAACTTTGCAAAATGCTTTTAAAAATGTGGTTGTGGAGTTTAATGTAGGGATTCCAGTATTGATGTCACCAGTACCATAAAGAGGTTAAACCCCCTCCCTGCTTCTAGTCATTACTTCCCTGTTCTTAATTATTCCCTTTTTGTCACAGTATCTTAAGTGGCAGCTTACACTGAGTTGTTTGTGATAACTGAGACTGAAAAGAAATCCAGGTTCCAGGATGCATTCCCCAGATCTGTAGGAATGATTTGCATTTGTTCTTCATTGTAGTGACCCTGCTTATGGCTGTCACAACATACCTTAGTTGAATGGCTGTTACCAAGTGATCCAGATTGCTCTGTATGACAGCCTTGCTCTCTGCTTTATTTACCATTTGACCAATCATTGTGTCATTTGCAAATTTTATCAGCAGCGGCTTTCATATTTACGTCCACATCATTGATGGGAGATGATGAATAGCACAGGACCTAGGATTAATCCCTACAGAATATCATTAAAATGCTTCCATTCAATGATGATTTTCCACTGACTACTACTCCTTGACATATTAGTTAGCTAGTTCTTAATCCATTTAATACATACCCTGTTATTTCATAGTAGTAGTTTTAACTGGAATATCAAACAATACTAAGTCAGATGCTTGATAAAAATCTAAGTTCATTGCATCCATGCAATTATCTTTATCAACCAAACTTGTAATTTAATCAAAAATAGAAGTTGTTTTGCATGGCAAGATGTATTTTTCATTGAGCCATGTTGATTGGCATTAATTATATTCCTTTTTACCAACTGAATGCTCTATCAGTTCTTTCACTGTTTTGTCCACCACTGACATTGTGCTTTCTGGCCTATAATTCATCTTGCTTGCCTTTTTGAATGGGCACATTATAACTTTTCCAGGTTTCCTGAGTTCCCAGATACTGCAAGAAATGTACATCAATTGAGCAGTGATCTTCTCAGCCAATTATTTTAGCACTCTAAACAAGACAATTACCGTATTTATTATAAGACAACCCTGATTATAAGATGATTTCCAAATAATTAGATTCTATGTATTTGTTATAATTTTTCAGGTATAGAATCTAAATCTTGGAGGTTTGCCTTGACTTTGTCCCTGTCTCACTCTACAGCAGGAAAAACAAATCTGGGAATCAGGTAGCCCCCCTGCCCTCTGCCTCCTCCCAAATTCTTCCCCCAGCAGCTCCTTTTCCCCTCATTACTGTCAGGCCCTGCTCTCCCTGAGCACATGGAAGTGAGGAGCAAATTTGAAAACACTGAACTTGAAATGAAAATAACTATAATAATTTGCGTGTAGAACTCATAGACTTAGTTGATCAAGAATTGATTCAGGTTTCCTTTTTTGAAACTGCAGCAAGTTTTAGCACGGTACTCCAAAAACATACTGTGACAGGGGGCAGCTCTTGGGGCTGAATATCCTGCCAGCCTGCCCACCTGTCTCTGTGGGGCAGTCTGCCCAATCTTTCCTGCCATGACTTTGTTGTTTCCAGAAACTGATGGTATAATGCCAGGGGGTGCTCTCTGTGGCTCCGAACCTCCCCTACACTGCAGCCCATGTCTCGCAGATGTCATCCAGATTAGTATTGCTCTTCAGTCTGAGACTGGAGCAAACCCAGTCCAAAGTTGGGCTCCATTCACCCACGCATTCATACCACTACCCCTCTCACAGGAGGTCTCTTACATTCCACCCCCCTCTCACCCGGGCCTCCTGCATACCGCCCATTACTGGGCCACACTGCATTGCCCTTGCTCCTCCTTGAGAGGCCCCACTTGGGCTATCAGGCTTCGCTACTCACATACTGGTCTCGCCATACAGTCGTTCAGTTCTCTTGAGTTCCCCTACTATACGTGGTCCGGCATTGTGCTATACCCTGGGCTAGTTCTCCTAGGGGCTCCAAGCCCCTCACTGGGCTACACTATGTCCCACTCTGGGGTCAAGCTTGCAACCAACTTCTCATGGGGCCCAAAGGTGCCCTGCCACACTTTAAAGCAGAACTTTTATACCTACCTATATGTAATACAAAGTTTTTTGGTTTTTTTGCAAAAAAAAAAAGTAAAACTAAAAATAAAGATATATATATTTTACACATACCCGTGTCTTTACAAACCTGTCTCATGACAACTGTGGCTCACCTGACGGTCCAAAACACACTTGTACAGTGGCTATGTCTACATGAGACATTGACTACACAGTAGCTCGTTACTACTGTGTAGTAAAGTTGCATGTCAGGAAGTGTGATTTGATACTCTTGTGCAGTATTAACAAGCTACTGAGCAGTAGCAATGAGGTACTGCACAATCAGCAATACCAAAAAGCCATTCAGGGACTTCAGTTACCATGCAGTCATTTAGTACTTGCATATACCCTAACAACTATGGAGTCAGCATCTTGTGTAGACGTGGCTATTTACACCATGCTTATTCTCATGACAAAGACAGTACCATACAGGCGTCTGCCCACGTTTGCATGTCCATCACTTTCACCTTTAGCTATCACAACCACACAGAGCACTACCTCTGAATCTCCTTCTTATCTCCTCTGCTATACCCCCCCCCTTCCAACTGCCCTAGTGATTCCTTGGTCTTTTCACTTGTCATAATGCATGATATTAATCCAAAGCCAAAAGATTCATGGTTTAACATGTAGTTCATTGGGTTGGGCCCCAATAGAAGCAACAGCACTTCAAGCCATGGTGACCCCAGAGCTGTATGAGTATGTGTATATTCCAGATACCCCCAACAAAGGAGTGCTAATTAGCCCTGCAATCAAGACTGGAACCGGGTGTTCTTGTCATGAGTCCTGGGATGCTCCAAATGTACATGCAGATGAGGTGCAGAACAACCAGTCTGGCTTCAACTCATGGAGGGTAGGACCACACAAATCATATGCAACAGGCTGTCAAAAGGGGCAACAGAAGGATTCTGGGTGAACTGTTTGAGTCTCCATTTGGTGATCTTTGCCATACAGTTAAGACTGATGTAGAAACAGGAATCATTGGACATGGGAAAGAAAGGTGTAGCTCAGCTGTGCGAATAAAGAGAAGGTTGAAATATATGTAATGTAGCGGCTCACTATAACTTTAGAAAGAGTTGGCACTGAGGAGGACTGCAGTCAATCAGTAGCAGCATGTATCTTATTTAGATGGGTTGCACTAACCTATCCTTGTGGCTAAGATCAAATATAGCTTTTTAGTACGAAGGGGTGGGTATTAGGGCAGGCTCTGGCTCTCCCAGTGCAAGCCTAGTGCTAGTTCCCTACAGATGAAACATCCACCCATTTTTTGAAGGGCCACACGCACAGAAAAGCTTTCCATCAGCATCTTAGCCTTTCCACTAAGATCAAATGTAGCATTTTTGGCACGGAGGGGAGGCTGTCAGGACTGGCTCTGGCCTCCCAGTTCTGGTCTGGCATTGTAGTACCTCCAGGCCTGGTGCCAGCTTCCTGTGGAGGAAACACCCACCTGTTTTACTTTTTAAGAGGCAAAATAAAGTTTCCATCACCATTTTTGGCACCAGGGGCAGGTGTCAGAGCTTGCTCTGGTTTCTCCAAAGGTCAGCCCGGTATTATAGTACCTCCATGGACCAATGCTCTTTCCCTCCTGGGAAAACAATGGCTTGGTGGTTTTCTTTAAAGGGCCACACAGAGAGACACACACACACACAAAAAGGGTCTCGTTAGCCTGTTTGCTCAATATAGGCCATGTATTTTATAGTCATGCTCAGTACTGACTGCATTTATTCAACTTCATAGTGACTCTCTATTACTGAGCACATGCTGCTTTTGGCAACAGTTTAATGGGAGAGAAAGTATTTAATAAGACTTCTTTGTATGGGAATGTAAGATGAGGGGGCTTTCCCCCCCATGCTGACTGTGGGAGAAGGGGAGCCTCTCCTTGTATTCAAGTAAATACGGTATTTGAACTTTAAAGATGGTAAGATTGTTATACTTCTTTGCAAAAAATGCAGATATACTTATAAAATAGTTCTGCTTTTCCTGTTATTATTTTCAATATCTTTGTTTAGTAATGGACCTCTATGGGGACTTCTTTTGTTCCTAATATATTTAATAAATTACTGAGTCTGATCAATCATGTGTTCTTCCCTGATATCTTTAGCTTTTTAAATCAGCAATTTACACTTCATATCTTCTAATTTATATCAATTTCTATCATCTCCCTCTTTTCTCATTTGTTATATTTTGCTTTTTATTTCAGTTTCAGTTTTTGTTTTCCCATAGATCTTGAATGGGATTTTAGCCAAATTTGTCTTTCCTCTGTTGAACCATGGCTTTTTGATGATATAATAAATATATGAAATGGTTCCCAATTTGCACTCGTATTTGTTCCCCTCATTTAGTTTGGTTCATACTTTTCCAAAGTAAAAGAAAAATTAATTAGTTCTTTTTGAAATATGAAGTTATTTAATTATTACTGTCCTATGTGTGCTCAGGAAGGAAAATATCCAGTCAGGAATACTGGTCACTGAGCAATTACCAGCTTCTAGTCCAGTGTTTACTTCACCTTTTATACATTATATAAGATTCAAAATACATACCTTGTCTTGGGTGCAATGATTCTGTGTTAGAAAATTATCATATAATTTTTTTGAAACTGTAATCTCCTACTACTGGCTAAACGGGGATATGCAGCATATGTTTTGCATAACAAGTTGTCCTTTGTAATGTTAATGACTTAAGGTGTCCTTAGGCAGTAATATCTCTTAGTTTCATTTGGTCATCTGAAACAGATACAACTCCTCTTTACACATCAGTCCGTATGCATTTAAGATCATGCAGTTCTTGGTTATCAATAGTCCTAAAACAAGTAATCTTTAATATTGGGTATCACCTTCCTCTACTTCTTCTGCTTGCTTCATATTTTCTAAAAAGGTTATAACCACAGATTTTGACACGACAATCATGGAAATCATACCCTCAGATTTCAACAGTGCGAGTTATGTCACTTTTCTTCTCATCCGTGGGAGTTTTCAATTAATTAGACTGCTGTCATTGTACATAAGCAAGTGAAAGGATGTGTTTCTTTGCAACATTGCATCCATTTGTTGGCAGCTTACTGACTTTGAGTTTGTACCACATTTGCCTTGTCAGTGGCCTTACCTACCACTGCAACAATAACAACCCTGTCTAGCCATTCCAGCTGCTCTTCTTGAAGACAAGCCATCCAGCACATCTTGCCTGTGCATTGTAAACCATTTCAGTCAGATAGTTCTCTCTCCCACTGGAATGTGGCTCAGTGTTTCATAAAACCTTCAGCTTTGGGCCAGCTCATCTACATTCCTTTCTGTCCTCCTTTTTTGAATGACACTGAAGGGATCTCTGGAAGATAACTTGGACCTTCTTCCTCTTCATTTCTCTTCCAAGTTCCCTAAAATTGTCTTAGTCTGTGGAGTTCTATATGATTCTATGTTATTTTGATGGGGTCATCACTGGGGCCAGTCACAGTATCAGTCTGCTCTCCTGCCTAGGGCAATGTGCCCACCTGCCTCACCTACCATGCCTTTGTTGTAATAAAATCAGTAGTTTTTTGTAAGGCAGAAGGCTGTCCATTTTCTGCCTACATGTCAAGGGCGTTATATACCTCTCTGACCTTCGCTTTACTGTGTCCCGTGCCTTGCAGATGGCATCCAAATCACTATCCACTATTATTCCCCTGGCTCCATTGCTGAGCTGCACTTGGTTTCTGGCCCAAACCCAGCCTCCGGTGTCCAGAGACTTACCTTGGCCACAAGCCCCCTCACTAGGGCCTCAACTCATGCCCCTTCACTGGGGCTTGTTTTTATTGAACTATTTGGGCCGGCCTACATGCAGTCCTTCAGGCCACATAGACCCTACTCTATGTGTCCCTGTGTAGCCCTTCAGGCCTGCCTATGCGGACCCTATTCAACGCCTACTCTGCATGGCCCAGTGCACACACTATGCCTCCTCACTGGGACCACTGTTCCACCCGCTCACCAGGGCCACTACTCTGCCTCCTTACTGAGGCTACAGGGCCTTATGCCCCACAGGTCTCAGGTGTCCATAGACATGCCCAGACCCCGCTTTTGGCCTATGGCCCACTTGGGACTCGGGCATCTATCAACATACCTGGAGCCTGCCTCAGGCCCCACTTAATGGGCCTAGGTTCTGCCTTAGCCCCCTCCCCACCAGTGGACCTGGGCCCCTGTGTTTGTCTATTAGGGTATGCTCCCCTAGCCTTTCCCCTCCATGCAGTAACCCACAAGCCTACAGGGGCTGAGGGTTTCTGGCACCCCATGCTCGCCCTTGACTAGAGAGATACAGGTATGGCATTTCCTGGAAGCTGCCCCGCCACAAGCAGCCCCACCACACCATCCAACTCCAGTTTTGTCATTCCCCAGGACCAGAAACCTCCTCCATCACCATAGTTCCTGCCCTTTACCTCCAGTTATACCTGGGAGCAGCAGTACTCCAGCCAGGAGATGTTGCTCCAGCAGCACTTGCTGGCTTTGCCTCACAGGACCGCCTGTTATGCTGAGGCTCCACTGCCCAGCTCCAATCAAGTGGCCTGGTGACTGTCATGTGACCACTTATCTGGCTCTGCCATTACCTGCAGGCTGCCTCAAAGCTTGGTCAGTCTCTTAGTGCTCTGCCACAGTCATTTTTCACTGTTGCTAGTGGGGGCTGTATTACTTCATAGCTCTTTATTATCTTGCCATTACACCTTTTATTTTTTTGCCCCAGGGAGATAATACAACATTCTGTTGTCCTTACATGGACAGAAATCATTGAAGATTGATGCTTAATATACTAAGAAAACAAGCACTCATCAGTGGGCACATCTACACATGCAGTTAATACTCACAAATAAACTCTGGAGCTTATCACTTGGTTGTTTTTTGCTCATGGGTGCCCAGGAGCAAATAACTCTGGAGTATATTGCTCTGGAGTTTATTTGTGTGCAGCACATTGAGCCTGGTTGGAGTAGCCCCAGCTGGCAGCACCCCAAGGCTGCTCTGACTACCCTTAATGTGCTGTGGAGAGGCTTGTTGGCCCCATGCCCCATGCTGAAGCACCCTTCTGCCCCAGCCAGTTGGGCAGTGTCTACACTTGCGCTGCTGCACATGAAAAAACTCCAGAGCGGACTAGAACTTATATTTACAAGTACTAGCCTACTCTGGAGTTTAATTAGTTTCATGCATCCTAATAGGGGTGCATGTATAGATGCGGAAATGTTTACTGTGGAGCTAATTAGCCAGTTCCTCAGCTAGCATCTCATGTGCATTCTCCCAGGGACTACATAATTAGAAGTACCTCTCCTGGTATCTGCTATTTCAGTTTTCAGGGACACCCATAAGAAACACCCGCTGTAGCTTTCTATTCCTGAGATTTAGCAAGTCAGCTATGAAGGAACGAGTATCAAAATGATTCTGACCAGGCTGACTGCTTCCTGGTTCCTTTTTCCCCTGTCTGTCACAAGCTGCTTGTCTACTTCTTTAGTATCTACTCACTGTAGCAATAATTTGTGGGTAGCAATAATTTCCAAATATTTATGCTTGTTTTTTCTGATGTGATATAGTGTTGAATTACTACATCTTCATCTTCCCAAGGGAAGACTCGATAAAAATCAATGGGGAACAGTCTGAACTTGAGAAAGCACAAATACTGTAGTAACTGCAAGCAGAATTGAGCCTTTACGTTGTAGCTGTTGTGCATGGGACTCATAAGGAGTGGCAAGATATTTCTCTGACATGGAAGAGCTTAGACTTTCCCCAGATGAGCCAGGTATCTTAATGCATACTACTATAAAATAGGAAAAGTGATTTGAGTCATCTTCTGTTGAGAAGAAACCACAAGTGGGGGCTATGATGGCAAATGATTCACTAATTCTTAAGTATGTACTGTGTAAAAATAAGATACAGAAAGTAAAAAAAAATTGGGCAGATCTAAAAGTGTACAAAGGGAAAATCATAGGCGGAGGTAAGACAGAAAGAAATTACAGAACAGCAGACAGGTACAAAATTCTCAATATTGTGGAAATCAAGAGTGACAGGAAATATAAGCCTAGCTGTGAAGAATGAAGTAAACAGTTTAAATGCAACAGATGAATGAACTGTGAAGCCTTGGCTGATTTGCAATTTCATATTTAGGATCCCATTCAAATAACTTTGCATTATTTTGCTTATTTATGCAAATATCTCTTGAAGATTGTAATCACTTACCAGATACTGGGAAGGCTCATACATTTGGCCTTCAGTGTTAATACAGCTGATTTATGCAGAAAGTTAGGTGAAAATCATAGTACTTCGTAGGCTTTGTAAGATCTATGGCAGGGCTGGCTAGCTGCTAAGTGTCCAGGAACCACATACTGCACGGGCTGCACTAGCTTGGGCCACAGGTCCCTGGCCCACTGCTTTGTAGATGTCCTCCAACCCCTGCCTTCTGCATTATGTGGGCAGATGCCCTCCTCCCCTATACTGTGTTTCCTGACCATGGGCTTTCCCCTTGCACTGTTCCAGCAGCTGGGCTGGTAGCCTGAGGGCTGCAGATTAAGCCCTCATGGGCTCCCAATTGCACAGCCTGATCCAATTGCTAAAGATGCAGCCCTGTATATCTGGGTGTCAGCATTTGCACGTCCAGGGACACTGAAGTTGTCATACTAGATCTGACTATCGGCCTAGCCGGCCCTGTATTCTCCATGTGACAGTGCTCAGCACCAGCTGCTTCAGAGAAAGTTAGAAGTCTTATGACAAGCAATCCGCTACAGTTTTCAAGGGCAGTCCCACTGGTGGATCTTGCTTAGGCCTTCTCCAGTGATGGAGAACTTAGGCTGCCAGAGGCCTACACTAGTCTAGTAAGATTGTGATTCAGCCTGCATATAGGATCCTTTTAATTCTAGTGAGCTCTTTTTTAGCTGGGATGCGAAACATTGCAGAATTGCGACAGGAGTTTTTATTAGGATTCTTATAATGTTCCTGAATCCCTTTTATTTCTCTTTACTGTTCATGGTATCACAATTAGCAGATGTTCGATTTCTGGCAGTCTCCTCATTCATGTATTGTATAAGAAAGTGAATGGAACTGCCTAATCTACCCTCTTGATATCAGTCATTATTTTATCATGTTCCTTCTTCTCTCTTCTCAGAGATAAACAGTTCTAATCTCTTTTTAATTTCCTCTTCATATAATTTTTGTTGCCCTTTTTGGAACACCTCCTCCTTCCTCAGTCTCCTTTTTGATGATCAGGCCTACACACACAGCATTCCAGATGAGGGTGCAACACTGATTTACATAATGGCATTATAATATTGGTACTCAGTCTTCGCATCCATTCAGTCTCTATATTTCATTTGCTGCCAAAGGACACGCTGCTTCATCATCTGAATTTAGTGATGCATAAGCAGAAGGAGTAGATTGTGGATGTATTTAAGTGTATTTTGGTATGTAATAGTCAGGAGTTGAAGTTGTGGTTAAGGCACTGGAACAGGACTCAAGGTTTTGCATAAATCCTGGGCTCTGCCATGGATTTCCTGTAATCATATGTTAGCAACTGCAGCCCAGATCCAGAAAAAAAGGATTTGGGTGCATGGATGCTGAGCATACCATACCTAACTTCTAGATGCTTGACTGTATGTGGAATTTGCAAACTCAGGTCAGGTGTCTGAGTTCTCTGTGCTTTAAGTTGGGAGGTTTAGGCACCTAGAATTGGAATTTACAGCAGTTACCATGCTGAACAAGGGGCATAAGCCAATAGAGAAATGCTAAGGAGAGGGGCATGCCTGAAAAGCAATATTTCCTATGTTTAGGTTCCTCCCTCAATTCATATGTAACACTGGGATTTGCCACCTGATGCTCTTCCCTTAGATTTACAAAGTCTTCATTTGCAGGTGACTGGCTCACTTTTTTTGTGTGCCAGTGTTGGCACCTGCCTTTTGCAGAAGGCCTTATGGTTAGAGGATTTTCCCAGAAAGTGGGAGACCTGAGTTGTAGGATGTCCCTAGTTTTAGGAGATTCAAATCCACGTCTCCGACCCCACAGAAGGCTGCAGAGTACACATCTGTATTGTACAGGACACTATAAAATATGATATATAGATATACTTTCCACCATTCCTCTTGAAGCAGAGTTGCTGGCCAACCAAGACTGGAAGATTCATGGGTCCAGAGGATAGGCTAGCAAGGGAGAGCATGACTCTATACACCCGTGTGTGCCAAGCTTTTTGGTAGGCATACCACAAGAAAAGGCCAGCAACCTCCCTCTTACCCTGTCCAATCTGTCGCTCTGTTTTGTTCCCTGCCCTACTTGATTTGTTGCTCTGCTTTCTATCCTGTTTGTCACTGTATTCCTTGCTCCCTCTTCATTCTGTTGTATGCTGCACACACAGGCTGTGCATGCTACTTGTAGCACATATGCTGTGGGTTGGCCACACCTGTAGTAGACTGATGAGGAATCTCCCTTCCTGTAATGAAGGACAGGTCTAGGTTTTAGTTTCTGTTGCTGGAATTGCTGATCATTTTGCAGTAAATGGCCATTGGATAAAATGTATAAACAGCATTGGAAGCAGCGATCAGAGCCCAGAACCCTTACCTTCCTGTGGGATCACTCCTTACTGGGCCACAAATTCCAGCTTGTTCTGGCTTTGTGAATTTTGGTCATAAGTCCTTTGTTTAGGATCTTTGTCCATAATCAGAGGTCAGGAAAACATACCTTACGACAGCAGGCTGAGAGCTATGGGGCTCTTTAACCTGGAAAAGCGCAGGCTCAGGGGTGATTTGATGGCCAGCTATACTTTATCAGCGGTGACCATCAGGATCTGGGGGAATATTTGTTCACCAGAGTGCCTCAAGGGATGACGAGGTCAAACGGTTATAAACTACTGCAAGATCATTTCAGGCTGGACATGAGGAAGAATTTCTTTACTGTCAGAGCCCCGAAGGTCTGGAATAGCCTGCCATTGGAGGTGATTCAAGCACCTACATTGAACACCTTCAAGAAAAAATTAGATGCTTATCTTCCTGGGATCCTATGACCCCAGCTGACTTCCTGCCTTCGGGAAGGAGGCTGGACTCGATGATCTTCCGAGGTCCCTTCCAGCCCTAATGTCTATGAAGTCTATGAAATCTGTCTTTTAATCTCCATCCCAGTTCCCCAACTCAAAGCAATGTTAGGATTTCCTTTATCTGCCTCATCTGTTTGGGTCGAAGTTCTTTTACATTTTCACAGCAAAATAAAACAGAGCTTTTATTGGAGCTGTTAGGCACAGCTCTACTGCAAATATTTAGTAGTAATAATAATAATAGCTACACCAGTTTTTTCCTCTTTCTACCCTCCATAAATCTGTGACCTCATAGGCTAGGGACAGAAGTTACACATAAACTGGTATAAGTGATTGAAAGCTGGTTCAGATGTGTGACACAATAAACTGCTCATTGCACATAAACTGCTTCCAAAATGGCTGAAACTGGTTTAAAGTAAACCTGGATGGATGTAGTATCAGACTTCACTGATTTGGGTTAAATAGGTTTATTGAACTTTTGTCCCAGATCCCCTCCAGATTCAAGTTAACTCACAGTCTCCCAGCATCCCAGGGTGCTTTGCATCTCCCCCACAATTCCCCTTCCCCCATTGCACAGGGTAGGTGGCTGTCTGCTCCAGCTGAGCATAGCTGTCCTCTAGCACCCCTCTTCCCCCTAGCTCCTGGGTTGGGCGACTGCAAGCATGTGCCTGCATTTCTGGAATCAAAAGTGAATGTGTGTCCACTTGCTTGTTGGTTCAATCTATGAAGCTGAGACTAAACTGTGAAGATCGAATTGATTCAGCTCGGGCTTTTTGACGTTCTGTACTTAGCCATAAATGAAAACAAAAATGCTCATTGTTTCCTTTGCACCCAGTCTTTGTAAAATGGTTTATAATTTTTAATAACCTTTCCCCATTTTGTCTTACATTTCACTTCTGTTATACAAAACTGAAACGGTTAAAATACCTCCTGATAATTGTGTGTATTATACTTTTTGCTTCTAGGTTAATATCAAGGGAACAGGGATACTTTATGTTATTCAAAATTAAATTTTGTTTTTTTCGGGCATTAATAATATATTCCTTGTCCCATATGTCCAACACCTGAAATATGAAGATTTCCCCTGGTAATTTACATTCTGTTTTCCTCCAGAAATTTGAAAAGCTTTTTCAAAGCCTTTACATGGATGCAGTCATCCATCACATTCAGCTGCAGAAGTAGCTGGGTATTTCTCTTCAGGATATTCAAGTGGCTCAGCACGTCTTGCATTTTTAGCCTTATGGAGACATTATGTTTTGAGTTTGGGACTGGGAATCATGAATGTCTGAATCTAATCTCATTACTTGATATGCAGCACTGGAGAAGCCAATAAAGCCAACAGTTTCAACAGAGGCCACTAACTTGAGTGTCCCAGTTTTACTGGTTATTCAATTTGAGATAACTGGAGGCTGTTTGCTTATCATATTTTTTTCTAAGTACTGATTACTCACAGCTTTTCCTTATGTTGAGACCTAGAAGTACTCAATAACCTTGATCATTAGCCAAAGGCTTCTCAGATTAGACACCCAAGATCAATATTGGTTCTTGTGAGATTTTAAACTTAATGTCTCTGGCCTAAGTTCCACCCTGACCTTCCAATGTTATTGTCATAATTTGTCCTGAGTACTGCACAGTATGTTGTGAGGTTACAAAATCTCAAAATATTCAATTCATAAGACTGAGCACAATGGACTTAAAAAAGTTAAATTAACTTAATAGATTTGACTTTGTACATTTTTGATTGCATTATTCCAAATACAATGGTATTTCATGCATCTTGGTAGCTGGCACTGCTTACCTTTGCTAGTCTATGAAAGAGGTAGGTAGTTAGCAGTGTCAGTCTGAGGCTAGGAAGAAGACAGGGTAGAGATGTACCTTATGCCTCTTTGATTCAGTTAGTCTACAAGGTGCATCATCTAAGAAAGAAAACTTCAATTCCCTTGTTAGGGAAGGGGGCTGTAATTCAAAGAACTCTTGAAATCATGCACAGATACTGCAGATCAGAACATGGTTTCAATTTAAACACTGCATCAAAATCTATTGCCACATGAAAGGATAGTTGACCATCTGAAGATTATAAGACTTATGCAGATTATAAAACCCCTACAGCTCCTACTGTCCACAATGATAGTATGCAAAGAACAAGTCTTGCAGGAGAAACTTGCTCTCTCTCAATGTAAAGCTGTATCACACATCTGTATTTGAAGTGTGAGCTCCAATTTCACTGGCGCTGAGCTCTGTATGTATGGACTGAAACACGCAGCAGGAAGATCATCAGAGAGAATGATGAATGGAAAGGTGTCCCAGAGGGATACTGATGGGATCTGCCCTGGGCTTGTTCTTCCTGGACCATTCCTATAGTGATCTGGAAGGAGATGTAAACTACATATCAGTTAAGGGCAACATTGTCTCTTCCCCATCATGGGATAGCAGCCTTTTGGGTATGCAGAACTAAGGGGAAAATAGCTTGTGGTGCATCTGTACTTCCTTCCGAATGAGTGAGTGGTCACCGGATTGGCTTCAGCTCCTGCCCCCGCACCCCAATGGGTAAGTCAACAGAAGTGAACAAGTAGAGAATGGAAAGTAATTTTGCCATGTTAACTGTACCTGGTGGCAGATTATTTTTGCCTGCCACAGTGTAGTAAGGGGGAACACATTACTGACTATGAGTCAAGTTTTGTTCCTTGATTCGCTCCCTGTTTGGGGCAGATTGTAGCTCTGAATGAGCAGATGACGTGGCCTTGGGAAATAACATGCAGGTTGATAAGAAATAGAGGACAGGGAGGTAAAGGCTAGAAATAAGCAAGAAATGAAAACATTCAAATGGGAAAGTGCAGCCAAATTCAGTGGGGGAGAGGATTGATGTGAATCTCAGCTGGAGGCCCATGCTTAGACCACTGAAAATGGGAAAGATCTGGAGACAGCAGTGTGAAAACACTTAGATTTGGGCTTCTGCTGCCAGCAAAGAGTGATTCATGGCAACACAGAGGCAAAAAACCCTATGAATCAGGGTGATATATGTAGTACAGGTAGAATAGTATACTCTGTACTGGAAAAGATAGCACCAGAAAGACTTGAATAGACTTGGACAAACTGCAGGGAAGTCACAGAGAAGTACTACTGAACTATAAAGGAGCTAGGAAGAATGTCATTCATTTTTAATTAGAAAATCAAGTGGGATAAGAGTAACTAGCTATGAGTAACTGAAGGATGTCATTAGGTAAGCAAGGACTTTATTTAGAGTGGAACAAAGGAATAATGGGACTAAGAAAGGGTGAGTAGGAATGCTTTTTAAGAGTAGCATCTACTGGACTGAAGAATAGTCTCAAGGAAAGCAGTACTAATCCTATCTTTTGAACATGTGATAATCCCACTTTGGGAGAAGGATGGAAAAAGTGACAGAGTTGGCCCAATTCCCAGTTGCAGTGTGGCTGTTTTATACACTTTGGGTTTGTTCACACTTCAGACTGCAGTGTCATATAAAGACACCTGAATTGGCTTGAATAATGGGAGCAATTTAGTTATGGAAGCCTGAAGTTCCCTGTGGGCTAATACACTGTCAAGAAGAAAGCTAGACAGTCTCACCTACCGAGGGCAGCTTGTTTAAAGCTATCTGTGCTATAATTCCACTGTACTGGAAAGGGTCCTTTGGCAATATAAAAGGACTTTTCCCACGAGGACTCTTCCAACTCTAATTTTTATAAGTTTGGATAAAGCTTATTCATAGTTCATTGTACAAATACAGCTCCTCCGCCATTCCTCAGGCAGCATCCTCCTTAATTTTAAGGTGTGGAAGTTTTTGTTTTTCTGTCTTCAGAGACTTTTTCTCCCTCCTCATTGTATCTCCAGCCAGGATGATTGGGCAGTCGCAGGTCCTCTTCTTTGGGGTATACCAGATGGCTCTTCTCCTGCTTCTTAAGGGAGTGACCCCCGGCCTTCTTCTCATTCGGATCTCTTCCCCAATCACACGTACTTTCATAGGGACAGCCTGTTGTATCACTTAAGTTCCCTGGCATGTCCTTCTTTCAGAGGTAAGTTTATAGACCATGTCAGAAGCAGTTGTAGTCTTTGCTTCTGTGCTCTTCTGTGGAGCTGTCTGAGGCTGATACTCAAATAAGCAAAATTCTCATAGGATTTGTTCACACAGTTTTACATCAGCAACTTATAAGCCTTGTTCATTGCTTGTGATGCTTGCTGTGAGTTTTTTACTGTTCTTATACAAAGTTTGGATGCTTATTTTTCTTTAATAAAAGAAATAGGCCTGAGTGATGGAAGGAGATTTCCTGATTGGAGATCTTAGAGAATTGCATGGTATAGGAGGACTCGTGCATAATACTTTTCAGTGTTGTTTCAGCTCAGCTCAATGCAATATTTGCTGAAGGGCATTTGCATCTGAAGACTCTTTTGTGGCCTTTTCGTTAAGCAGCAATTTAGTATTCTTCATCAGTATCAAAGACACAACAAATGGTAGCACATTGCTAGGGACTAAGCAAATTTAATACAACACATACTTCACTGTAGCATTTAACAATTAATGGCTGCTCTCCTATGTTTATTGGGTCACCCTCATTTGGCTCAGTTCCTTCCTTAAGTTTTATTCCATGCTTAAAAAACAAAGATATGAAGACACTGCTGTGCAAAAAAAAAAAAGCTCCTTGTTGCTGTGAACTGAAACTGTTCTTTTTTTTTTATGTAATTATTCTTCAGGACCCCTGAAGTTTCTAATGACCCCCAAGGTGGGGGGTGGCAAGGGTACAGTACCTACAAAAAGTTTGATTGCTTTTAGGGCCAAACCTTTCAAACTATCTTCCTACATCAATTGATATCGGTGTGGTGCAACAAAGTAGGTCACTAAAATCTCAATGCAGTGTCCACTATAGTCAATGGTAAAGCACCTACTGACTTCAGTGGGGAGCCTCTGGAACTATATGCGCAATTTGGTGCATATAGCTGTGTCTTCCAAGCCTTATTTTAGCAGTTACTCTTCTGATCCCCTTGTTCTTGGTGTGTTTTTGTAACCTCCCGTGCCTCTCCCCTGGACATCGTGGGTAGGGATGCCTCTTAAACCTTGCGGTGGCTTCTCGGGACAGAGAAATGACTTTGGGCCATGTGTGTAACACTAGACTTGTTGGCAGTGCTCTCCATCTGCTGCAAGGAGGTAGAGCCATGACCCCACACTTTTGATAGATTCATAGATTGTAGAGCTGGAAGGGACCACAAAGGATTCTTGTGTCTGGCCTCCTGCTGTTGGCAGGAGAGACAACTGAGGTCAGACGACCCCAGTCAGGTGATTGTCAAGCCTCCTCTTGAAGACCTCCAAGTTAGGTGATAGTACCACATCTCTTGGAAGCCCATTCCAGATTCTGGCCACCCTTACTGTAAAAAATGTCTTCCTAATGTCCAGTCTGAATCTGCTGTCCACTAGTTTGCGCCCATTATTCCTAGTTACTCCTAGGGGTGCTCTGGTAACTAGTGCATCTCCAATTCCCTGCTGTCCTCCCTTGATAAACGTATAGGTGGCTACAAGGTCTCCCCTCAGATGTCTCTTGTGAAGGCTGAAGAGATGCAGATCCCTCAACCTCACCTCATAGGGTCTTTCATGGAGGCCACTAATCATGTGAGTGACCCTCCTCTGAACTCTCTCCAGATTCTCCATGTCCCTCTTGAAGTGCAAAACTGGACATAGTACTCCAACTGCAGCCTGACCAATGCCACATAGAGAGGGAGCTTCACCTCCCTCAGTCTGTTGGTCATGCATCTGATAATGCACGATAAGGTGCGATTGGCCTTGTTAATGGCCTCATTACACTGCCAGCTCATGTTCATCTTGGAGTCAACTATGACTCCAGGATCCCTCTCAGCCACTGAACTGCTGAGGAGTTCATTCCCTAACCTATAGGTGTGTTGGGGATTCCTCCTCCCTAGGTGGAGCACCTTACATTTATCTTTTTTGAAATGCATCCCATTTCATTCTGCCCATTAATCCAACCTGTCCAGATTGGCCTGTATCTGCTCCCTGCTCTTTGGCATGTTAACTTTGCCCCATAACTTGGTATCATCTGTGAACTTAAAGAGGATGCTCTCCACACCCTCATCCAAATTGCTGATGAAAATATTAAATAACACTGGTCCAAGGACCAAACCCTGTGGGACCCCACTGCCCACCTCCTTCCAGGTCAAGAACGACCCATCCACCACCACATTCTGGGTATGGTGCCTAAGCTAGTTGGCCACCCACCTGACTGTGTAGGTATCCACTCCACAGCCTGCTAGCTTCTGTATGCGAATAGGACACGAAACTGTGTCGAAGGCCTTCCTAAAGTCCAGGTAGATGACATCAGCCTCAGCTCCTGTGTCAACGCAGTGTGTGAACTGGTCATAAAAGGCTATAAGGTTTCTCAGGCAGGATCTACCTGTGATGAACAAGGTATGCCAGCAAGTTGGTAGACTATGTTGACTATAGAAGTTTACAATACTTCATCTTCTTCAGAAGTGCTACAATGCATGGCCTCCTTTGGCACCTGGTGGCACTCCAGAATATCTCCCTGAGTCTATGGCTTCATTCTTCTTCTAGTGAGGTTCAGTGCCATTTGGTATAACTCTTGATACAGAGCACAGGATTTAGTAGTATATGTGTTGAAGAACAAATTAACAGCACAATGGAGTGAAACAGTTGCACGTAATTCATAAAGAGCTTTCAGAGATATTGTGTTCATTACAAATCAGCAAGATGGTGGCTCCTTGATGAGGGAATAAATAATCAGTAGACTGTCCTTAACATAATCTACAGGATTAATTACATTTCAGTCATGCTTGTCTAGCTTTGTATTGAAATACACAAGAGATGCTTGTTGGAGAAGGAGGCATGAAGATTTAAAGTCATCAAATGAGGAAATGTAAATAGTTCCTTCTTATACGAGTGATATTTAATTTTTATAGTTATGTGAAATGTTTTGTGAAAAATCAAGCTGGACATCCAGCCTCAGCTAGTATAATTTAAGAGAGAGGGAAAGTTTGGTTGCTTTAACTTTTTTCAATCAAATTGAATTGTAAGTGTTAGGCTATCTATGCCCCTTGGACCTACAGCAAAAGAATTCAAAATCTTATTATGCCACCGGTAGAACTTGCCCTAGGAAATAGGGGAGAGTTGCTGGGCACTGTTTAATAGCAGGACATGCTACCAAGTGCTTTCTTAAGTGCTTGGAGCAAGATTTGTTAATATCTTTTGTTAGACCAAATATATTGTTGGGAGAGATTTTAGGCAAGCTTTTGGGACAGAAAAAGTGTCCTTCCACAGGTCTAGGAAAGTAGCAAATATAACACAGCACCAGCAGTATTTTTAAATGTTAGATAGAAGGCCTAGCTAACTTCTCTAGCAGCAAAGCATGACCCAAAGAGATGTTTACAGGTGACTTTCCAGCTGCAATGAACGGAAGTCAGATATGATGCTAACTACTTTGCCTTTCTTGTACCATTGATACAGAAACTGGTATGCCTTAACAACACTAACCTCTGGGCTGCAAGGCTAGAGTGGACCTTTGACTCAGGCTTAGGATATTTTTGTGGCAAATATTTTAATAACGTTTTTTTAAAGAGGGGTCTGCGGGGGAAGCAAGTTAGTAGTAATCTAACCACTGGCGTGTTCTTGTTTGGCAACTGCTACTTTATTTCCATTTTGAAAGCTGTAATAAAATAGAATAGGGAGTAATTTAATAAATGGCAACTCAAAAGAACCGAGTAGAAAGAATTGCTTAAAAGGTATTATTAGTGGCGTCCCTGTGACTGTCATGGCAAAAGGGTTTAAGAATGATCATGGTCAAAGCAATGGGCAAGGCAGGCTTCTTTACTCTTCTGTTATGTTTTATGTGTCCTCAGTTATTTTTCAACTGTCTCTTAAATTCTCTTTGCCTTCCTCTTTTGGGTACTATTAAAGTCCTTTATTTTAGGGCTGATTTACTTGTTACTGGCTCTGCGGCTGCTAGAGGAGTAGATAGCACAAATCGTATATAATATTTTATGCAAGGCTTACAGACTAGAAATGTAACAGTGATAGTGGATTATATAGCTGCATCTACTTAAGGTAGATTTGTTGGCAATCTTTATGCAATGCTGACATGTTTATCTCTATTTCAGGGTTTAACAGATTAAAAAATAAAAACTAGCATAAATTGAAACTGGAAGTCTGAATTATTTCAAAGTCGTTAGGGAAATCCAACACAAAGCAGAGCTTTATGCCTTGTATTCTTTTCCTTGAGTCCAAAAGCAAAGTTGAGAGCCATATCAGGGGCCAGAATATCACCTTCTTAGTTCTAATAGCTGACAACATGTGTGACCCTACATATGAAACTGAGTCTTTTCTATGGCCTTGATCAAATTTTGGGCAAATCATTTAGACCGGGGGTTATCAACTGGGGATATGAGTACCCCTGGGGTGCTTTGAAAGGTCCAACAGGGTATGCGGGGGCAGGTGGGGACATCCTCCCATTGTACTCAGCCTTGGTGAGGCTGTAGCTGGAGTACTGCATCCAATTCTGGGCTCCACAATTCAAGAAGGATGTAGAGAAGCTTGAGAGAGTCCAGAGGAGAACCACACACATGATCAGAGGACAAAAGAACAGGCCTTAGGAAGAGAGGCTGAGAGATACGGGACTCTTCACCCTGGAGAAACAAAGGTGTAGGGGTGACTTGGTGGCAGCCTATAAGTACGTAAGGGGTGAGCAACAGAAGCTGGGGGAACACCTGTTCACCCGAGTGCCCTAAGGGATGACAAGGTCCAATGTTCACAAACTCTTCCAAGACCATTTCAGGCTGGACATAAGGAAAAACTTCTTTACTATCCAAGCCCCCAAGGCCTGAAATAGACTTCCCCCAGAGGTGGGGCAAACACCTACTCTGAGCTCTTGTAAGAAACATTTGGGTGCTTATCTCTATGGGATCCTTTGACCCCAGCTGACTTCCTGCTCCTTGGGCAGGGGGCTGGATCCGATGATCTTGTGAGGTCTGTTCCAGCCCTAATGCCTATGAAATCTATGAAAAAAGGTTGAAAGCCCCTGATTTAGATGCTTCATAGCTCAGGATGCTGAAGTCAGGAGCAAAACCGAATTGGGTCATGCTTAACTTAAATGCCTAAATATGAATTCTAGCAACTAAATTAAGTCCTGTTTTAAAACTGTTGATCAATACTAAAAAGAGATGATCTCTCTTAATGGGTGTGTATAAAGCCTGATTGTGCTGCTGAAGCCAAAGAGGATTGTTAGTGTTATAGTACTGCCAACTCCAGAGTTAAAAAAAAACAACAGATTGCTAATAATGAGAGATTCTAGCATTTTTATTCTGAGTCTTTTTATTTGCTTACTGTTTTTTAAAGCCTGAGGGGGAGTCTGCCTGCTCCAAGAGTATGTGAGCTTTTAAGGATCAAAATCTAGCCTTAAATACATGCAAAAGAATTCACACTTGAATTAGAGTGGGGAGCTACTATTTCATCCCCTCCACTCTACAGTCCTTTCCTTAGTACCCCCTCACCCTAATCCTTTTCTTCCCACAACCCCTAAAACGCCTCCCCACACAAATTGCTGTCTTCTGTGGTTCAGGTGCCTGTGTGTAGGGCAATGAAAATGCTTTGGAGGCTGGGGCACATGATTTATGAGAGGCTGAGGGACCTGGGATTATTCAGTCTGGAGAAGAGAAGACTGAGAAGGGATTTAACAACAGCCTTCAACTACCTGAAGTGGGGTTTGAAAGAAGATGCAGCTGGACTGTTCTCAGTGGTGGCAGATGACAGAACGAGGAAAAACTGTTTCAAGTTGCAGCAAGGGAAGTTTAGGGTAGATATTAGGAAGAATGTTCTTACTAGGACGGTAGTGAAACACTGAAACAGGTTACCCAGAGAAGTGGTGGAAGTTTTTAAGACTTAGCTAGATAAAGCCTTGGGTGGGATGATGTAGTTGGGGATGGTCCTGCTTTGAGCAGGGCTTTGGACTAGATGACATCCTGAGCTCCCTTCCAGCCTAATTTCCTATGATTCCTCAGTCTTCCCCTTGCCTCCTCACAGTCCCTTGCTCCTAATAGTGCTTTTTCTACCCCATCCCGCCTGCAACCCAATGAGTGGCCTGTTAGTTTGGCTTTAATATTATTGAAAACAACAGGAAATGACAACTTATTAAAGAAAGCTTCTTTCTACATGCCAGTAAAGTGAAAAGAAATGGCAATCATTTTCTTAGCTTCAGTCCTATTTAAAAATAATAGGAGATGGTGGCCATTTTGAATAAGAGAAATTATGAGTTGTTAGCCTTTCATCGTATTTCCATATAGAGACAAGTGGAAATCACCTCCAAATCTTGACCCAGTATCCTAAAGTAAAGTGTAGTTCTACTTTAAATAAATTAAATCTGTGGCCATCAGTGACACAACACAAAATCTGATTCAATGTCTTTCTTTATGTGGACTTAAGTTAGTTAACAGCATTGTACAATAGCCTAATTTTTAATACTTAACTCTACAATCTTGCCTTGCAGGTGTAATTGTATCAACGTAAGGGGTCATTTTCTCTGTGTATAATGTTTTCCATGTTATTGTTCTATGAATCTGCTAAGTTCTTGTTGGGCTGAATACCTTGGGGCTATTTGGAAACCCAGTTAGAATTGCAATGAGAGATGAGACCCACAGTAGCTTGGGAGTGCAAAGGGAGTCCAAAAGCTTATTCCCAGAGTTGTGTTCCTGTTTTAAATTAAAAGCTATAGTATCTGGGAAATAAACATTACATGTATTTTAAGAAGTAGCTAAGCTGCAACTACAACACATGTTACTTTTCTCCCTCTTCAAATCACTCCAAATCTCAGCCTTTAGGAGCAATATATCCAGACAGTTTTGGAGATACTGGGTGCTTTAATGCACACTGGCCTGTTTTACTAGGCATTAATGCATCACATAAAAACAGTACTATTATTCTAACTCTCAGTAAAATAGCCTACTGTGCACTGAGTGTCACTTAAAAACTATGTTCATTCATTACTACACATTAAGACAGCTTAATTTTCATTTATTTAGTACCTCACATTGGAGGCACCAAATTTAATGCACATTAGAAAAAGCATGTTAATGCACGTGTAGATGCACCTACCGATGAATAGCTTCCCTAGAGGCTATTATTGGGGAGAAAAAAAGGCTTTTAGAAACATGTCTAACTGGATGCGTTTTCACTTGGTTAAAAGTGGGTGCGTCTACACAAAGTGTGTTACTGTATCTTAGCCTAGTGTATAGTACGGGTGTGTGTCTCCACGTGCCCACCCTTACTTTGCAGTAGAAATGGCTAATCGTGACTAAATTTGATACTTTTGGTCACGCTTCAGTTGGAGTACTGCGTCCAGTACTGGGCGCTACACTTCAAAATGGACGTGGCCAGCCTGGAGAGGGGTCAGAGGAGGGCCACCCACTTGGTGAGAGGGCAGCAGGACAGGCCCTACGAGGAGAGACTGAGGGACCTGAGCCTGTTCAGCCTCAGCAAGAGGAGGCTGAGGGGGGACCTGGTGGCTGCCTACAAGCTCATCAAGGGGGATAAACAGCAAATAGGTAGAGCTCTTTTCTCCCCAGCACCACTTGGGGTGACAAGGAACAATGGTCATAAGCTGATGGAGAACAGGTTTAGGTTGGAGATCAGAAGGCAATATTTTAGTTAGGGTTGCCAAAATCTGGAACCAACTTCCCAGGGAAGTGGTCCTCACCCCTACCTTGGGCAAATTCAAGAGGAGGTTGGACCATTAGCTGTCTGGGGTCCTGTGAACACAGCGTTCATTCCTGCCTGTTGCAGGGGGTCAGGCGAGATGATCTGTTCAGCTCCCTCCTGACCCTAGCAGCTATGAAACTATGAAACCTGCAAATGCAGGTATCAAATTTAGTTGCAGTTAGTTAAAGTGCTGTAATACACAAGTATACATGACCCCTGCACTAAGGTTAGTGCTGGGGCTGCCCTGCCATGAGGGGCCAGCCTGAGCTCAGCCTTAGGGCTTCTGGCTAGGAGCATCTCCTGCCTTCGTCCTGGGCTGCCTCTGTGGCAGCCCCTAGTTGCAGAGTATAAAAACCTGCAGCCATTTTGTGCCCTGGGGCACACTGCACAGGAGCACTACAGGCCCTGTGTACCCCTCTGGACAGGACACAGGCTGCCTCTAACTATCCTGTTCCCTTTCCAGAGCTGCTGCTTGGCCACAGGTGAGTGTTGCACAGGGCTGCAGCCTGTTGCACCCCCTGCCTAGCCCTGATATCTCCCTAAAGCTGCCAGGGCCAGGACCTGCTCCCTGCTGATGCTCACCTCCGCTGTCTGTCTTGTGCTTGCAGATGCTGTGGCGCATTGCCTCTGCTGTGTGGCTCGCAGTCTCTCACTGGGCGTCTGTGCTGGGTGCTGCTGGCAGCTGCCCAGGGCTGGCAACACAGAGACAGCTGTGCAGGGGCCCAGAGAGCTGGTGCAGGACCCTGTCATCTGCATCCTCCCCATCGAGGCCAGGGCTCAACCTATATGCACATGCCCGTGCCATCCACCTGAGGCCCCAACTGGAGCCAGGAGAAGATAGGCAACCTTATGGTACTCTTGGGTGATGTGGAGGTGCAGAGGTAGTTTGTGCAATGTGGGCACTCGAACACCTACATTTATGAGGCCCTGTCGAGCAGGACATGGGAGTGAAGGCACTCCTGGCCGGCACAGAAGAGCTGCATAAAGATCAAGGCCTTGCGGTCACAGTAAGGGGGCCGTGACCGGCCACAATCATTGATCCAGTCATGCCCACTAGACCATGCCTTTTATGCGGCAGCTGACTAACATTTTGGGGACCCAGGCTGCAACCTTGCTGTTTTCACCAGCAGGGGTGGCTTGCCCTGACCCCTCTGGTGACATGTCACTGGAGGAGGGTACTTCAGATGCTCAGCGCCCTGCCCTGCCCTGACCACATCCCTGGCTGCTGCATCCACTAGCAGCTTGGGGAGCCCTGGCCAGTGGCTGCCTTGGCTCCTGTGTAGTCCCACAGCCCACCATGAGGAGCAGCCAACCATGACACTGGCAGCTGCCAGCAGTGCCAGCTTCTCCCTGGGGATGAGGGCCCTGGCTGAGGGCCAGCCCACCAAACACTGCGGGCTGCAGACACCAGGTGCAGCCAGATGCCATCACCAACAGCAAGGTCCATGCTGCCTGCCCCTGCCCCTGCCCCTGCCCCTGCCCCTGCCCCTGCCCTTAGCCCCACCTGGCTCACCCACACTCTCCTAGCCCCAGTCCCCATTCCCCCCACCCCAGCATGCAGAGAGATGGGACACAATTTAAAACTTCATTCAGCAGCCCTTGTCCCTGCAGCTGGATGGGCAAAGGCCTCTCACACCCTGAGGAGTGCATCGGTGCTGGTGGCAATGTCCTCCCACACAGTGGGGGGCAAGGTTGCGTAGTGCTGCCATAGGTAGCCCTCCAGGTGGTACACATCTAGACACCTACACAAAATCACTTACTGCGCATTAAGCTAAAGCACAGGAAATCTAATTGCAACTAATTGCATGTGTAGTCGCATCTAGCACAGGAAATACAGGCAGCAAAAAGGGGTTCTGTAAATATGCTGGTCAGACAAGAATAATTAAGGAAGTTGTAAGTCTACTGCTAAATAGGCAGGATAAGGTATTAATAGAATTGGCAAAGAAGAAGGAGCGGCTCAACTGCTACTTTGTTTTCATCTTCATAAAACAATAAGCAGCAGCCAGATGCCTAGTGAAAATATGGACAAAGAAGGGAAAAGACCAAGGGTCTTGAAATTAAAGAAAGCATCAGAATTTGAATTAGTTTAGTTTGGTTTAGTTTGAATTAATTTGAGTCAGCAGGCTCTCATGAACTTTTCCCCATGATATTGAAGGAGCTGGTGGAAGGGATCTCTGAGCCCTTGGCAATAAGTTTTACAAAATCATGGGAGGTGGGCAAGCTTCCAGATGACTAGAAAAGGACCAACATAGTCTTTTAAAAAAGGCAAAAAGAAGGACCTGGGGAATTATGGACTGAACAATCTGTCTTCAGTACCTGGGAACTTACTGGAGCAAATTATAAAGAAGTCAGTTTGTAAACTTCTGGAGGAGTAAAGGCTGATCACAAGCAGCTGATTACATCCATACTCGATGTGTTATTAGGCATAGGACTCCGGGCATGATAATACTACTCTGCTCAGCACTGGTTAAGGTTTACCTAGAGCATTGTGTACAGTTCTGGGCTCCACATCTAAGAAGGTTGTGGAGAAGTTACAGAGGATCCAAAGGTGGGCTACAAAAATGATAAAGGGGTTGGAAGGCAAGCTGGATGAGGAAAAGATTGAGAAAACTGAGCTTGCTTTGCTTAGCAAAGAGGCTTTTAAGGGGGGACATGATTGCAGCCTTTAAATAGCTGAAAGGCTGCCATAAAGGAGAAGAAAAACAACTGTTCTCCCTTGCCACGGAAAGGAGGATGAGAAGCAATAGGTTTAAACTGTAGCAAAGTAGATTTAGATTAGCTATCAGGAAAAAAAAATTCCTGGGTGTTAAAGTAGTAAGGCCCTGGACTAAGGCTGCCCAGAGATGCTGTGGAATCTCCTTCTCCGGATGGTTTCCAGAAGAGGCTGGGTAGGCACTGGACCCAGTAGCATTCCTGTATTTGTGGGGGGGATTGGACCCAACAACTCCTGCAGTTCCTTCCAGCTCTGTGATCCTAACTCCTGCAAGCTTTCATGATTGTAAACAGCAGTTTTCCAATGAAAATTTAGTTTTTCACTTTTTTTCTTTATATTGAAAGTGTTGGATGAAATTTATGGGGATTTTCAATATTTTTCACATTTCCCACTGAAGTAATTATCACTTCCCATGACAACTCTTTCAATCACTGCTCCCCCAAACATTACTTTGATTAAAATTATATTTTTGTTAATTGCTGTAGCCTCTTTGGGGCAAAGATCCTGCCTATTTGTTTGTCAAAGTGTTTTTCATGTGGCATGCTAATATTAATCTGTGAGAGAGAGCTTGAATCCTGTGTATAAGGGTTGCTTACTGGCAATTGAATTTCAGGCTAGAAAAGGAGAATTGTCCTCTGGATTGCACAAATACTGCATATATCTGTGCAACCTGGGAACTACATGGCTTCAATAAATTCATATCCTAGGTTGGTTAAAATAAAAAGTGAGGAATTTTAATAGAAAAGATCCATTACATGTGTTGCACATTGAGTTGATACCTCAGTCCTGAGACAGCTGCAAGTTTTTTCACAGAGGCACAGAAAGAAGTGCATCAGGCAGATCAGGCAGCTCTACTTTGATGATATCTCATATATAATTTCTTACTTGCTACTTGTCACCTGCTACAGGCCTCATTCAAGCCCCCACGACTCTTTTTAGGAGAGAAGTAGAATGGGGGAAAGGATGCATCTGCACCTGGGATTAGCTACTGTGGTTCACCAAGCACATTAAAAACCTCATTTTGTCTCTGGTTAAAGTTTCTTTTTCTTTCTTTTCTTACTAATTGAGAAAGCAATGTTTATGCTATAATTCTTTAATTTCCTGGTTCTTCCCAATAGTTTTTTGAACCATGGAATAATAGTCTTCTTTGAATATAATAATTTATAAAGTACTTTAGGGCTTCAAAGACCTATACAAATATTAAGCAATTACTATTAAGTCAATTGTTTGGCTCTTGCCTTGCTTTCAGTAAAATCTAACATCTATCAGATAGAGACTCCTATAACCACTTGCATACTTGCCAGTGTCCCCAACCCAAGAAATTTCTTTTTATTAACAATCTGCAAACTTTTTTCTGACACATCTTTTTACTGATATATGTTTTACATAATGTAAATGTAACCCTTTTGCTACGCCCTGGACTGCAGTTAGAAAGTTTGCAGATTATCAGTAAAAAAAAAAAAATCTTTTTTGGGTTGGCAACCCTGTTTAATTGCAGAAATGGTATTATGCCATGCTGCCCTTACTCCAGGAGTCCTCTACTCACCCTGCACCTCGATACCCCTGACTATATAATGAACCATGTTGCCCCCCATCTCACCTCTCAACCTGATATTGCCAACTCCACTTTTCCAATCTCACCAGAGCCTCCAACCCTGACCTCAGCCCACCACCTCTTTCACACCTCCTTAAGCTCAGCCCTGCAGCTCCAGCCTGGCAGCACTTTTTTAATAGCCCCTTTTAATTAAAATCTTCATTTCCTTTAGCCTTTCGTACTCCTCAGTTTGGAAATATTTTATTTCCATCATCTCAAAACACCCAATCTGCTGTAAGAAAACGAAGACAAGTAATTAACTATACACTCTAGCGAACCATTGAAGTGTCATATGGGGAGCATGAGTACATAGTTGCATTGTAACCTGCTAGAGCAAAGCAGTCTCTAGTACAGTTCCTGCCTCAATCTTTTTCTTACCATCATTGTACCACTCCCATTCAGTATATTTGCATCTGGGCATCATGTGCCCAACTTTAGTTCTGCTTATAATCAAAGGTTCATACATCATTATCTGTAACAATGGGGTTTTAAAAGTATGATAGCTTACTTTTTCTTTAAAATTGAGTAGTTCTAGTGATGTGCCCAGAAGCTTTGTGTATTTATAAACACTAGACCTGATATAATGGGCCTCATTCTGCTCTCAGCTATCAGTTTTACACCTGCATAGTTCTACTAAATTCACTGACATTACCGTAGATTTGACTGACAGTAAATGAGTACAGGTTTGGACCCTGTATGAACAGGTGAAAAAAATGAATGTACAGAAAGCCACACACAAACGAAATGAAACCCTGGCAGGATGCTAAAAACAGACAATTGTCCAATGTTTTAAAAAAATGCATCACAGAGTTAAAAAATCAAGTTGGCATGTTTTTAGTAGGCAATGATGGTTTCTCTCTAGTCTTGAACTCAGCCAAGGAGCCAGATTCTTTTTAAAATTAAATTGGTGCAAGTATATGCTAAGTTCATGAAGATCAATGGAGCAACACCAGATATGTACCATCAGAACTAGAAGTGAGTATGACTCTAAATGAATAATGGATGATACAGACTGAAAAAGTGTTTGGGTAACAGGCAGACAAGGTTCTTTGGGTGAATCTGATATCTTTTATTAAGATAAAAGATTAAAAATAAAAGATTATTAAGCTATCCAACTTAAATAGTTGGAAAACAATTATTAAGCAAGCTTTCGGGTTCAAAAACCCTTAGTCAGGCAAGGGAGGTTTCAGCAGTTGGTGTGTGCTCTTCGTGGATGGAATGCATAGTAAAGAAGCCAGGGGCTGGGCTGGTTTGCATGCAAGACAGGTAGTCAGTGAAAAAGTAGATTGAGGAGTTGGTGGTGGGAGGCAGGCTGGTGGGGAGGGATGGGAAGAGAGAAGGGGGATGAATAGTGAAGACATACCTGGGGAGTCAGATGTCAGGCAGGTTATGATGTGTCATAAATCCAATGTCTATATTTAGTCCGTGATTTTTAGTATCCAGGAGGTTGATTAAGTGGAGATCATAGGCTCGTCTCTGGGAAGTGTTGTGTAAGTTTCCCTTGAGGATCAGGACTGAGAGATTGGAAAGAGAGTGGTTTTCTTGTGAGAAATGTGCCCCCACCAGTAATTGGGTATTTCTGTCTTTGATAGATTTCTGGTGTGTGTTCATTCTGGTGCGTAGTTGTTGTTTGGTCTCTCCTACGTATTTTCCATCAGGGCATTTGGTGCATTGGATGAGATATATATTACATCTCTGGAGGTGCAGCTGTAAGATCCAGGAATGCTGATGGCTTGAAGGCTAGGATGGGTGGCTCTGGGAAGATCTCTTTAAGAATAGGGTCTCTTTCTAGTATGGGTTGCAGTTGTTTGAGGATTTTCCATACAGGTTCAAGGGGTGATATGTTATAACCAGCGGTGTGCGATTTGTGGGTGTTTTTCTTCTGTACTGCAGCAGTTCTTCACATGGTATCTGGGTGGCTCTTTCAAACATGCAATCTCTCTCTCTGGAGGAGTGTCCTTGTTGGATGAAAGCCTTCTTAAGACTGGTGAGGTGGCAATCCCGGGTGTTCTCTTCAGTGCAAATTCGGTGGTATCTGAGGGCTTGGCTGCATATTTCAGCTTTTTTGGTGTGTTTAGGGTGATTGCTTGTTCTGTGCAGATATGTAAGTTGGTCTGTGGGTTTCTTGTATACTGTGGTCTGTATTTTACCCTTCTGGATACTGATCGTTGCGTCTAAAAAGGAGATGTTGGTGCTGGAGTAGTCTAAAGAAAATCAGATGAAGGGATGGTGATTGATGAATTTCTGATGAAACTCAATCAGAGATTTCAGGTTTTCAGTTCAAATGGTGAGGATGTCATCAGTGTATCTTAAGTATAGCAAGGGCTTGATGGTGCAGTTCTTGAAGAAGTCTTCTTCCAGGTAACTCATAAAAAGGTTGACGTACTGTGGGGCCATTTTGGTGCCGAAAGCTGTTCCCATCATCTGGAGGAAGTGTTGATTATTAAAAGTGAAATTGTTGTGTGTGAGGATGAAGTGTATAAGGTCAGTAATATCTTTGGGTCTGCATTCTGAGTTGTAATGATGTTCCTGTAGATATGTAAGGCAGGCGTGGATGCCATCCTGGTGTGGGAAGTTGGCATATAGGCTGGTAATGTCCATGGTAGTTAGGAAGGTGTTGCTGGGAAGGTGGTCTATGTTTTTCAAGTTTCTGTAGAAAGTCTGTAGTGTCTTGGACAAAACTTGCTCTGTGGGTGACAAGCAGTTTTAGGATTGATTCAATGAAACCTGATATTTCCTTAGTTAGGGTCCTGTGGTTGGATATGATAGGTCTGCCAGGGTTCCCTAGTTTGTGGATTTTAGGGAGCATGTAAAAAGTCCCTGGGTTAGGTAGTGGTGGGGATCAAGGTCTGTAGTTTTTCTCATAATTCTGATGAAAATGATTTGATGGTATTGTTGAGTTTCTTGGTGAAATGGGGAGTATGATCTTGTTGTAGTTCTTTGTAGTAGGTGGTGTCAGAGAGTTAGTTGTCTGTTGGCTTCCTTCATGGTTTAGGATGAATATGGCTCCTCCTCTAACCACCAAATAGTAATAAAACCAGCAGATAGATTTTAGAGATTCTATGGCCTTTTTTTCTGGTAGAGAGACATTATGGTGGCATGTGTTGCTGATTATTTCATTGTTCATTCTTTCCCTGAACCAGTCAATGTAGCAGTCAAGGTTAGGGTTTCGTCCACTGTGAGGTGTCCAATCTGGTGTTTTTGGGGGGTTTTGGGGGTTGATCTTTTCCTGAATGTTGTCAGAGGATGAGTTGTTGTTAAGACTGGATTCAGTTTGGTTGTGGAAATATTCCTTAAGGCGGAGGTGTCGAAAGAATTCTTCTAGTTCTCCACATTGAAGTATTTTATTCGGGTATTTTTCTGGACAGAAATGTAGGCCTCTAGAAAGGACAGATTTTTCAGTTTTGGTAAGCGTGTGTGTGGAAAGATTGATAATATTTGTGGGTTGGATGCTGCTTTTCAGTTTTATCAAATCTGAGGGTTGGTGTTGTTCCTCTGATGGTTGTTTTGTGGCTGGGGAGTTTGATCTTGGAGTAATTTGTTCCAGTTCTTCTTTTTATGTAGGATGAATGTTGTAGAAAGTTTTTTTCATAGTCTCTCTGTATCCATTGTATATTATTAGGGAAGATGATTGGATTTCTGTCTTTTAAGTTGTTGTAGTATGTGGTGATTTCCTTCCTGAGTTGGTCTCTTTTGGAATAGACTAGGTGAAGTAGAAGATTTCTAATTTTCTCTGAAATTCTTCTGCATAGCTGTGAAGCATATTTGGAGTTGTATGTAGTAATCAGAGGACTGTTTAGTCCTCGGGGAACAAAGTTGTGTTTCTTGCATAGGCTTAGAAAATATATGCCGCTGTTGAGTTTGGTTTCTTTCTTTTTCATGTTGTACAGTTTCCATTGAGTAACAGGGAATTTAAGAACTGATCACAACAGCATTTTTTAAATGTGCCTGGACCACAAAGGTAAAATCCACAAATACATTTCAGGTACATTTATGCTGGCAGTTAGGATCCAAAGGTACAAATACTTGGTTTACAAATGACGTCTTAACTGTATACTTTTTTTTTACACATGGAATCTTAATAACTTTTGCTGGTACTTAGCACTCCACCTATTCTTGTAAAATGAAAGTTAAACTGGATTTGGTCCGAAATCTCAGTGATGTAGGGGCCAAGAAACGCTGGCGGAATGGGGCTGCTGACGGAGTGGAATTGAGGCGCTAGACACGCAGGTTGTTGGAAGCAAAAAAAACTTTACTTACAGTCCGTAGGCTGTAGGCACGTTCCTTGAAGTTACAAACTCAAACAGGAACTCAGGCACACAAGCTCACACTCACGCAGGGTATGGGGCGTGGGATGAATCTGACGGGGAGTCGTTGTCAGTTGATCAGGCCTCCTTCATGGCTTGGAAACGCACGCAGGATCTCTTCTCATGCGTGTCTGAGCTCTCCTCTGGTTTAGGAGGGCATCGCCCAAGCCTCTTATTCGGTCAGCGGGCCAACTGCCAACTGACACGTATGCATAAATTAACATGAGCCAATCGCAAGCATGCACTCGCTGGTGCAGTTGCAAGGTTTCGGCAGGCTCTGACCGTGCACCGAAACTTTTCCCGCGCTACAGGGGGAAAATCCCTGCTCCCGTGCTCGCAATGTGCTCAACACAGCTGTGCCAAGGCATCTCTTAACTGTTTTGCACAGACAAGTGAAAATGTAACTTTCACCTTTTCTCTCTCTTTTGACTGATTTTGGTTTAAATACAAATATACAGCAACTTAAATTATGCACAAGCCTATTAAAATTGGGACAGAACTGACACCACTTCATAGACATCTATGCATAACTCCTGCTGATGTGAGTTGTCTCAGACATACCACCCTCCTTCAGGCATAACACTGCCTTAGATTTTCACACAAATCAGAGACCAGGATTTGGATATAAACCCATTTGCCATTGTGACTGCAGCATATTTCATTTTCTAAGTGCAGCTTAACTGTACATATAAAATGAGCACTCAAAGGAAACTACAAGAATAGCTGGAGCACAAAGGTAGCTTTGATATGCAGAAAAGTTTTTCTGCAAATTATTTGGCATAATTACTTAAGGAATTTGACTTTTATACAATTACTATGTATCCTGTTATGTCTAAATCTACAGATGAAGCAAATAAAGCAGCTGTGCTTCATTAGGTTACATTTACTAAGAAGGAAGAAAGTATTTTTGCTTTGTGAGTAGGACTCCTTAATAAAGAATTCATAACAAAACTTGACACCTTCACATTTTTCCAGATGCTTTCTTCTGTCCATACAAATGATAGTTCAGTTTTCCTCTGCAGCCAATCAGTTTGGAGGCCTTATTGAGTGTGATCCAAAAAGAGCATAAAGGCATCTGGGCTAAGTCAGGGACAGGTTCTAAAGTCTGTGAATTGCTTATGGTACCCATTGGTTTCAGAAGTGCTGACCACCCCACAAAATCCTGTATTCATCTACCAAAAAGATACCGGTGTGTTTTTTTCTATTTTCTGTTTCACAAACAAACTTGAATTTCTAGACATAGTTGCACTTGGCAGATGTATCAACTGGCAAATACAGTGGGCAGTTGGAGAAGAGCATTCCACCGAGACTAGAAATTTGATCTGGACTTCACTGAATTCAGTGTAGAGACTCCAATTGACTTTTGTCTAGTGGTTAAAGTAATGTCCAGAGAAGTAGGGCATGTTGATTTATGCTCCTTCTGGCTTAGGGGGGATGGCCATCCTTTAGAAGTCTCCTAATTACTAAGATATTGAGTCTCCTTTCCAAATGTATCCTTCAGTGTGAATAGGATCTCTATATGATGTAGCTGCATAAGCTTTGCCATTGAAATTACAGAAAGAGATATGTAGTCTTCTGGTTGGATTAGGACCTACCAATTCTGCTGATTTGTCACAATAGGAGGACTATGTGTTTAATCAGGATGGATTAGAATTAGTTTCTGGGAACACCCCAGGTTACCCAGTTAGAGAATAGAAGAGCTTCTCCCTTGGTGGACTTCGATCTGATACTTGAGGCAAGAAGCAACAGTTTTTCAGTACACTTATGGGTGGAATAGAAGTTGGGCCAAAGACTTCATCTGCCTTTTACCGTGTCCCAGAAATAACACTGGGTATAAGACTTCATGTATTGCTCACAATGATATGTCTAAGCAAAGTCTGGCAGGCCAGATTGGGTGCATCCACACATGCAAATGTGTGCTTGCAGCAGCTCAAATAGAAGTGGTGAAAATTTGAGCCAGGGCTTTTTACCTCAGCGCACGTGCCCGGGCATGCACTTTGTTGTGGAACAGATTGTGCCACTTGAGGCAAAATACCTTGCCTGGCTCCTCTGGGATCTGCAGCTAGGGGGAGCTAGAGCCTGGGGCCAGCACTGGTGCTAGCTCCAGCAGTACAAAAAGCTGCCCTGGCCAGCAGCTCAGGGCTACTTGCCCTCATAAGCTTCTGAGGCCTAGCCACTTAGTATCTGAGGACACTAGTCCCCTGCATCAGCTAGACTGCTGAAGCAGCATCCCGAATTCACTTTTTAAAATACCCCAAAATCCACATTTTTCTACAATTTGAACAAAAGAGAGAGAGGGGTGGGGGATTCATCAGATGGGGCAAAATATAGCAAAGTATTTTATTGCTATATTTACAATGTTAAAGAAATTTGGAAGCTTACCAGTATCTCTAGCATCATAATAAAATAAATCCTAAATATCTATGTGTTTTAATGTTTGCTATTGGTTTCTTTATCACACGGTGGGTGTGTGATGGGGGGATGTGGGGTTTCCAGGAGGGGGTGAGAAGGGGGGTTGGGTAAGTGTGGAGGGATGTGGGGGAATGTGAGTCGCTGTGCGGGTAGGTGTGGGGGGACTGTGGGTATGAGGGCTGCTTAGGAGAGGCAAGCAGTGACCACCCACAGGCACTGCTGACAGTGTTGGTGGTGCCTTTTCTGGGGGGGTGCACCACCACACTCGGGGTGCATGTGCACCTGCTTGCACCTTTTACGTGTCACCAACGGTCCCCTGCCCCCACACAGGGCAGAGCCCCCCCCAGCACATAGACTACCCTGCCTCTTAGGTTCATGGCCCCTCCAGGGGCTACAGCTCCCCTCCACCCCCGTGCTGGTGTCCAGCCCCCTGCTTATTCTCCTGCTTCTCTCCAGCCTCCAGAGGTTGGAGAGGAGCAGGAGAATAAGCAAGAGTCTGGAGAGAATAGGAGAATGAACAGAAGGCTTGTCTTCCCCCACCTCCATCCCGTTGGTTTCCCCTGCTCCCCATTCATTTCCTGCATCCCCCGTTCATTCCCCTGCTCCCCACCCTCTGTTTGTTTCCCCCATTTCCCGTTCATTCCCCTACCTCCCCACTTGCTCTCCCAGCCCCCACCCCCCCCTGGCAGTAGCAGAGAACAAGCAGGAGGCTGGAGACAGCAAGGGAATATCTTCAGCTCATCTCCAGGGGCTTGTCTCTAGCCTCCTGCTGATATTCCTTCTCATCTCCAGCTGCATATCTGAAGACTGGAGACGAACAGGGCTGGGGAGAATGAACAGGGAGTTGGGGAAGGTCCCCTCCCCCTGTCCTTCAGGCCCCCAAACTCCTACTTACCTGGAAGAAGCCTGGTTCAGGTCCCTGAAGCTTGCACCACTTCAGGACTGGGAAAGGGTGAACCACAGAGACACTCTGACAGGCTACCAGAGCATCTCTGTGGAGGACTGAGCCTCTGGTTGCCTTACCTGTTTTTTTTCCCCAGGGTATTGTTTGACCTCTGAATATACAGAGGTCTAATTTTACTCCCCTGCTGCAAATTGGCAGAACGGGGAACATTTTTTTGTTCCTGCACATGCCTCTTGCAGCATCTCAAATGGGAGTGAGGCAATAAAGTAATAGGAGGAATGATCGAGATTTGAATTTCAGTGACTGTTTTTACAGTACTATGAGGACAGCTTGCTATATCATAAACAGAGGTGTACATCTTTTATTTTAATGACATTGCTACTTGTAAATAGGCAGGAATTTTGCAAACTGAAGGTTGGGTACCTGGTGAACATCGTCAAGCATTCCTTCCCTTGCTGCTTGCTGCTGCTTGAGCAAACTCATGAGGCACTTTTTATATAGATTCCCAGTAACTGAATGTTGCCTGAAGATGAAGGGTGTCAGTGTTGGGTGCAGGTAGGGTGGGGAAAATGGGATCACGCTAATTCTCGGCTTTTTTCTAACACTTCATCTTTAAGTTCACTGCAGCTGCACATATATTGCTCCTGCTTGCATCAACAGCAATATTAATCAAGCTTGAGGAAATTAAAACATAATTATCCAAGCAGGTACTGTGCAAAACTGCCTCTTGAGTCATAATCTAGGTTCTTGAATACACTTGGCTCAACAATCCCACTGGTGATTTATTGTTTCCGTGCAACAAGATGCTGATTTAATCAAATAAATTGAACCTACAAGCTTTTTATCAGTGTTAATTGGCAATATGGCTTCCCTCCATTTCACACAGGCTATTTGAAGATGCTTTACTTATGGTCTATATTACCCCATGGTATATATACACACCTGAAGGTAGCTCGTACATGTTTAGAGTTCATTCAGCCTGGAAGCAGCCAAATATTATGGCAGAAATAAATGGCAGAGCTTATCCTATGTGATGCGTGTTCATTGGGCTCAATACAGAAGTGGGTGAAAGTGAATGGCCTGTGATATACAGAAGCTAGATTGTAGCATATCAAAACTATTGCTGAGCCTGGGGATGGTGTCACATGTTCAACTTAACACTTACTATATACAGTAAGAACATGAGCATTTACATGTTTAAGCAGGTTAGCACATATTAAGTACCCTGCTGGCATTGCAAAGTTGTTCCCTATTGCTTTAATATATACTAAGTTTAATAGGTCACTAGATTTTAATGATTTGCAACTGCTGTAAGTGAATGGGTGATACCACCGTAATACACACTTTAACCGGACCATTTCTGGAAGCAAAGGATCCTGTCTCAAATGCTGCCCCGCATTGACCATTGTCCTTTATCTCAGAGAAATGAGCTGATAGTAGAGTTTTGTGTGCTGCGAATCATGGTATAACCAGGACTTTCACTTTTTTGTATTATGTTGACTTGCTGCTGCTCAGTCTCTTAACTCTTGATGAGACCTTGGGAGCTCCATAGCACATTAGGGAATAGCTGCATCTCTACTTGTTATACCTAGTGGGAGGTGGGGACATTGCTGATTTTGGAGACTTTCTTTTTTTGGAGGGCTTCATTGATTTCATAGATTTCATAGACATTAGGGTTGGAAGGGACCTCGGAAGATCATCTAGTCCAGCCCCCTGCCTAAGGGGCAGGAAGTGAGTTGGGGTCGTAGGATCTCAGCAAGATATGCATCCAAATTTCTCTTGAAGGTGTTCAATGTAGGTGCTTGAACTACCTCCAATCGCAGGCTATTCCAGACCTTGAGGGCTCGGACAGTAAAGAAATTCTTCCTTATGTCCAGCCTGAAACGGTCTTGCAGTAGTTTATAACCATTCAACCTCGTCATCCCTTGGGGTGCTCTGGTGAACAAATGTTCCCTCAGATACTGGAGGTCACATGTGATAAACTTGTAGGTGGCCATCAGATCACCCCTGAGCCTGCGCTTTTCCAGGCTAAAGAGCCCCATAGCTCTCAGCCTTAGTATGGATGGCACTATGTGGGAAATGCCTTAAAGTTTTTACTACTGGAAGTATTAGATTTCACCTTAATCCTATTAGTTTGGCATTAGTCCAGGATGTTATCTGTGTCTCACCTCTTTCTTTGATAGAATGGGTATAACCAAGAAGAAGCTCTTCTCCATGTTTTGGAGACTCATCATCCTGAAGAGCTGCTGTAATTAATATTTAGCTTGAAACCAGCCTGTTCCACTAGATGTTGGAAATACTTAAGATTACTTTCCCTTTTCTTTCCCCTTTGAAGGTGGGGAAGCCTATCAAGGACCCTGTAGCCATGATGGGCAAGGAGGCTGACTGGAGATGCAGGTGGCTCTAGCCTAGATACCTTTGATCTCAGGGCCTCGTTAGCTTTAGGGGTAGGTAAGACTCACCATGCCCCAAAACATCACTGGTGCAAAATGTCTGCGGTGGGGACTCTCAGATTCTCTTGTTTACTCCATAGGTTTTCCTTTGTGGAGGATGGTCTGACTCTACATTTCTCTAATACATTTTTAATTACTCATTTTCTCATTGTTCTCCCACCTGTTCACTCAACTCATATTTCATGACCAACTGTTTTAAATAAAGCCCAGCTTTAAATTGCAGACTGAAACCAGGGGGAAAGATCTTTGAAGGATTGTGTTAAATGTGTGTAGACTTCTGCTAACCAGAGATGCAACTAGGAGGTTTTTATTAAGGATTTTTGATTAATCTCAGATCCTCTAAAGTGTCTGGCTTTAACTGATAACCAATCACAGGGGCCCCTTTTTGCAGTCAAAACCTTTTTAATTAGAAAGTTTCTGATCAGGATTCTAAGTGAAACTTTGTTACTCTGCACACAGGATAGCATAAAAGCCTGAGATACTAGAAAGTTTAGTTATCAAATGGACATTACAGACATTGCAGCTTTTTTTCTCTTTATGGGGCCCTTTGTTGAAATAACTTTATGTTTCTTCTTTATTTATTTCTAGCAAATGGCTTGAAATACTGGTAGTCTGATGAGATCAGACTACTTAGACTTCTCATCTCTTCCCCAGCTGTTACTCGTGCACCTGTTATCACTTCTGGGCTCTTCTGTTTCTCAGTCCACAGTAAAAATAATTTGTTTTCTAGTTTTGCAATTTTAAAGTGTCCCCCTGTACGTGACCCACTTAAAGTTTCAGAACTACTGGTGTGATTTGATTCCAAGTATTCAATATTTTTCCATGGCAAATAGTTGGCAAGGAGTCCTGATTGAATAGATTCACCCTGGGCTTGAATCTCTCCAGACTAAGAGTTTGAGATTCTTCTCCACCTGCAAACCTTGTACACATGAAAATATATTCTCCTTTCTCTATGTTTGGCACCATTTGTTTTCCAATTATTCATTGTTTAATGTATCCTATTTATCTTGGGGCAGTATATTCTACTGCAACTGGTTTATGGGCTTATTCTTCATTGGTGTGCTTGGGTTTCCTTTCCAACGATAGTTCAGGGAAGTAAAAAATCTGGGTGCTACTTCCGCCTGGGCTTGAAACAGAATTGCTTGCAAAAATAATCATTGACCTTGCTGCCATTCAGTGATGTCTTGAGCTTTCCAGTCTTTTTGTGTGGGAAGCTGATGTTACTGTATATTCAGACGTCTGAAGGAAATATTTCTCTGAGGAATCACACAATTGGATGCTCAAGCATCGTCTTATTTTGCCCTTTTGAAATAGAGGTCATATAGGAAAGAGTCTGCTACAAATGTAAAAAGTGGTAATGGATTCGAGGACTTATTGAGACATTGCCAAGAAACAGAGAATACATTCATCAGCCATATGCTTTGCATATCTGAAAACTAGGGGTAGGTTATTCAAGAATGCCTAAGGATTAGGTGTGCAGGTCTCATGGGAAGTCGTATGAGGACTTTTATGTTCTTTTGGTGCTTGTAAAAAAAATGACCCCTCATCGATCATTCTCATGGAATCCAATGGCTTTACATTAATCCCAAATTTAAATCCATTGACTTTCAAGGAGCTGCACTGAATAGGAATTTGTTCCATTAATAATAAATCCTAAAACCTGACAAAAATAGTGGAGAGTAGTAAGTTTTGTTTTTAAGTATATTTGCTTGGTTGCTGCAGAAGTCAGTTTTGCAGGTTCCTTTTAGATAAGGAGGGCTAGATCCTCATCCTGTAACTCACACAGTTAGGCTACTTGAGTGAGTAAACCAAGCAGGATTTGGTCCTCATTCTCTTTGCTGCAAGCTGTCTATCTTGTGCTGTCAGAGCAATTTGTATGAAAATAAAGCTTACAATTTAATGTTGGTAAATACAACTTAAGTGTATTCATTGCTTTTAACATTTCTCTTTAGTGAAAATGACTTCAACATAGAAGAACTTCAACATAATTATTTTCCCTCCCAGAATGCACATTCAAAACCAGGGAGAATATTGCTGTCACTACTGATTTATTTCAAGGAATATTTCTATAGGGACAGTAACATTAGTACTCTAATTCTAAGCCATATTATTTCTCTAATATGTATACCTCTGGTTTCTATCTGATTTACCCTAGGATAAATTGGTCATAATTACATTGAAGAAGTCAGGAGTTGCCCCAGTCCAAATTGGTATGATTGTCTTTGAAGTAGGGAAAAATTTGTTGTAAAGCTACATAATAGTCCTTCAACATTAATGTGGTACATTTATGGAATATGCTGTTGGCACTTGATTTATTATATGTGTAAGATTTGGGGGTGCTGTGTTTTTCTTTCAGGCAGTGTTACATTCAACAGGATCTGAGTGTAGAAACTGAATTAGTAGTCAGCTGTCATGGAGGAGTGTTTTGCAATATAAAAGGTTACTGGGTGTGATGGTGTGCATAAGAGTCAGCCTTAGGGATTAGACTAACTGGCAACAAAGGCGCTCGTATTTAGCAGTCTGGTTAACTTCAGCTCAGTCTTCAAAACATTTCCATGGAAACAAGGGAAGTTTTGGTTCACTGTAAGTGGCTTACTTTACTTTCTGATTATACTGATTATGGTATACAAAGAGGAGACAAACCAGTTCTTCTTAAAACTAGATTATTAAAGAAACATTTTATCTCTTGGGAGCATTCAAACACTGTGCAACTGTTTGCTTTTCCTTATCTGCTTTCTGCAAGCACGAATACATTCTTCAGTTTGTGCTTGCTACTTGATTCTGCAAGGATGTGAGCAGAGTGAGTTTAGGGAAACAACTGTGGAGTGGTCGGGGGACTTATTTTGACTAGAAAGCACTACAGTGACTGTGTTTGTATTTTACTTATTCTGATACAATATGAACCTTGATTGACTGGAATGTGCTTACATCTTTTATATGCCAAATACCAGTACTTTACTTAAAGTGTCATGTATAAGTTTGTATACAAATGAATAGTACTTATACATCAGGGGACTTAAAACACTTACCTACTGATGTGTCTCTAAAAGCAAGTATTAACAATGTGCTTTATGTTGGCATTTTATATACAAAGTCACTTAACAGAGATTAAAAATAAACAGCAATTTATTTAGGTGTATTTTAAAAATATATGTATTCTCTTTTTCATGCCTCCCAGGATTATTTTGCGAGGGACCAGGCAAAATTTGCAGAGATCCTTTGCATGGTTTTTAATTCAGTGGGGGCAGAAAAAAACATGTTGATTTGCTGTAGCTAAAGACTTTTTCAAAGTGCCTAGTTGACCCTGGTACATGTGCATAAGAGAAGAGGCAAATGACGCAGTAAGTTTTTTTCCAGTTCTATCATTGACTTTTTTCTTACTCCTGCTAATGAAAAATGAAGTATGTGAAGTGGTGGGACATAACAAGCTTAAAACAGTTGTGTACGATGTCAGTCAGTCTGGACCAACACACTGCTCTCCCAACAGTTGGGCTCATCGCGCAAATATCTGTCAGTGTCACCTTTAAATAAAAGAAACTGTGGTAGTAGTTACAAATACTTCTGAAATCATGATTCACTAACTTAGGGGAATGAACAAGGACTTGTAGGAGTACCAGCACAGAGGACCTGGGCTCTACTGTCTAGCTTGGTATCTGTGTAACCCCTGTGAGTAATTGAATAGCTCATTAATTCCACACCTTTGTGTGTTAGGGAAGTCCTACCATCACCAGGTTACAGGGAGAGGCTAAGGCAAAGAGGGCTGACTCGCAAAATCATAAAAGTGTAGAAGAAAGCAAGGAATCAAACTCTCATCTTTGAGCTAGAGCTGCAAATACTGGCCTATCCCTCCTTTTCTATTAGGGCTTCCTCCTCTGGGCAGGTTGCCAAGTCCGCTGAGTAGTCTGCTGATGGAGGACATAGCATGCCAAATATTAAATGGATTCTGTACCCAGAAACCTAACAAGAGAAAAAGAAATTAAAATCTCAGTTTGTATAGAAGAATCGCATTCATTCTTAACGATTAGGAAGGGCTGTAACAGGTGGCTGTGCGCCGCGCTCCGTTTTGTTCCTCCCTTGAATAGAATGCTAGCAGCTGATGGTGAGCAGCTGTATGTGCGCTTGGGAAATGTTGTCGGGCAGGCCTGCAGCTGTGCGAGTAGCTTTACTCAACAGAAAAGTCATTTAATGTGGTTTAAAAACAACATAGTCAAAATGCTTCCCTATGTAATAACACAATTTTGGAAACTAGTGCTTGCGAAATTTCAGACATTATTCCAAGGCAGACAGGCAGGCTACACAAATTGGGTCTTTTGATCCTGTGCACATTTTTTAGTTTACCCATTAAGCACTGCTTCTAACTTTTGTGACTCTCACAAGATTTAATGTCTTTTATTAAATCCCCAGTAAGTCGAGGGGAGTTTTTTATCCATCATGGCTGCAGAGGAAAGATTGAAAATATGGAGGGTGATGCGTACTGGAGAGCCAGAAACCAGAGGGCAAATGAAGAAACCCACCATTATTATTTTAAAAAAAATCTAATGATTTTAAAGGTAGACATGGCCTTTATGGCTAGGGACAGACATTGCACATAAACTGGTTGACGTGATCAGAAACTGGTTTAAACCTGTAATAGAACCGATGTTCAGTGCGCATAAACCAGTTTGCAAACGGCTGAAACTGGAAAATGGCTGAAACTGGTCTGAGATAAACCAGGTTGAATATTGCATCAGACTTAACTGATCTGGCTCAAACCGGTTTATACAACGTCTGTCCCAGACCTGTGAGGCAGACATGACCATGCGTTTTCAACTCCTGGGCTTGTAGATTTGATGAAGTGAGTAATCCTATTGGTGTCAAAGGGGTAGCTCATATTCATAAGTGTTGTCAGAAGTGGGGCTCAGGTTGTCTGAATAATTCAAGGAAGGTTTATAATATCTTGAATTTTCAAACCCAAGATCTGGATACATGTGGCAGTTACTACCTGTGTTCTGCTTAGAGTTTTTACCTCTTCAAACTGAGATACATTTTAACTCAACAATGGGCCATTTTTACCCTTCTGATCTTAATATAAATGGTATCAGGCTCTTGATTGCGTGAAGAGGAGGCACTCACTGGAGAGGCAGTGGGTCATAACACTTAAGGGAGAGGTTGAGGATGTCTCCCAGGAGATAGGAAAGCTCTCAACAGAGTATAGAATAGTCCTGAAAAAACCCAAACATCTTGCAATTCATGCCTCTGCTCCTGTAAAGCAGTGCCTGAAAGAGGAATCTGGGAAGCTCATTGCTTTGAGAACCATTGAGCAAGTAGAAGAACCAGCAGAGTCAGAATGCTTGCTGCCATGATAGTAAAATGGGAGGGGAAAACTTGGCTTAAAAATAACCCCTCTTCCTCTCCCCTCCCTTCTCCCTGCCACTGCAAAAGCTAACTTTACTAAAAAGGAACACTTTCCTGCTTCCTCCAAGGAGAGACAACTATGGAGAGATGGCTGATGCCAACTATTTCTGCACTTGATTGGGTTGTGTTTACCAATAAGGTGATTCCCAGGAACATACTACAGTTTTTAATGGGAGGTTTATATAGACACCAGCTTCTGTGGGTTTTTGCCAGCCCTGACTTTGACGCTGCTGCCGGCTTCTGCAGGTGTCCCCCCCAAGACTCAGGAGGCACCAGTCACCCATGCCTGTTTTGTTTGTAAAATGAAAGCTACTGGTTTAAGTCTTCATCTTTGACCAAATTATCAGTTTATTCCTAAATGAATAAAAAAGTGATAGATATCTCTATTCTTGTGTACATTGGTCTTTATAATGTTTTAAAAATTCCAGATGTGGTTTCTGATGACGAATCTTTTGTTTCAATTAAGAAAATGATCCATCTTTTAGAATATATAACTTAGGGTATTCTGTTTAGATAAATATTCTTTAGGATAAACTACTTGGCTGTTGCAAAGACCATCTGTTTATAAATGTCAAAATGCCCTTCAGTAATTTTGCAGCACTGGTCAGATAAAAAAAACAAGTTAAGGTTATGGAAAACCAAGTATTCCATTGTCTAACAAAATGTCTCATTTAATTTTAGTTGGTCTGAACTTTAAATGTTACACACAGGCGCACCAAAGTTTTGTTCCCCCTTCTTGTTTTTAAATTATATCCTCTAGGTCTCAACTCACTGGGTGTGTTTACACGACTTCCTTTACTGAACTGTAGAGCAAACTACTATATAGTAAGTATTACTGTTACTGTCTACATGTGCAGACCCCTACTACACAGTGATTTGCTCTACTCAGCAGTTAATTTACTACCAGCAAATGCAAGTAACAAATTAACTGCCAAGTAAGTACTGCATAGTAAGGCACATGTAGACAGTTGACCAAGAGCAAATTTGCTACCCATCAACCAGGCAGAATGAGGAGGGAGATTGCTTCCAAAGGGCTGCCAGCCACAGCTCAACAAATAATTTCCTTGTCCCTGCTCTGTGGTTGCAGGTCTAGGGCAGGGAGCAATGTTTTAATCCCTGCTCTGCAGTCGCAGAGTGGGGGCAGAGAGCTCCCTGCATGGGGACAGTTCCTGGCCAGCCCCAGGCTGAACAGGGAAGTCTGCGCTTGCAGCCTGGAGCTGGCTGGGGATATCCCATTTTAGGCAGTCCTGGCCAGCTCTGGGCTACATGTACAGGCTTCCCCATGTAGCCTGGGGCTGGCCAGGATCTGTCATGATCAGGGGCAGATCCCAGTCCTGCAGCTTTTTCCTAGCTGCCTGCCCCAATCTGGGCATGGGCATGGGGCTTGGAAAGAGCTGAGAGGGAGGGGCAGGTCCCAGCCCCCTGCCCCAGTTCAGTGTTGGGATGGCTAGAAGTGAGCCCCCAGGTGCTAGCTGCCCCACCAGTGGATCAGGACAGGGAGCTTGGACCTATCCCTCCCCCACAGCTCTTTTCAAGCCCCCTGCTCCCAACTGGGGAGCCAGGTTTGGGAGCTCCCTACTTCTGGGGCAAGGGGATATTGTCCCCACTTGGGCTCTGCCACCAGAGCCTGCCTGTGCAGCAGGCAGCTCCTGGGGGCAGGGAGCAGTCTCTCAGCCCCACCAAGAAACAGCCATCTCCTGCTCCGCTCTTCCTGCCAGCCCCTGAGCTAGCACCCAGGGGGAGCCTAGAGCTCCCCTTGGCTGCTGCAGGGGGCAGGAGCAGCAAATCTGCTTCCAAATGGGTGCATGTGCAGACACCCACCTAGGGTGGGTTTGCTTCAGAGTAAATTACTCTGCAGCATTTGCACATGTACACATGCCCACTGACATCAAGTAAAAAGATATCTTCCAACTCCACCCCAGGCCAAGTATGAAATATACAATTTATACAGGTCTCTGAATTGGAAGAAAAATAAGCTTTCACTAAAGTGGAAAGTCATTTTCAGTCATTTCAAAGGCTTCTTTCCCTTTTGTTTCAATATTTCGAGAGCTCCTTTGATACAGGATTCACTCTCAAAAGCTCTGGGGGGAATTACTAACCTTAGATTTACAACACTTATATTCCTTTTCTAAATTTTCGGTCTTTAATTAGTTTTTCAATATGAGCCTATAAAATAGAGATTTAGGACTGGATTCTTAGGTGGTATATGTATGGGCTTCAGCAGAGTTGTGCCAGTTTATGCCAGCTGAGAATCTAGTCGGCTGTTTCTTCTCCAGACCCTGCCAAATGACATGTCAGGTGTTTTCATCTCCAGAATGGTCTCTTCAGTTGCAGTAACAAATATGTGACTAGCATTTTGATGTAGCTCCATTCTCTGACACAAACAGAAATGCTAGTGATAAATATAGCTTTAAGCCACCACAACTCCAATGACTTCAGTGAACTTGCATTTGTTTTACCTGTTTGTAAGCCTGCCCTGGAGATCCCATTGAAGCATCTTCAGATTTAACATTAATGAAGACCGTCTCTGGCTTTCCTTATATCTGTGCTTTTTTTCAGCCAGTACTTGCTTTTGTTGTCCTCAACTGTAGTTGCAAGTGTCTGTAAAGCAAAAAGCTAGTGGGACCCATCATTCCTCACCCCTATATGATAGACTAAACCAGACAGCCTTTCAAGTATGGAAACCTCTCTCACAGGGGAGGCGTTAGAAAGAAAGAACTTTTTTTCCTTCTGGCATAAAAAGTTTTTTCTAAAATTCTTCAAGATATTTTTTTTCTAGTTTTATATTTTACAAGCTTTAACTTCAGCTGAGCATTCACAGTCATAGGGATATGATCCTGTGTTCTTCTATTTCTGCAACTGTGTCAAAGAACCCACCTGATCTCACAGGCTTCATTTTTCATTATTACGGGCATTGAAAAGGAAGCATTTATAGGTGCTTGTCTTAAATGGTGATGCTGTATTCACATCCTTTTAAAGTGTCTCTGAAAAGTGATGCATGTGAAAATCTCTCTTCTACCTAGTCAATCTCATTTTTATGTACTGAATAGTATTTGCTAACTATGGTGATTGTTTTTGGGGTTTTTTTTTTATTTCATGAGTCCTGCTGAGCCAGCACAAATGTAGGAGGTGGAGTTCAGTTCTTGGTGTTTCAGCAATGGTTTTACTAAGCTTCCTTTGCAAGGCCAGCTAGTCACATTTGTAAAAGCAGTTAGGTGCCAACAGAGCGTCATGGGTCTCAGTGATGTTTCAATCTAATGTTCCTATAGAATTTGGCTTGCAGAGCTTTCTACTGATGTGCAGATGGATGTGATGGGAACAATCTAGCCTCATTTGCATTCCAGGGTTGAGTATGCAGGGCTGAGCTCCCCTGGGGGAAGGGAAGAAGTCAATTTACTTGATTAATCTGAGTTCATTTTCTCCAGCATCAGTGGATATGGAACCCTACTGTGAAGTTTTGACAGAGTCCCTGTTGAGTGGAGCAAAGTTATTAAATGAAAATTAGCATTCTGGACTGTGGTAGGACATGTGAATGACAGTGACAGGAGAAACATGCATAGAGAGGATTAGCTGGCCTGGGATGTGTGTTGTACTGACTAGGAAGAACAGGCAGCTGAAATACCTAATATGGCTATGGTATAATATAATTTGGCCACATCTTTGAAAAGTCATGTCTAGGTTTAAACTTTCTTACTGACATTTGGGTACTTGATTTTCAAAAACGTCAAGCATCCCACAGCCCAAGTGGAAGGGCAGAGAATGTATTGTGAGATTTGAAAGGGAGGTTGTAACATCTCAGTAGGTAAGTGCTTAGAAGCACAAATAGATCTGGCACCAAAGATTCCCTACTGCCAGTGAAGAAAAATCATGAGAAGGAGACCTAAGGAAACCCAGGCTACCAAGTCAGAGGAAGTGGGCACAGGACCAGATTGATATATGTTCAGAAGTTGGGAGGTATCCATTCAGTGTTACAGAGCACAGATACACAACACGCATTACTGCACTGTAAATGAACATGTCTACACACGCGTGTGCTTACTGTGCACTAAATTCCCTTAATCACACCTAAATTTGCTACCTTCAAATGCAAATGCAGGTAGCAAATTTAAGCATGATTAGTTAATGTGCAGTAGCATGCATATAGATGTGACCTGGCAGCAAGTTTGCTGCCTGGTCCGCACAGCCACTGAAAAGCTGGCCACAGCCCTGCTGTGGGCAGGCCACCACCCCAGTGGTGCTGCTCAGCCTGTGACTTCTGGCTGGTGAGGCTTTTGCTGCTGGTTGGAGGGCTTTTTGCTGGTGGCTGTTGAGCCTGTGGTTGCTGGCTGCAGCTTGCTGCAGCTTCTGGTCAGGCCTGCCAGCCCCCAGGGCCACCTGCAGCCAGCTCAGTGCAGCAGGGCCAGCACACCTCCCTGGTGCACACTACCAGCAGTCTGCTCTTTGAATGCAACCACACAGCTCCCAGGCCTGTGCTGTGGCCCTGTATTGCACGCTGCCAGCAGCTGCCCAGGGCCAGCAACAGTGAGACAGCTGTGCAGGGGCCCAAAGAGCTGGCATGGGACCCACCATGCCTTCCTCATCCTTCCTGTCCAGGTCTGCCCCTGCTTGCATGCAAATGCCCGTGCCTTCTATCTACGGTCCCAACTGGCCCCAGGAGGAGGTTGGCAATCTTGTGGTGCTGTGGAGTGACGCAGAGGTGTAGAGGCAGCTTGAGCTGGGTGAGCGCTTGAATATCCACATTTATGAAGCCTTGTCAGTTGGGATGTGAGAGCACAGGCACTCCCAGTAAGCATGGCAATGTCAGATCAGTCAAGGCCTTGGGGGCACAGTGGGTGGCAGTGGCCAACCACAATCATTGGGCCACAAGACAGTGCCCTTTATGTAGCAGCTGACCACTATTTTGGTGCCCCGGGACCAAGGCCACAGCCATGCAATTTACACTAGCCTGGCTTGCCTGCCTGAGTCCGCCCTGCCCCCGACCCTTCTGGTGACATGTCACTGGAGGAGGGACACTTAGAGCACCCCTGCCTTGCCCAGCTCCCCAGCTGCTCAGTTCATGAGCAGTTTGGGCAGCCCTAGCCAGTGGCTGCCTCGTGAGCTCTGCAGCCCCAGACCCCACCACAAGAAGTGGCTGACTATGACAATGCCAGCCATCAACAGTGCTAGCTCCTCCTGGGGCAGTGGGACCAAGCAGGTGCCTGCATACTTTGCAATGAGGGCCAAGGACACTGGGCACTGCTGAATGCCTTCACCAACAGGGAGGACCATGCTGAGCCATGAGCCTCACCAGCCCTGGACATGTGGTAAACCCCACACTGGTGGGGCTCTCCCCACCCCTGGTCCTGCTCTGCCCATACTCCCCTGGCCCCAGGTTCCTACCCATAACATGTAGAGAAGCAGGACACAGTGCAAAACTTTATTGTGTAGTTTATGCTCCCGCAGCTGGGTGGATACGGGCCTCTTATAGCCCAAGGAAGACGTATATGCCAGAAGTGATCTTCTTCTTGGCAGCAGGGGGAAGAGGCATGTAACATTGCCACAGGTAGCCTTCAGATGGTGGTGGAGGTTGCAGGGCAGCCTGGGCAGTTCCATACTGGGTGCACGGGTTCATCCAGAGTACCAAGAGAATAAGCAGCATAAGGGTATAGTGGATCAGACACCCCTTTGCCTGCACATCCAGTTTATCATGCATCACTCAGGGCATGCACAGCAGGGGCATGCCTGGAGTGCAGCAGCAGTGCATGGGAGGGCTGGCCCTGGGACACTTCCTTGGAAAAGACCCCTGCGGGAAAGTGGGAGTGCGGCCAGCTCCTCATCCCAGTTGTCTGGGAGCCTGCTGTGGGCTGGGTGGTAGTGCAGCAGGGTGGGTGACATGCAGAGGGAGAGGGAAGAGTGGGGTCTGGAGCCATGACAGCAGGTGCTGCCAGAAGCCTGGCCTGGCCCACCCTGGGAAGGGGATGGGGGGGAGGCAGGCTGCCTGTGGCCAGCACCCAGCAGTCTGCTGACCCCAGGGGAGCATGTGGAGATGGGGGACTCAGCCAGAGGCCACCTGGGTCCAGGCCCGCCCAGCCAGACTTACCATGACCCCTGGGCACCTATGCAAGGCTGACCCCCAATCTGCGGTTGGGCAGTGCACAGCCCTTGGTGCAGGGCATCTTATCTCTGAAATGTTGCAAACTCTCACAAAAGGCTTCTGTCTCCTGGTTCTGCAGGGCCTAGATCTGGACACAGGGGAAATACTGCAGCGGCCAGTGGGGATGCTGGGTTGAGGATGCCGCTGCAGAGATGAGCTGGCCATGCCAGAGGTGCACGTAAGACTGGACCATCCTCTGCTAGCAGCTGATGGAGGTGGCTGCGAGGGAGTGGTGGATACACAGGCCTGGTGCCAGGAGAACTTGGCCCGCCACGAGAGGTGGTGCCAGGATGACATTGCCTGAAAGGAGGCATGGGACCAGGTGGATCGAGAGCACTCACCCAAGCTCCTAGCCCAGGAGTATGATTGGATCTAGGTGTTGCAGGAACAAAATGTCATCCTGGGAGCATTGGAGGCCACAGATGATGACCGCCAGACCCTAGACACGATTGTGGGCCTGGCAGTCTTGTATGTGTCATCCACTGTCTGGACTCCAGCTCTAGCCCCACAGGCTGCCTGGAAGCTGCCTGCCATCCCACAGGTTCCCACTTGGGCCTGGGAGGAGGACTTCTGCCACCTGGAACCTATGGCTCAGCCCCTGCCCTGGGTCTACTGTCACCCATTCCCCCCTCCTGGACCCAGCCTCACTGGTCTCCCCAGCTCCACATAGGCATGGAGCCAGAGGTGCCTGGGGCAGCACCAGAACTGGATGCTGGGCCTTCTGGGCCTGGACTCCACCAGCTGGAGGGGGAGCCACTGACACTGCAGGAGCACCCCTGGATGAGCCCCCTGCCTGCCATGGGCCATGGTCCCTGGACCTGTAGGGGAACAATAGGAGACCAGGGTGCTGGCCTTCTGCCCCGGGTTCTGCCCCCTAGGCATCCTCACCCCACAGCCCCACCCAGGACACAAAAACATAGACTCTTGTAAATAGTTTTGAAACTGGGAAGAAGTTTTTTATTTTGGGTGGGGAGGATAGTGGAGGAGCTCTATATGTTGGGGAGAAAGTGGGGAGGGGACTCTTGTGCATTGAGGGGAGGGAGGAGGGATGAGAGGTGTGAACTGTGAGGGGAATAAAGATGTGTTCTTTGGATCTGTGTCTGGCATGAGAGTGGTGTTGGGGGTGGGTAGGGGGTCTGTGGGCAGGTGGGCTAGAGCGGGAAGTGCTTCAGCAGGTGATCTGCCAGAGCCTTCTGCACCCAATGCCCTGGCCCCTGTTGGTGGGTGCGTAGTTTACTGCACAGTAAATCTAGTCATGACAAATGCACGTGTAGATGCGCCCACAGAGAGCATTTTATAGAGATAATGTAGCAGGGGAACAATGGGACAGGGGATTGGTGTAAGCATGAAGACTGAAGGATTACAGAAGATAACTCCTAATTCAGAAAAGTGGAGGAATTTGAAAGATAGGGCATGCATACTTCTGTTTTATAACGATATAGATGATGGAACACTTAAATGAAGACTGAATATCCTCCTGAAAGACCATCAGAGATTAGGCAAGAGGTTTAGTGAAGTTCAGTGGTCTGAACAGGGCACAGAGCTGAAATATTCTGATGTGGTTCCAAAACTGGGCAGAAAGAAACAAGACACAGAACTGAGGCTCTCGTGGGACCCATCTCTTTAATCCTATGATAATCCTATGCCATTTAAACCAAATGAATTTCTGCCGTTGTCTTCCATGAGAGAAGCACTGGGCTTGAATAGCACAGAATGGGCAGTCTATTTCCAGTTGAGAATGGGAAGACTTCAGCCAAATGCTTCATTTTTTTCCCTTTGTAATTATGAGAAGAATGATGCTGTCTCCTTTGAATCTGAATTTTGGTTTTGTTAATTGCTTGTTCAACAGTAGGTTTAAATGAAGCTCATTATAAGTGGGTGCTTGGTGGAGTTTTATAGTGCAGAAGTTTTCCTGTTTAGTTAAGATGGCTTCTTCTGTTCAACTCTTTGTAATTAACATCCATCATTAACTGGTCCAGAGCTTGCAGCTCTTTTGTCTAAATGATTGTTAATGTGAACTTCACTCATTGGGACATTGGGTTAAATGCCAATTTAATGAGCATGTGCTAGTTATTATCGCTGTAACTGAAACCCTGGGCATATGTTGAGAGAGATAAAGGTTTCCTCTCCTTTTCACTAAATAACTTGCTAAAATTGCATTCCTGGGGTGCACTCCATTTTTAAAAAAACTGAACTGCGGTGGTTGAAGCCATTGAGAGAGAGAGAGAGAGAGAGAGAGAGAGAGAGAGAGAGAGAGAGGATAAAAGAAAAATAAGAGTCAGTCTTACAAATGAATCCAGGTAAGAGCCTGAATATTTAGTCATCAAAGATCAGCATTGATTGTATTAGTAGTAATTTGAACAAATTTCTTATGGAAGATCCCAATTTGACAGACATGGAGATGGAAGTCTTTGCTTTATCCCCAGAGGAGCTGCACCCGTGCTGTAAGACTGACATCCTGAGGACTGAGCCATACATAATCCACCAGAGCTGAAAGCACGCACTATCGCATATTGAGTGAACAAGCCAGCATTCCTTCATTATCACTGGACATGCGCTGAGAAAAGGCTACGCAAGTCCTGCCTCCTCCCTACCATCTAGTAACCTTAAATGGAAACAATTATGCTTTGGCAGGAGTGCAGGCCCATTCACATGGCCCTCTCCATCATCCATGGAGAGCTCCAACATGAGTTGGTATCAGTTAACACGATTTCAAGCCAGAGAGCGATTGTCTCTTGTTTTCTGTTTGCCATTAATGACGTGTGCCGCCAGAGGCTGGAGAGGCATGGCGGCCGCCCGCAGGTGGCAGCGGCAGTGATGGCGGTGAGGGGAGAGCTCCCACAGGCAGCTGTGGTGGTGTCGGTGGCAGGAGGGGCAGGTGGCGAGTGCCAACTAGTGATTGGTGGCCACCTGCAGATGTTGTTGGCTGTGGCCAGCGGCGATTGGCAACCGCCGCGGATGCTGCCGGCGAAGGAGGCGGGTGTCAAGTGGCGACCGCCCACAGGTGCCACTGGCAGCATTGGCGGCAGCCAATTTTCGCGGGCGTGCTGCCAATCTTAGGGAGCGCAGGTGCACCCCCTATGCGTCTCCAGAGCTGTTTGCCATTCTCTGTCCTTTCATTTAGTGTGAGATGGCTGAGCTGGGAATCTGTAACTCTAGGGTGCAAAATACATGAGAGGAGGCAGCGCGAGCTGTGCTGCTGCTGCTGCTGCCCTAAAGCAACACTTTCTCTTTTCGTTCTACCCTAGCCCCTTCTAGTCCACCTCCCACTCCGTTGTTCCTGCTCCCTTCCCAGGTCTTGAAGGACCTCCTCCTAGGAAAATCTCTGTACACTTCTGCATCCTCCTGTCAGCCATGCTTGGCCTCATCAAACTTCCTGTTCCCTTAACTCCCATGATTCTGTCTTCTCCTCTGTAACTGCTCCTTCTCTATGCGTCCTTCAGAGAGCCCTCCTCATCCCCTGTAACTCTTTGTGAGGATTACGCCACACTCTGTCTGTCCCCTTCTCTTCATTTTTTCATCGCTGGGTACCCTCTTGCCACAAATACCAGTTCATTTACCATCTCTTAGGGACAGCTCACAGCTCTATCTCCTTTCCCCATCCCACTGCTTCAAACATTTCACTTCTTTCTTTGCCTTCCTCAACTGGTTTGCCTTTCTCTTTTGCCTCAAACATAATTTGGCTTTTTTCACCTTCAAGGCACTTCATGGTCCATCCCTGTCTTAGCTTATTATTTCCCATCCACTGCTGAGATGTTGACTCCTACCTCCGACTGGCATGTGACACCAGCTGTTAATGCTCACTTGTTCAATTATCAAACATGCTCCGTCCTGTTTTCTCTCCTGCTGGCCCCTTCTTATGGAAAGAGCTCCCTGTAGACATCTTACAAAGCTACCTATAAATTTTCTTCCTTAAAACTTCCCTTTTCTGTGATGCCTCTTTATAACTTGGCAATAGGTAGGCTGCTGGGACCACAGCCTGTCATGGTGATGTCTTATTGTTTCCATGTATTTCCTTGCTTGCCTGTATCCATCTGTTGGCATTTTTCTTTTATTTGGATTATAAACACTTTGGGGAATGTGTCCTATTTTGTTCAGTTTATGCCACACCTTACATATACAATAGGGCCCATGTTTAGGGCTCTTACACACCTGAAATTATGAAATGAAACTACTAATAAAAACTTCACTTTGCACTGTAAGGACTGGGCTGGGATGTGTTTCTGAGGAATTTTCAAGTGTAGTTTTACACGGAAGAAAACATTCAATGTAACCTTCCAAGTATCAAGTCATTTATTTATAGTGAAGTGTATGTCACACCTAGTCACATGTTTATGATGTCCTACATCCATGGAGAAAACACACTTTTGCTCATATGTTTAAGGCAAGGGGCATCTGAAGGACTTGACCCTGCCGTCTGCATGCAGGTTTCCCTCCCCCAATACCTTGATCTGCTTGCAGCCATTGCCTGCTGAGCAGAACGTGTGCAGGGGGAATAGTATACGTAGCTTGATAAATATGAAGCTTTTCAGGGACAAGTCTGCAAGTTGTAAAGCGCACAGTCATAAGGCAGATCTTGTTTTGAAAAGTTTATTTCAGGACAAGCGATTCCCTTTTATATTCAAATGCAAATTGCGTTTGTGACAAACGTATCTCCTTTGTCGCTTTGTGCCTGAATAAACTTAGAGTGGTTTCCAAAGAATGATGTTATGTTGAAGACAATCCTACGGCTAAGAGCCTGAGTGTTGGTTCAAACAGACACAAAGGTAAGTGATGTAGGGCAGTGGTTCTCAACCTTTTTTGTACCGGGACCCATTTGTAAACATTGATGGCCCATCCCAATCCAGTGCCCCTCACTCCTGACCTGCTGCCTTCTGCCTCCAGGTCCCATTTCCCCAGTGTGTGGGGCAGGAGGTGAGCGTGTCACAGCCCTTTCATATATTCTTGCACCCCACTTTTGGGTCACGATCCATGGGTTGAGAAACATGGATGTAGGGTACTTTTCAGCTCTGATCTTCAATGCAGGCACCCACTGGTGCCCCTACATCCCCAGAGACCACCCTAACACATCTCAGAGGATTTTCTGCTATTACACACAGTTGCCAGCTGTCCCTCTTTCTAGAGCACAGAGTGGATCCTCTTAGCATGTTTGTGACAAAGCATTGAAATGCAATGGGTTAGAACAGGTCTATAGAAACTATTGCTGGAAATGCAGGTTTTCAAGGACAGTTTTGAGAGAAAGATGGGGCACTTGTCAGGATATTTTGAGCACTGGAGTCAGAGGGAAAGAAGGTGTGAAGGTCTGGTCCTTTGACACTGAATAATCTCATCTTTCACCTGCAATGGACTATGCCTCTTGGAACCTGCAGCACTGGGAATTAATCAGCAAATTTTCACAGTGTCGGCAAGGAGGAAACTTGTATTTGATGTGAATGAAAAATGTTATTGAATTATACATTTTACTAATGTTTTAACTAATGGCATCTTTTATTTATCCACAAACTAACAGAGCTATTTGCGTTTTATTGACCGGTATGTCTTAATTTGACTAGTGACATTTCCCATGATTAATGCATCTGTTCCTTGATGATGCATGTGCTTCCTGATGTATCACAATTAACTGCTGTTATTCGGTAATATCAGGAAGGACTCTTTTTATCTGGATCTGCATGGCTTCATTCTGCATTTCAAATAGCAGGTAAACAGACAAGGCCTCATCTGCTCTCATCTGTGTGTTTGAAGTCAGAAATGAGAAATTCAGTGTTGGGTTCTGGGTAAAATTCTGCATGTTTCTGAAAAGAAATCAGACTGAAATAGTAAATAATGTAACAGTGCTAACCAACAAATACTGTGCATAGGGTATGTAAAAAAGCAGAGAATGCAATCTTATGAACACTTATTTGACTTTGTGCCTCTTTTTTATTTTTATCAGTAGACATGCCCAATTAATAGGCATGAACTCCATTTTAAAGCTTTTCCCTTGATTTTTAAAATAACATAACAGATCTAGATTCTTATGCATGTTTGCTGCAAATATGCTAAAGATATTTCCTACTTTTGCTCCAGTCTTGCAAGCACTTACCATTTTGCTAACTCTTTGTAGCTGAATAATTCCACTGATGTGAATAGAACTCCTTACATGTATAAACTAAGCACAGTCTTAAGTGCTTGTAGGTTCAGGACCTTTATCAGAATAGCCTGCCTTATGTCATAGGCCCAGCCCAAGTGAGAAAACTTACAGTATTTTAACTTAATGGACTTTAAATTGATCTAATTTGCAACTCAAGGGAAGTGATTTTTTACAATCTATTCAGCAGTGGTAAAGCCTCAGCTGGAGTTACTGTGCCCAGGTTTGGGCCCCACACTTCCTGAACAATGTCGACAATTTGGAAAGAGTCCAGTGCAGACCAAAAAAGTGATTAGTGGTCTGGGAGACGAGACTTATGTTATTTAGTCTGCAGAAGAGAAGACTGAGGAGGGATTTGATAACAGTCTTTAAATATCTGATGGGGAACTACAGATAGGATGGACATGGGCTTTTTCCTGTGGCTGCAGGGGATAGGATTAAGAGCAATAGCCTCAAGCTTCATCAGGGGAAATTTAGGATGGAGATTAGGACAAACTTTCTGTCTATGAGGGCTATCAATCATTGGAACAGGCTATCTAGACAACTTAATCCTTGGAAGTTTTCAAGAGCAGGTTGGACAGATACTGGCTGTTTTACTCAGGGATGATCCTGCCTTGAGCAGGAGACTGGACTAGATGACGTTGTGATCTGAATTTAAATGAATATACACCCCATCTATAGATACATTTAAATCAAACTAATCTTTGCTGAAATTGATTTAAGCAAGGGTTATGTTGATTTAAATGTCTCTGCATTAGGGTTTTGCATCAGATTAACTGATTATATTTAAAACTAGACTAGCTTAGTTAAATGAGTGCAACTTTGCTGATGAAGGCTATGGAGAGTGAAGAAGCCATGAGTGGTGAACATAGATGGAAGGAAAAAATAATTAGGACAATTCCTTCTATCTTGGGGAGAGAGAGAAGGCACCTTTTTTGTTGCATGCTTATGTTAGGACCAAAGCTCTTGGGGAAAATGGAGTGATGGTTAAGCTACTAGGTTCACTGATAAGTAGAACTTGTTAGAAATTGTCCACAGAATGTTTTACCATCAGAAAATGGAGTGTTTGTTGAAAGTGGGCATGACTATACCTTAATGTGTATTACCTTATTTTAATGCACATAAGAGCATCACTAAAAAATGGTAATTAGTTAACACTCATTAAAATAAGCTAATGTGCATTACGTGTCACTTAAAAATGATGGGTGCCCATACATGAGTGAGGAGCTTGCTCCAACGTGCTGGAATCCCAATGCATCGGAACAGACTCAATTAATCAACTCCGCTGGAGCATGGCAATTGGTGTGCTCCATCATTCTCTTACATCTTGTGTTTCAGTGTCCCCACACTTAAAAATGGTGGCGGGGGCACTTGAACTAAAGCTTGTTGGATGAGCTTTAGTTCAAGTGTCTCACTTGCCATTTTCAAGTGTGAGGATGTTGATACAGGAGACATGGTGGCACTTTAATCAGAGCAGCTCTTGGAGGTGCTTTAATTAAAGTGCCACCCCTCTTCTCCATCCCAAGACCATGTGTAAAAGTGCCCCATGCTCTTTACTTAATTCTCGGTAAAACAACCTAATGCGCATTTTCTTAGTACCTCACAATAGAAGGCACTTTTACATGTGCTTTGGGGGGATGGAGGGGCAATGCTTTAATTAAAGTGGCTCCAAGAGTCACTCTAATTAAAGCACAGTAGAGTCTTGTATATCAGCATCCATGCATGTCAAAATGGCTGTGGAGGCACTTGAACTAAAGCTTATTTGATGAGCTTTAGTTCAAATGCCCATGCCCCATTTTGAAGCATGGCGACACTGGTACACATGACGCAGGAGGCTGCTGGAGTGCCATAATTGCCACGTTCCAGCAGACTTGATTAATTGAGTCTGCTCTAACATGCTGTAATTATAGTGCGTTGGAGCAGCCTCCACACTCGTGTACTAGCACCCTGAGGTACTAGATTTAATGTGCATTAACTAAAGTATCATAGTATCTAGGGTCAGAAGGGGCCTAGAGCAGGTCATCTAGTCTGACCCCTGCCAATGGCAGGAACGAGTGCCAGGGTCACAGGACCCCAGCCAAGTACCTATCTAATCTACTCTTAAAGACGCCCAAGGTAGGAGCAAGAACAA